>CM022763.1:6714674-7129674 GCA_012411365.1 Ameiurus melas
TTATTTTTTGTTTAAAAAAAACAAAAAAAAAAAAAAAACAAAACCAAACCAAAACAAAAAACCCCCCCCCCCCACCAACCAAACAAAATACTCCAAAAAAAACACTCAGAGAATCTCAGGGAGCTCAGCTGAATGCTTTGAATAAATTATATTACAGGTACGGGTATTAAAAAACAATTGATGTCCCTTTATAATACCGTTCTGCTCTTCATATATAATATAAGGGAATACATTCTCTAAACGAGATGCCATTACTTTCACCAACACCTTTCCATCTGCATTAAGCAGAGACAGCGGTCTATAAGAACCACAGGAGGATGGATCCTTACCCTCCTTAAGAAGCTATCGTGGCTTGTGTCAGAGTTGGAGGCAAAGACCCACATTCCAAAGATTCGTTGAACATAGCCAAAAGCAATGGGGCTAATTTTCCAATAAACGTTTTAAAAAATTCAATTGGAAACCTGTCCGGGCCAGGAGCTTTGTTAGATTGCATAGTTTTAACTGAAATTAAAATTTCTTCAAGAGAGAGTGGGGAGTCCAGTTGCATAGCAGTATTCGAATCAATAACAGGGTTACAGAGGTTTTGAAGAAATGCATTCACTTTAGTATTGTCTGTTGGAAAATCTGACTTATAAAGCGAAGAGAAAAGGATTTAAAAGTATCATTCATTTCCATGAGATCTGTAGTGACAATATTATAAGTGTTTTTAATACTAGGTATGAGACAGGAAGTGGCCTGTTGTATTGCACCCTTAAGCAGAAATGACTTCTTATAGGTGTTTTGCATAATTGTCCTTCAGTCTCTGATATCGGCTTGATGGAATTTTTGAGCACTCTTCCATGCAATATTGTTTCAGTTGCAAGATGTTTAACGGTTTTCTTGCATGTATCTCCTGTTTTTTTTCCTAGCACACCCCCCAGATCACATTTGTGCAATCTATTTCTGATTGTAGAAGCATGTACTTTGATACCAACAGTTGCAAGACTTACTAGCAGATCCTGTGATGAAATGTTGTGGTTCTTGGAGACTTCTTTTTATATAATGCCAGAAATTTGATTAATGTATTCATTAAGTTAAGCTGGGGTTAGATAGAACTGAGCTCAACTCTATATAAAGTACAAAGTAAAACATGCATCAGTCTATGCATTATATTCAGAGATCTAATTTTAGCGAGCAAGTCAAATATTCTGCTCTGGTTTCACAGTTTGTTGATCCTTTTACCTGAAGAAATGTGCTTTCGTTGTCAACAGGCTCTGTGAAAAGCAAAACAAAATGAGATCGCTTTAAAAGGGCATGGCCATAACAGGATACATTATGTGTTTTTATTCACAATCATATTAATTTTATTTCAGCCTATGTATTTATTTAGAAATGAGACATAAGGCTTCTGATTTTCTTTTCAGATATTTAGCAAAAAAGAATCACCTCTCATTCTCCTGTCAGGTATGATTCATTCATTCCATTAATTCTAAGGGTTAAACTTACTTGTTCATGTTCATGTGCATTTCTATCATCCATGAATCAGAATCAGTTACGAGATATAATAATGAGTTGACAGAACTGAATGAGATTTACTCTCATTGACCTGATTCTAAATCATCTGCTGGGGTTTTATTGCAGAAGTTGAAGATTTATGTCTTTAACAGCAAATTGTTTTTGTTGTTGTTGTTGTTGTTGTATCATATCACTGTTGTATCATTAACATCATAAAGCAGAGGATAATTATTTGATATATACAATATATTCAATTTTCATATTCTATGTTCCTTTAATGACTACCATATTTACCAGAATCTTTACAAATGTAGGTGACTGATGAGTAAGAATCTTCACTAACATCAGGAACTGCACCTAGAATCAAAATAAAAAAGAAATAAATAAATGAACAAAGTCAAAACATGGTAATTATCACAACACTGTGTTTTCTATTCAAACTACTTCCAGAAACAAAATGAGCAGACTGTTGGACAAAACCTGTATTAAGCTCTTATAACAACAACAACAACAACAACAATTATTATTATTATTATTATTATTATTATTATTATTATTATTATTATTATTATTATTATTATTATTATTATTATTATTATTCAATAATAAAACGATAAAAATGTGTTATTCATGTTATTTTAACCCCCCAGTTACTGAGATTTCCTGAGGCTTATTTACATCAGAAAAACTGTCCCCTAAAGATATTGCCTAAAACCTGTTGACTTAAAATATGTTTTTATTTTAATAGTTTATTACACCAAGACTGAATTCATCTTTAGCAGTTTATTATACATTATATTATTTAGTATACATTATTCCTGACCAGAAGATTTTATAAGCAAGCTATCTAGAATTTGCAGTGAAAAGAAATGTGTTCTGTTAAGGTTCCTGTACTGACTGCCATATTTACCATCATATTTGCAGATGAAAATTAAAATGATGCACAAAACAAGCAGACCGAGGAGTGAGAATCCAGCAGGGAACAGTATGGGTTTAATAAGGGCAACAAATTCACCACCAGTGCTGTTCTGACAAAAGTTAGTAATTGTACCTAGAGTAAAAAAGAATGTAAAAAGAAACAAAGTCAAAATATGGTCATTTTGGTCATACACTTCGGGTTTTCTATTCAAACTATTTTATCAGGTATGAGCTAATGTTGTACTTTGTTTAATCATCATCATCATCATCATCATCATCATCATCATCATCATCAACGAATTCATCTTTAGCAGTTTATCACAAATGCACAAATATCTCACCGCTGATGTCGATTTGCGCCGCTGATGTTAAGTTTTCATTTGAAACTTGACAGGTATATGTTGCACAGTCTGAACTGGTCAGGTTGGACACCTGCATGGTCTTGTTGTTCTCAGTGAGGGAGAATCTCTGGTCATCTAGCAGTGGAAGGCCATTTCTGAACCATCGCAGCAGCTTAAACTCCCCATCGATCTCACACTTCAGGGTCAGAGCACCAGGAGAAGATGAGACAGTGATTTTTGATGCAACTGGAGAAGTTGGACCCGAAGATATATTCAAAATACAAAAGTATGTTTATAATAGACAAGCCAGCTGCCAGGAATCTTAATCATATACAGTAAAAGAAGTGCAGGTGAAATATGGTACTCACACAGCAAAGATAACGTGACATTAACATATTTAATGCTCTTATTTTTAAATATGGTTTTCTCCTCATAAATGCCTTCATCTTCTGTTGTCAAATTAAACAAAATAAGACTCATAGTCTGTAAATTAAAATTCATATTTTGGCACAGCTCTATGCATGTAATATTGTTTGGCTTAGTAACCAGATATATCAATTTCTTTGATGAATTTTTAGCTGAATATTTAGTCCATTCCACTCTGTGCATATCTGGACTGTGTCCATAGCGTCCTCGAAGCTCCACTCGCCCGTGTAACACTCCTGTCACTCTCTCACCATCAACCCCCCTGCCTGCAAAACGTCAGATATACCAGTGTTTTCATGATTAAAAATTATTAAATATTATTATAAATGCTAGCAGTATGTGCTAATCCTTTTCCCCTGTATATAAGGACTCTTTTTTAATATATGAATAAATTAATAAAACTTTAAATGCAACAAAACAAAATCTTACCTCCAAATATCAAAAGAAGAAGCATCACAATGAAGAAGTCACCTCCTGGCATTGTAAATATAATCCTAATAAACACTTTAGCACTCTGGTAGGAACGAAAGTTTTTTTTAAACCTGCACTACTAGAGCAACACTATGTACTGACACGTATAAGCGTAGTCATCGTGACAGTGAGCTGATGTCAGCACCATTTGGTTTCACATACACAAATCTAATAATAAAGGAAGAAAGAACAGTGCATCTCTGTGTCTGAATGGAAAATGTCTTTAAGTGCCAATTACACAGCATAAACAAATATTTGGAGCTAGACATATATATTATATGAATTTTATATTTATATACATGTTCTGAATAAAAAAGACACAAGATAGTGATGCCACAGAATTTCAACAGAACAGCGTGTCCTCTTTTTAATGTTAGGAGTGGGAGTTTAGTGGCATTAGAAACTTTTTTAAAGTATGTGTGTAAGAGAGCAAGAAAGAGAGAGAGAGAAGAGTGTAAGAGAGATACAGAAATTGAAAGAGAGCAAAAGAGCGAGAGGAAATGAGACAGAGAGAAAGATCACTCTACCAATCTTGAATTGTTTAAATGTGTAGTAAAGGTGCTGTGACGTGAGTAAGATCCAGTAGACAAAAAGGTGGTACATCACAACCCACACTAAACTATAGCGACCCATTCCCACACCATGATTATAACAGTTTTGTCACTGTGGAATAAACCTGTGACAGACATTAAATCTTTGTACACATCTATCGTTTCAGAGGTTGTTTAGGCAGCACACTTTGGGATCAGAGAAATCTGACATTTCAGAGAGGAGCACATGAAAAGGCCTGAGAATTAAACAAACCTGGGAGTTTGCAAGCCCAGACTGTCCAGCTGAGGAACTTTCACACCTTATTATGAATAACTAAAGATTGGAAAGAGACAATTCAGTGGTCTGTGGTGTGTATCTGAAGGGAGAGCTATTTATATTTATTAACTTTTTGTGATATTTATTAGATTAAAGGGGGGGGAAATTATGTTTATTTTTAAGCAATGTTCCAGGATCTAAGGCAGGCGTGAGAGTGTATGTGGTTTGTGTGGGACTGTGTAGAAACGTTCACAAGGCTTACCGTGTGATGTACTGGAAAAGTTCTTGATACCTGATGTGACTTGAGGGTGGTCGTAATCTGATAATCAGACTGCCAATCTCCCAACACACAGAGTAAATTAAATAATCCAGCTAACAGGGTGAACAATAGTGAGTGATGAGAGCTGTGGGATTTCATCTTATTATATTTTGGCTGTGGAATTTTTATGCCTAATTATTTAAGGCATACTCTACCATTAAACAATGTTAATAACATCACCATAAAATACATTTATGACAGTTCCACTGAAAATAACTAAATATCAGGTTAATAATAGGGGCTAATTACATCTTATAGTATACATCCTGATCTACTTTTCTTTTGCAGTAAACTCATGCTTCTGTTACATAAATTCATTAGTAAAATAGTACTCTACATACTAATTAACCATACATTGTACCTTGCATCACCTTTGTTATAAAAACTACTTAAATAAGTGTAAAAACATTATCACACGTTGCATTATATTAAATTCTAAACGTAACTTTCAATTAGGATTGGAAAGAATCCCCCCCCCCATCCAATCCACTACATAGGAATATATCTCACTAGAACGGTCTCTAAATCTTTATTCTGTCCCAAATAAGTGAAATGTATGAGATTCACTGGATGCACTCTTACTGCACTGTGTGTGATCAACTGTATTAAGAGAATCAACAGTGCTTGATTTTCACCAATAAACAGACAATACTGCCAAAATTGTCTTCAGAAAGCATGAACACATCTATTGCAGCTCTTCAGATATGCATATTGAGGCCCACCGTTCACCTGTGGACAGTGGAGGCTCAACAGTTAAGGTTCTGGTTACTGATCAGAAGGTCAGGGGTTCAAGTTCCAGCACCCCCAAGCTGCCACTGTTGGGCCCTTGAGCAAGGCCCTTAACCTCTCTTCTCCATGGGCACTGCATCATCTCTGCCCTCAAATTCCTAACAAGCTGGGATATGTGCAGTAAAAAAAATTCTGTGCTGTAATGTATGTGTGACAAAAAGAGTTGGTTCAAACAGTTTACTCATTCATAAATTATATTGATGTACTGTACAGTATAGCAGTGCTGTAAAGTTGTATGTAACCATAATATGACTACAGGCTTTTATTTATACTGATGCATTATGTATTACAGAAATAAATGAGTTAACTCCAGTTTTGCAAACATGACAAATAACTGCAGATTTCAACAACGTGTGCTTCACTGCCTTTTATTTAATGCCAGAAATTTTAACATCTAATCATTAAGTTGAGTGCAAACAGTGGCTGCTGAATGACAGTTTGTAATTATGAGCATCAACAAATTAACAGACTACATACCAAACGTGTATTAATCATCGTACTTTGCAAATGAAAAGCATACAAGAAAAGCAACACATTCATAAATGTTATTCACAGGACACTTATAGACATAAAAAGTTTGCTTACCCCAGTGTGGGGTTACCAGCAGCTGTATTTTCAATAGATATTTTTTTTCCATAAGCTATATTAAACTAACTATTAGAGATGGTCTGCCTCAGTTTGGGCCTGAATTTCCATCTGCAAAACAGGACCATTAACCTAGAATAAGAGGTGCAGCACAGAATGTAGTAATAACTAATAACTGACAAAAAAAATTAAATTAAAATGACTATAGTATTCCACTTTGATATTTAATGTGATTTTCAGGCATTTCTTTTGGTATGAATGAGTAGATCTCTCTGTAGATCAGCTTCTAAACCCCCAGAACCAGGCTTGCCCCCAGGAGGATCCGTTATCAGAGTCAGTTTATTGAAAACCCCACGGCCAAAGTAATCCGCCACCACTGAGAAACCGTCGTTAGAACTCCTCAACTGCAAATAAAATGTAGGAAACCTGTTTATTTCTGAAAGCCATTGCCACACAGGATTAGGAAAATGTGGCATGATGTATTAATTATTTGTTGAATTCATGTTTATTCACTTTACCTGTCTATTAAAGTGATCGTGTAGGTCTCGTTTCTGCTCTTGTGCCCGTAACATGTCCATCACCTTCCTGTTTTCAGGAGTGCACGTTGGGCACTCAGCCTCACTCTCTGCGTAGCTGTCGAAGCAGTGCTGATGGAAAGAGTGACCACAAAGGAAATGCACTGATGGCAACTCTAGAGGGCTGTTACACATGCTGCACTTTGTCTTCTGGAAAATCTTTGCACTGTGAGGAAAAAAAAAGAAAAAGATATTGAAAATATTTAATACTAAACATTCTGGAACAGTCATTGAAGGAAGACACAATGTTTAGTCAGTCCTGCATGAAGAAAGTATTTTTAGAAACTCTATTATAAAAGTATACTTTTACACCTAACAAATCTCACTAAACAACAGAACACATGTCGTTATTAGAGGTGACCAAGCCTCCTCAAGTAGTGTTACCTGGTGCTGAGTTCCTGGATCTCAGAGCGCAGGTGTGCAGTCTCCTCACGGTACTGCTGAATTTTCCTCTCATCTTCTTCAATCTGCTTGCTCTCCCTTTGCAGTTTGTTAATCAGATAATCTTTAATTACTGACAGTGTTGCGGTGGAGTTATGGGCGAGTGTCTGTACCACTGCAACAAAGGAAGGAAAAAATAAAAGTTTTTAAAAATCATCTGTTCGGAATCATACATTTAGTTGAATTTGAAAAAAAGAAAAAAAAAATTGCATTCAGGGAACATTCAAGGTTGCTTCATTGTACAGTATTGGGGGTATCCTATATGTTTATAGAATTGCTTAATTTCATTGATGTTTGGGGGCACTCATTTATGCAGAGCTCTTAAGATCCTGTCACAGAATCTCAAAGAGGTTGAGGTCTGGACTTTGTACTTGAATTTCTTCTTCTTTAGCTATTCAGATGTCGATTTTCTGGTGTGCTTGGGATGGCTGTCCTGCTGCATGACCCAATTTCAGCCTAGCTTAAGATGCTGGACAGATGGCCTCATGTTTGTCTCAAGAAATCTGGTATAAAGTGAAGTTCAATGTTGTCCCAGGAACTGTGGCTGCAAAACAAACCCAAATATTCATCCCTTCACCAGGTGTTTGTGGTGATATGCTGTGATTGGGTTTTCGCTGTGCATGATGACCAAACTTTTCCACCTTGATCTTATCCAAGGATACAGTCACGACTTGGGCAAACCCAAAGTCATTCTGCCATATTCTTTTTGGAGAGAAGGGGCTTTTCCTAGCCACCCTTCCATGAAAGACATGCTTGTTTATATATTTGTATTTTTCTGATTGTGCCGTCATGAACATAAGCATTTAGTGTGCTTTCAGTAGTCTGTACATCTTATGATTTTCTTTACATCTCTGAATATTAAAAGGTCTGACCTTGGACTGAATTTGCTGAGACACCCACTCCTAGGAAAACTCATGGGAAGTCTTGAAGGCTGTCCATTTGTAAACAATCTCTCACTGCAGATGGTGAATTTCAATTGCTAGGAGATGGCCTTATAACCCTTCACGGAATGATGAGCAAAAATAATTACTTCTCTGAGCTCATGGCGGATGTCCACACCAGTGCTCTAGAACACCAAACTGGCAAAATGTTCTGCTTTTCTAGTTAGTCAGACGTCTTGATTAACTAACCTTGTGCATTTCATTACCAACAACTGGCTTCCAATTACTCTCTAATGAATATGGAAGTAGGAAGGGTGTATCGATTACACAAGTCCTGTTAAATAAAAACAGACTTGAAGGAGGGCGTACACCCCCCCCCCACCATGACTGTATAAGAAGCAGGTACACAGTAAAATCTGCTTTGTGAGCCTTTAAACAGCATGCATGCATCCTAAAGACCCTGATTTCATTGAATCATCATTACCAAATTTAATGCAATGAATTAAGTGCCACATATACAACTGTACAATGAGCCTGGGCTGAAACTACTACCGGATGTTCCAACATGCCATAATGTACTACCCAATTCAGCAAAGCATCTTAATAAAAACCACAGGCTGCAAATTGGATGCAACACCTATGGTTGTGAAAACCAGATGCCAAAATTACAATGCACCCACTTACAGGAAACTTACCTAGAAGTGGTGGCATAAGGTTATTCTGATCAATGTGCTGTAGCACCTCGCTAATGTAAGCCTTGCAGTCTTCTTCTTTGCGCGCAAAGTAGCCCAAGGCCTGTTCCCACAAACAAACTTCCTGATCACCGTAGCGCTTACACGCCTCCACCACTTTAGAGTACTCCTCATTCTGCATGTGGTAATGCATGATCTGCTGGTACCTAGAGAAAGACATTTGAATTCTAAACACTGATACTACTAACCGTCTATACGGTTTGTCTATGTGAAGAGTGACCAAGTTACAAAGTTATATGGTGAAGCACAATCACAAAATAACAAAAATGCTTCATTTATAAGGACTGAAATTGTTAACCATTCCTGAGATATTTGCTCCGAACAGAAGAATCAGTACTACAAAAGTGTTACTTACAGTTTGCCCTTCTCATACAGATAGAGCACTCCCTCTTTGAAGTTGTGCATTTGGCAGAGCACCAGCGCTTTATCAAACACTGTGTTTTCACTCCTCAGCAGCAACAATGCTGCCCTCTGCAGGGTTGTCTTTTTCTGGATGAGAATAAAGGAGGGGTGTAAGGAGAAATGTCTTAAAAAGCTGGCTTTTTACATGTTGGTATATTTCTTTTTCTAATTTATCTTAAATTCTGCATCACTTACAATTATTTACATCATTCTACAGTAACAGGTTGTCTTCAGAGTTCTGTAATCAGGTAAACATCTAATCTGTAGATCAATGATATTGTGTTTACCTCGGGATCCTGCTCATGGGCCCAGTCCTGCAGTCGCAGCTCAAGCAGTGTATCATACACACCTTGTGGTGAATCTGGTTCCACCTTAATCATGTGCTCAAGGAATGCTCGTAGCTCTCGTGGATTATTAGCAAAGATAGGGATAAATTCTTCTGAACTGGCCTGGGAAAAAGGAATATGGTGAGTATGAGTAAGACCAACGTTTTTCTTTTGCACACGGGCTATGCAGGAACCAAATACTGCTTAAATTGTGGGTTGCTCAAGGTCAGGTCCATGACAACATTTTATTAGATTAAAATATTATTAGATTAAAATTTTTCTAATAACAATTGTGGAGATCACATCAACCAGTATTAACCAACTTAATTAAAATGGGTTGAAAATGTCCATCATACTAATGGGTTTTCTTAAAGGAATTCCTATTCTAAAGCTCAGTAGTGCCAAATCAGACTTGTATTATATTGCAATTGTAACAAAAATAAGTTATATTTTGCTGTTTAAGTGTTCCCTATATTTTTTGAGCAGTATATATTATACACGTAACATTAATCTGGGCTGCAATCATTTACATCAAAAGACTGATCATCCTATGAACACTGAAATTTTTCTGCATTTCCTAAATATCTCTCAGAATCTAATTTCTTAATACAATATCTACTCAGTTATATTCAAGTTATGGCAATAAGGGATGTTGATGTGGTACTTGCAATGTTCTCAGTACAGAGCACTGACCCAGTGAGCTACTAAAGTCTGAAGATGAAAGAGGACAAAGACCATGGAATCATCACCTTGTTCTCGGCTAATCTGTCCACACTGTCCCGGTCAGTGGAGTCCTGGATGGGTTGGTAATTGGTACAAAGTCTCTTGAGCAGCACAGTGGTGCTCTCAGGAACATGGTGCATCAGAGTTTTCCCATAGTGCTTCATATTAGTCTCGGCCTGCTCAAATGGCAGCCGCCCAATATATCGTAGAGCCTCCTGGTAGTTCTGTACACAGCAATAACATGAAAAAAAACTTTAATGAATTATATGGAACAGGTTTTTAATGATTAAAGATATGTTTGACAATAATATTTCAAAATTGCTAACAATTTCATACATTTAGAAATATATTGTGTAATATTTAATGATTTCATTGTATAATATTCATGAAAACAGCTGTATTTGACTATGATTTCTTCCTAACTACTGGGTGGACTTGACAAATCACACCCATACGTGCTTTTTGAATATCCAATTCCGGGTTTAGTAAACCCACAACAGCTACCAACAGTTATGAGAACACCAACACATGAGTGTGATGGTCAGGTGTCCACATACTTTTGGCCACACAGTATACGCCTAAGGTCAAAGAAAAGCGCTCTGGTCGATTATTCAAGTCAACTCCACAGGGTTGAAGATAGGTAGCGTTCTGGGAGCTCTCTTACCTTTAAATCCTCCAGCTGAATCTTCAGGTACCACTCATGGTGGGAGTGTTTCTCCGCCAGGAACACGGCGTGGCTATGGTACCCAGCCTGGCGCAGCACCTTGATGGCTATCTCCACATCAAAATGCACCTCACTCTCACTGCTCTGGAGGGCACAGAGAAATGAAAATAGTGATCAGTCTTACCTTGCTCAAACATTTTGAAAAGCATGCACCCGTCTATGTCTCTCTCATATATTTATTTATTTTATATATATATATATATATATATATATATATATATATATATATATATATATATATATATATATATATATATATATACACATATATATACACACATATATATATATATATACATACATACACACACACCCTAAATCAATAAAATAATTTTAAATCATCAAATTTTACTTTTAAATGGTGATTAAACAGACTAGAACTACCCGTGTATTCAACACACACCTTCCAGCCAATCAGAATAGAGTATAACGGAGATATTCCAAAAATTCTAGGCTCTAAAAATTACCGCCAACTGGTTCATTTTTGGGTTTCCATGCTAGTTTCCTCCGGACCAACATGAACTCTGTGTTTTGACAAACCTTAATGAACTCTTCCAGCTTGGAGCTGTCCTTCAGTTTGGTGTAACAGTTGAGGAGCAACGTTGTGTGATCTGCGTTGGCCAGGGATTGCCTGTGGAGGGCCTGCAGGTATGCAGTAAGGTTGTGTATTCTCTGTGCATCCAGGAACTTTCGGATGACATATGAGGGTTCCAGTTTCCCTATGGTTCTAGAAAAGAAAAAGAAAAAATAATAAGCAATTGTGGTTGTGTTTACTCGTACCTGGAGTCTAACTAACCGCAAGTAACCACAGTCAATTTAGAAATTCAAACAGTTCTGAAAAAGGAGAACTCACCGAATATACTGTTGGATAGCGCCATCATGGTCTCCTTTGATGTACAGATGGTCTCCATACTGTCTAAATATCTCAGAAAGACCATCATTATCCAGATGCTGGCTCTTTGCAAGGTTAATCGCCATCACAAACAGGTTCTTCTTAAATAACATCTACAAGGAAGAGGATGCAATATTTTATTAGTATCACTGGTTTAATTGAGCATTTTCTTATGAACTTGCATCTTACCACAGCAAAACTAAAAAAGACTATTTACGTAGTCATACGTAGGATTTGAAACAAGAAAATAAATTAACAGGACAAAGCAGAGCAAGTAAACAATAAGCACACCTCGAGCTTAGTCTGGGTGTCCTTCTCTTGTAGCATAAACATCTTTCCATCTCTTGTCAGGACATAAAACGAGCCCCACTCTGCCAGGACGTCTATGACGTCATCAAATGCTGCGCTGTAGGCGATGAACTTGTTGTCCAGGTCATAAATCGTCAAGACTTGCTTTTCTGTTGGCGTCAACTGTCTAGACCCAAAGTCAGGCCTGCACCAGAGCGTTAAAAAAATGTAAGGTACAGAAATCTAGTATTATGTAGTAACTATGCTCCAACCAGAAAAAGGAACATTTCAGTGCTTTTCAATCTGTTCATTGCATGAGTCAATATATGGAATTACTACAAACAAGAAGTTTCCAAAATTGAAATGGATGGAACAATTGATGATGGTATTGGAGGTCGACCGAGTGGTTGGTTTCGTCAATTAATCAGCAACGATAACCGATTACTGGAACTATCAGTTATCTGCAAAAAATTCCCACTGATACTTTTTCCCGGTTGCGAGAGCGGCTGAGAAGAAATAAAAATAATCACTGACAAAGTTTTTTTTTGCATTATTTTAAGTGTTTTTTGTTTTGTTTTTTTTATTAATTTTGGATGTCTATTATTTTGTTATTTGGAGTGTATATCTATGCTTATGCATAGTTAATATTTGCAAATATATTAAGTACAGTACATTTTCATGGCACAGTCAGTACTGTATTTTTGTAATCAAGTTCAGCAATATTTTACTTTGAATGTTATGTATTCATTCAGTATCAATTTTAAAAGCTATCGGTTGATTAATCGGTTATCGACAGGTCAAGCACAGTTATCTGTAAAATCTATTATCAGTCAACCTCTAGTTGAGAGATAGAGATACACAAACACACACACACAATATCTCACAAAAGTGAGTACACCCCTCACATTTTTGTAAATATTTGATTATATCTTTTCATGTGACAACACTGAAGAAATGACACTTTGCTACAATGTAAAGTAATGAGTGTACAGAGAGTAACAGTTTAAATTTGCTGTCCCTTCAAAGTAACTCAACACACAGCCATTGATGTCTAAACCGCTCGCAACAAAAGTGAGTACACCCCTAAGTGAAAATGTCCAAATTGGGCCCAAAGTGTCAATATTTTGTGTGGCCACCAATATTTTCCAGCATTGCCTTAACCCGCTAATGGAGGTGGGAGTTTCATGGTCTGCATGAGTGCTGCCGGCACTGGGGATCTACAGTTCATTGAGGGAACCATGAATGCCAACATGTACTGTGACATACTGAAGCAGAGAATGATCCCCTCCGTTCAGCAACTAGGCCGCAGGGCAGTATTCCAGCATGATAACAACCCCAAACACATCTCCAAGATGACCACTGCCATGCTAAAGAAGCTGAGGGTGAAGGTGATGGACTAAACCCTATTGAGCATCTGTGGGGCATCCTCAAGCGGAAGGTGGAGGAGCACAAGGTCTCTAACATCCACCAGCTCCGTGATGTCATCATGGAGGAGTGGAAGAGGACTCCAGTGGCAACCTGTGACGCTCTGCTGAACTCCATGCCCAGGAAGGTTAATGCAGTGCTGGAAAATAATGGTGGCCACACAAAATATTGACACTTTGGCCCAATTTGGACATTTTCTCTTAGGGGTGTACTCACCTTTGTTGCCAGCGGTTTAGACATTAATGGCTGTGTGTTGAGTTATTTTGAGGGGACAGCACTGTTACACAAGCTGTACACTCACTACATTACATAGTAGTAAAGTGTCATTTCTTCAGTGCTGTTGCATGAAAAGATATAATCAAATATTTACAAAAATGTGAGGGGTGTACTGTGTTATATATATATATATATATATATATATATATACACACACACACACACACACACACACACACACACACACACACACACATAAATTAAAAGTGACTCTTATGAATCCTACTTGTTAGGTGACTTGATGTCTCGGGAAATCAACAGTAAGTAACCCCGGTGCCAGTGAGCCAGGATTTTATGTCCATCAAAAGCAAAGCAGGGTCCTCTTTCATCAGGCTGATACAGATACACACAGTCCTCTCCTGCTACAATGAACTGCGAGTCCTGAGAGGGGTCCGTGAGGGCAGAGCAACGCAAAGCGCAGCCGTGGATGTCCAGCTCCACACGAGGATACTCCTTCATAGACAACGTGTAACACTGACAACACAACAAACCAAGGCAGACAATATTGAGTAAAATAATTGTCAACATTTCAATTACACAAACCAAGTAACAGTAAATGAAGGGAATAAAGACAATAAATGTACTCAATCGAACAATTAAACATACCTGTACTTTCTCAAGAGTAGCCACAAACAAGTGGGTGACTTTTCCTGCTTGACGGAAAGCCAGACCTGTGACAGGACAGCTTCCCTCATGCAGGGTGAGGGTCTTACTGTGTCGGTCTCTGGTGATGTCACCTTTAGTCAAAACTACACTGCCGTCTGTAAAGCCTGAATACCAAAATCACATTTAAACAATCAGGGATTTCATATTATATCTTTACATTTAACTTCATTTTTATTTGCTTAGTAATGTGCAAGATATACACTTATAATGGCCACTTGTACTATTACGCTGTAGTGACATTTACTGGCCACTGCATCAGGTAAACCCATTATATAGATTAACTGTGAAGGTAAACAATTACTGTAACTGCTGCTGTGTAGGGGTGAATAAATATGAGGGAAAAAAAACCCACGATTCTCAAAGGCATTTCTAAAATAATTAGTTTGCAAACAAACTGCCAGCAATACAGCAGTGTTGCATTGGTGGGAAACAAAAAATAAAATGATATTCTTAATGTATTTAATGTTTACAAAATACACAGTATTGAGCAAAAGTACACAAAGTTTTTAGCACAAACTTTGTTATAGATTTTTCATTTTATGACTTCTACATTGTCGAGTCAGTACAAAATCATTTTAGATTCCCAAACATTAGTTTTCCTGCATTAAATTAAATGTTACAGAAAAATGTTTGGATGTTGGTAAAGAAAGCAGCATATTAGCATTTTTCAGAAAAATTCTAACGAAGAAAGAGGAAAAAAAAAAAAAAAAAACCCCAATGAAAGCTGCTGGATTTGAAGTGCGACAGTCGACGTCTCCAGAAGAACCGTGTCTGGTTCTGCAAGATGCTCGATAAAACTTACAGCTCATTTCCTTATAAAACTGCACTAATTCTACCTTTTTTCTACTACTTTTTTTTTTAAACCAAAAAGGTTGTCACACCAAATATTGGCTTTGTTTCATTTATTACAGTTCACTGCTCTTTATAGTATTTTTTTTTAATGGAGAAACATTTAATTTCATTATTTTCGAAGGCATCTTTGCTCTACAGCATTTCTTTGCAAGCGCCTAAAACTTCTGCACAGTATTGTACATTTAAAATTAAAATAACATACCAATAGCCTATATCCAATAACCAACAGCAGTTCTGTTACCAGAAACGAACACTAATGACTTACAGAACACTTAATACACAGAATATAGAAAAAAGAAAAGAAAAAAAAGATAATCTATAGTGTCTAATTGTACACCTATAAAGTGGATTAACAAAAGGTGCGGGTTTCATATAAATTTACCTGTTTTAATAAAAAAAAAAAAAAAAAAAGAGTTTAAACATCCCAATCACACTGCCGTGCTTGACGCCAGCAACGACATGGTCACTAATGTTCCTGAAAGAAAAAAATGGGTGACAGAAATACTGTACCTATGGCCATGAAATTGAGGTTCTCGTGTACACTGAGACAGGACACTTCAGTAGGCTTGTTTCCAGGAATGGCTGGAAATATTCGAGTACACAGAGGACTGCCGCTGTCTCTCTTATCCGTGTTCCACACCTTCACCTGAAGCACAGGATGTACACACACACGGACATGTATCTCTTAAAGTAAATTAAATATTCTTGCAGATCTCCAGCCTTTCCACGGCACAAGTAAAAGATTTACCAGTGGGTTAATGCCATGTTCGTCCTGCCCCACTGACACCAGGATGCTGTGTTGTTTCAGCTGGTACAGGTGTGTTACCCGCAGTTTATAAGCCTGGAAGGAGGTCAGCTGCAACGATCTCGATAAAAACCAGATTTGACCATCCATATGTACACCAAATGAGTTAAGAAAAATATTCCATGGACACAGTGAACTGTTTACAAAGGACATGTATTTAGCTACAGTGTTTACACTAGCAAGCAGATCACTTTCAGGGTTAAGACCAGGGAAATGTTTTCGAACCATACAAACGGAGTGGGATTCGGTGTAATCATTCAGAAAGAGAGGAGGTCATAGATTAGACGTGAACTAGCCACAGGAAGCTATCCAGCACAACAACAAACATGAAAGGATATCTCCGAGAACAACATGTCCCCGCCCTGCATCACAAGCTGATATACCAACCGGTAACGCAAAGTTTGTCCCATTCTCGCTCGGATCTTTCACCGTTTCTTTATCAAAAAACACAAATCGTCTCCACTGCAAGAACGCAGCCATTTTATCACCATACCCTGTTCAAATCATGTGACTTTAGTCAGGGTCATGTGACCAGTGTCGGGTTAACGTTTACTGGTGTCTTGTATCAAATCCCCCCCCCCCACAAATATCATACTAATATATTAATATATATTTAATATTACATACAATATGTGAAGATGATAATAGAAAAAAACGTTCCCATAACGTTATTAAATGATTCCGAATATAAATAAATAAATAAACTGGAACCAAATGCTAACACTTCAACAAACAAGAGTGGCTAGAAAAATCTAAATTCATCACACTATTTCACAATATTTCATAATATTTATATTTCAGAAGAAGTCAAAAGAAGCTTAGACTGCAACTGTTTTGCTTTGCATTAATAATAATTTAAAAACGATTATTTAAAAGTCTAATATACTATTCTACATTTATGTATTAAAAATGTTTGATAGGATAATGATCCATCCATCCATCCATCTTCTATAACGCTTACTCCTTTTTGGGGTCACAGGGAACCTGGAGCCTATCCCAGGAAGCATCGGGCACAAGGCGGGGTACACCCTGAACAGGGTGCCAATCTATCGCAGGGCACACTCACATACACACTCACACACCCATTCATACAATACGGACACTTTGGACATGCCAGTCACCCTACCATGCATGTCTTTGGACTGAGGGAAGAAACTGGAGTAACTGGAGGAAACCCCCACAGCACGGGGAGAACATGCAAAGTCCGCACACACAGGGCCACGGTTAATTTCTTCATTAATTTAAAATTTGATCATCCAATAATCTAAATGATCTAAAATGAACAATATTACTTTTGTAAATATGACATGTCTAGTCAATAGCATCATTAGATATTTGTGATTCCTTTAAAGTAAAGGTGACATAGATTTGTCATCTTGAATAACATGCCTCCCAATATACAATAGCAAACATCTCTGTATCATCACTACCAGGTGTGCTTGAGTAGGGAAATCACCAAACAAGTCCTGAACTAGAGAGTGTAATAACAGGGTCATGGGTCATCATGACTGTCTGCTTCATGCTGATCGCCCTTTGAATTATTTGCATGGCTTAAACGGCTATAACAACGTGGATTGCTCCAACTGAAATTAATTCTACCAGCTGTTGTGTTCTCCTTTTTCGTTCAGCTTACAATGATGGAAAAGCTGCTGTTATTGGTGTTGTTCCGCAGTTATGTCACACCAAAATGCATTCATTGTCCAATTACAACCCTAAACTATACTCAGGGGTTTAGTATTAGAACAGAAAGGAAGAAGGGCCTGAAGGTATCGTTTTCCATGAAGCGTTACAGTTTATATAAAGGAATGCCCTTTGTATCAGTCATAACATTAAAACCACATCCCTAATATCATGTAGGTCCCCCTTGTGACACCAAAACAGCACTGACCAACCGATGCATGGATTCCACAAGACCTTTGAAGGTGTGCGCAGCTCCATACTCAGCAAGCTGTGACTCGCTGTGTGTTCTGACACCTTTCGATCATAGGCAGCATTAACTTTTTCAGCAATTTGTGCTACAGTAGCTCTTCTGTGGGATCAAAGCAGACAGGCTAGCTTTAGCCCTTGAGGAGCTTTGGGCACCCACAGCATTATTGCTGGTTCACCGGTTGTTCTTCCTTGGACCATTTCTGGGAGGTATTAACCACTGCATATCAGGAAAACCCCTGAGTATAGACCTGCCATTTTGGAGACACTCTGACCCATTTATCTAGCTATCACAATCTGGCCCTTTTCAAAGTCACTCAGATCCTGACGCTTGCCCATTTTTCCTTCTTCCAACACATCAACTATGAGAACCGACTTCATTTGCTGCCTAATATATCTCACTCCTCCACAGGTGCGTTTGTAACGACATAATCAATGTTATTCACGTCACCTGTCAGTGGTTTTAAAGTTATGGCTGTGAGTATTAGTGTAGTTTCTTATTGGTTCACTGGTTCCTTTCCGTATTCGTACTGTATTTCTTGTTGAACCCTTATTCACCAGGCTTTTCACAGAATTACTGCTAAAACATGTTAAAGATGTTAATATGTCTATAGAATACAGTACTTGGCACGACACAACACAGTGAACCACGTCAAAGCGTCGGTTATAAACTACAAATTGTCGCATAAATAAACGGTAAGATGTCTGCGACGTTATCTGTACGCCCATTTATTTTAACGTGGACCAATCAGATACGCATGTGTGTAAAATACCTGACCATTCGAAATATGCTTGGCACGTGGACCAATCAACGCGGCGGATTTAGTCCTAAAGGGGCGGGGCGAGCAGCCTACCGGGTCAGCGCTTAACTCGCGGAACAGCGAGGCGTGTGGATCCAATGAGATCACGCCGCGTCCAGGGGCCCGGTAGCTGTAACGAGCCGGTGACTGCTGTAGCACTGATCTCAAGACAACGCTGTGCAGCGTGACTATAAAACCCCGCCGCCGCATGGTTTTCACTCACTCGGCATTAATCTGACATTTACCAGGGAGCAGTATTTAAATTCGAGCAGTGCACGGAGAGCTTTTCTTATTGTCCACGCTGTCAGATCAGCTTCACCTGCACCAGTCATTCAGTTCCGATAGGAAAAACTTCTAGCACTCAAGGTAAGTTTCACCACATTGCATTTTCAGCTCGAGCGCAATGAACTTGGCAATGGTTACGTTAACATCCTTGTATATTTCCGGTTCCCGTCTTCACATCTAGTCAGCGTTATAAGATCTTAGGCTTGCTTGTGCAGGGGTTTTTTTGTTTTGCTTTTTTTTTTAGGTCTATGGATCCGCTAGCTAGCTAAGAGCAGCCTGCTAACTGCTCTTCAATCACACTTACTTTAAGTCACGCCTACATTCTGCTTAAATCTTTTTTTTTTTTTTTTACTTCTTGTCGAGCAATAGATTTGTTTAATCATCATGAATCGCTTTAAAGCATCCGGTTTGAATGTGGATCTCTCGTGGTCCCTTCACGAGATCCGGTGATCTGCTTTTGTGTGCGTCACTGTTAGACAAAGACAACAGGACCAGAAGTTTCCACACTCAAGTGTTAACCTATCCTGTTAGGGGTGGCTGTTTGTTTACGTTGAGAAGTTCAACAGAACAATCAGCTTTTTGCTAAACGAAATGCACGTGTGCATCTCATTTGTATTAATATATAACCTAACAGAGCAATATGTGTGTTAGATGGCTGTGTGCACCACAGTTATCAAGTCCACGTGTTTGAAAGCAGGGTAGTGGAAGTTGCTATTTTATTCTGACCCCAGACCAGTTTTGCTTTTTTTTTGAGGAAGCAGGTCTTACATTTGAGAACAGCTTCTGTAGAGTAACTCTGCTAGGCTGTACCTGTTGGTCTCTGCACTATGTGCATCTTCTATAGATCAGGTGTTCAGCTGGGGTCCAGCAAAGTGTTTATTTTTATTTTTTTTTAAGTTATGGGTTCTTTGCCAGGTTTACTTGGCCTGTTCAAGTTGGGAAATCATCAAACGCATCCTGAACTAGATGATGTAATAACATGAACCTGGGTAGTCATGGCTGTGTGCTTCACACTGAACACACTTTGACTGATTTGCATGGTTTGAACGGCCATAACAACGTGGATTGCTTGAACTGTTCTCTATTCTAAGAGCTGTTGGGTTTTCCTTTTTCTTTCAGGTTACAATGAGGGAAAAGCTGCCGTTATCGGTGTTGTTCTGCCTCGCCCTGGCACTCATTCCTTCTCCAACAGGTGAAGCACAAACTGCAATCATCTGAGGTTTAGATTTTGAGTTCTGTGTGTACACATCATTACAAAAAACATACTCTAATGTCAATAGTTTTTTGCTATTAAAAAAATGAACATGTTCTGGTCACAGGGAATATATTTTATTTATTTTTTTTTTTTTGGATGTTTCATTCACTGTTATCGCTTACTTGCTCAACAAGTTTCAGCCAAGGTCGCCAGATCTCAGATTTTCCATTTTGCTGAATTGAAGTGTTTTAATCGTCATTCCTTTCTGTTGAAAAGCTTCTGTTGCTGTGATGTCGGTGGACCTGGGAAGCGAATGGATGAAAGTCGCTATAGTTAAGCCCGGTGTGCCGATGGAAATCGCTCTGAACAAGTACGAAACATGAAATCTTTAGATTTTTGTTGATGTTCTCCTTTTCTCCTTAAAAGTCAGTAATATTTTAGTTTGGCTTTGTTTTCTTCAGGGAGTCCAGAAGGAAAACTCCAGTGGCTGTATGCTTAAAAGAAAACGAAAGACTTTTTGGGGACAGTGCTATGGGAGTAGTGAGTCCTTTTTTCTGACACTTTTATTTATTTATTTATTTTAACTACATTTCAGTTTGCATCACTTCCTGTAAAGAGCTCAACTGAATTTCCTTGTGTGCTCATTTCAGTCTGTGAAGAATCCCAAAGTGGTGTACAGGTATCTCCAGAGCCTTTTGGGAAAGACTGCTGATAACCTTCAGGTTGCGCAGTATCAGAAACACTTTCCTGAACACCAGGTAGTCCGAGATGAAAAGAGGGGAACAGTGTATTTCAAATACTCTGAGTGAGTAATCCGTCATTCCTATATATATATATCTATATCTATATATATCTATATATATAATATATATATATATATATATATATATATATATATATATATATATATATATAAAATACTAAAAATATATAATGTATGCCTTGTTTATGCCGGGTTTGAATACACTCACTGTCCACTTTATTAGGAAAACCTGGACATGCAATGATTTATTAAATCATCTGGCAGCAGCATGATGCGTAAAATCATGCAAATACATGTCAATCGCTTTAGTTAATGTTCACATCAAATATCAGAACTATTGGTGGGGGGCCTCTGGGACTTCAACCGTGACATGGTTGTTGGTGCCAGATGGGCTGGTATAAGTATTTTTGGAACCGCTGATCTCCTGGGATTTTCACACACAACAGTCTAGATTTTACACAGAATGGTGTGGAAAAAATAAATAAATATATATATTTATATAATATATAATATATATAATATATAATATATAATATATAATATATATATTTTGCTGTAATATATATATTATAATATATATATATATTTATATATATATATATATAAATAAATAAATATAAATAAAATCATGCTTAGCTTTATATATTAAAGTAACCAGGGAAAGGAGGAAAAGATTCAACTAGGAGTTAAACTGACTAGTCAGATGTTACAATGAGTAGTACTGTAGTTATAAAAGCAGTGATGCCTGAAGATGGTCACAGTACGTTTGTGATCTAAATATCCTATTGTACAGCAGTATAGTGGGTGTTGGTGTAAAATAAAAATAACTGAAGTATCCTGTTTCTCTAGAAACTTTGTGTGCCTTTTACTTTTATTACTAAAGAACTCTATAGCTACTCCTTGCATATGTATTAAAGGAACTTTCCCCCACATCACTATATCATTAAGCTATTCCGACAGCAGCGCCTTTCTTCTATATGAGAAAATGTAACCGAGAAATAAAATTTGAAATGTATTGCAGCCTTGTCGTAGCGTAATGTCTTGATGCTCTTGATGGGCTATTAAATTACGTTTATATTTTACCATCATATGAATATACAACAAAATGGGTTTTGAACCTAGCTTTTTTTTTATGTCATCTCTGAGGTATGCAAAATAAAAATCACCGCTTGATCTGTAGAGTTAAATAGATAAGTGAGATGCACTCATGCGTTTTGGGTGGATGCCAAGCAGCGGTGGTTTTGAGAATGCGTCATTAAAGCACAATCTACAGTCAACCAAACTTGCCATATTAATAATGTTAGGAAATAAAATGCCTGCAAACAGTTCTATTAAAATTATTAAAAGTGTGGTAATGAGGGGGAAATAGCACCTTATCTTGTAATATCATATCTACTCCTGATGTAGTTGTTGAGTATTTCATCGGCTGTCTCAATACGCTTGAGCACAGAGCATAACTAGCACGCTAGTAGCTTTCAAACAGAAATGATCTCAACTGGTTAACTTTGCTAGGCACTATGGTGAGAAACAGTTAGTTTAATCACATTTTATTGTCGAAATGCATTCATTTGATGACAAGAATGGTTAAAAACAGAGGAATCGTAAGTCTTGTTGCTTTTTTTTTTTTTGAGTGAACCTCATTATGGTGCAGATGCCTCTGACTGAAATGGTGATTTCTGTTTTTAAATACTTGTACCTTGATCCTTTCACTGATTGTTTATATAAAGCCGGTAGACTATAAAAAGCAGTATTACTCATTGTAGGAATCAATGAGTAGTCTAACTGCATCATTTACTGCAGCTTGCAGATATTGCTCTACATATTGCTTCTTTGTATTCCACAGGGAGATGCAGTATACTCCAGAAGAGCTCTTGGGCATGGTATTGAACTACTCTCGTGGCCTGGCTGAGGACTTTGCTGGTTTGTCTGTCTGACTGCCTTTGTGAAATACTGCTATGACATGTTTTAGAGGAACCTAAGGGTGGCACTTTCTACGTTTGTCTTCACAGAACAAATCATTAAAGATGTAGTTATCACCGTGCCGGCATTTTTTAACCAGGCTGAACGTAGGGCAGTCCTACAGGCTGCTCAGATTGCAGGTTTGAAGGTCCTTCAGCTCATCAATGATAATACAGCTGTGGCATTGAACTATGGACTCTTCAGGAGGAAAGACATCAACTCAACTGCCCAGGTACCTCAAATTAAGCAGGCAGGGAGAAAAAATTTTAAATGTAAATTTTATGTTCTCACTCTTAATATTGTCTTCAAATATTTTTTTCGTCCTCTAAACAGAATGTGATGTTTTACGACATGGGATCAGGCAGTACAACAGCCACTATAGTCACTTACCAGACAGTAAAGACCAAAGAGGCAGGCACACAGCCTCAGCTGCAGATCCGTGGAGTCGGGTTAGTGCTTCACATTTTGCTGATGTTACATTGTGCAAAGTACTTTGGTATGTGGACGTGCCAATAATTGTGACGTGGTTTGCTTAAAAAATTTTTTTGATAAGGTGTTGTGTTAATCAATTGGTTGGATTATTACCAAAAACATTTTGTGGACTCGACACTAAACTTTGGGATTGACTCAGTTTTCAGTGCCTGGGATCAGTGAATCGATTCGGTTTGAACCAACAGCAAGATGATGACATTTGACACAGGATAAATTTAAAATGTATATTGATGCAATGAAACAATGTTTTCTTTCAGTACTACTGGGTAGGGGAAAAAATTGCAGTTGGCTTTGCTACTTGCTGGCCAATATAGCAAAATACACATTTTATGAGCACACTCAGTGTTTTATAGACGAATCATTAAAATTCAGACTGTGTTCATTTTCAGCCCACTGAGTTGTCATACAAATGTCTTTTTTTTTTTTTTTCCTTTTAAAAATCACATTTTTGTAGCATATTCCCTTTTTCCTTTTTTTTTTATAGAATGAAACATTTTTAAATTGTTTAATAAAAATTTTATTGAGGACATCTCTAGATTGCAGTATAAATTACATATAAACTAATCTGGAGCTGATGGTGTCTTCTTGTCTAGCATTCTGTAATTTCGCCTGACTTATTATTCATCATCATAGTTGAAATTAACATCCTTTTTTATATATACACATATGTGTTTGTGTATGTATGTATGTTAGCAGCAGATTCCCTCTAACTGCTGATGCTCTCAGGTTCTCTGGATTGAATGTCACCTCTCCCTGTGTCCTCTTGCTCTACATTACACAGCACAGCTCTTCAGTATACTCTCATTTAAAGATATATGGCTATGTGTAGCCATTTTGTTTTTGCTGTAATAAACAAATATGAATGTTTACACCAGATTTACTTTTTACTTCAGTGTCCCTTAAGTCCTTTATTGCATCAGTTACAACAGTACATGACATTTTATCTTAAACTACAGCTTTATACACGCCTGTACTATTGCGTCACTTAAAAAATAAAGGTTTATTCGCTCTTAAAAAGCAATGTCTGTTTTGTTTTTGCCTTATTTAATATCATTAGTAATTTGATATTAAATTAAATGATTTAATTTCATATGGCAGACTTTACATATCATTAATTATATTTATGCCACAGTGGGTTGGGGGGGTGTAAATGATTTTAATGTACATGTGCCTCTGTTGAACAGTACTGTTGTCCTTTTGTGTTTAGCTTTGATAGGACTCTTGGGGGTTTTGAAATGGAGCTGAGACTGAGGGACCACCTAGCCAAAATTTTCAACGAGCAAAAGAAATCAAAGAAAGACGTAACGGAGAACGCACGTGCCATGGCCAAGCTGCTGAAGGAGGCGCAAAGACTCAAGACAGTACTAAGCGCAAATGCTGAATATGTAGCTCAGGTAAGAAGGCATTAAGAGATGAATGCACATGTGGACACACACACACGTACACTGACTGTTTTCTATGGTATTAATAAAGAAAGGTCACTGAAATTTTACTCTCAAAAATGTTAAGATTTAATCTGCAAAGCTTTCAGGGAAAACTTATTTCAAGTTTAAATATAAAATGGATTTTCACATTACTTATGAACTTTAGAATCAAATGATTAAGCTTTTTCTGCTTTCCCCGCCAGGTTGAGGGGCTGATGGATGATCTCGACTTCAAGGCGAAGGTGACCCGTGCTGAGTTTGAGGCCCTGTGTGCTGATCTGTTTGACCGAGTGCCAGTACCAGTGCAGCAGGCGCTTGCTGCTTCTGAGATGTCTTTGGTAAAGGCCTCTACATAACATTGTTTTCATCATTACAGCTTCTTATTGGTAGAATATGTGCATTTCCCCTTTAATGTGAACGTGACGTTTGGTTCTGTAGGATGAGATTGAACAAGTCATACTGGTTGGAGGAGCCACACGAGTTCCCAGAGTACAGGACGTGCTTCTCAAAGCAACAAATAAGTAAGTTTTTCCCCTT
This sequence comes from Ameiurus melas, assembly GCA_012411365.1. Classification (NCBI taxonomy): domain Eukaryota; kingdom Metazoa; phylum Chordata; class Actinopteri; order Siluriformes; family Ictaluridae; genus Ameiurus; species Ameiurus melas. The sequence continues at coordinate 6,740,234 of CM022763.1, forward strand.
GCAGGTGCTACTTTTTGTCTTCTTCAGTCTGCATGGTTCAGGCTGTTAAGTGGAAGTCATTCCTAGTTGGAGATTGTGCATCAGTCTGGGAAAACCCATCTTCAGGGCTGATTTTCTAAAAGATTTAAAAATTTGTGTTTTGTTAACTATTACAAAATTCTCTGACTCCATAGTTAAATTTCACTAAAACAAATCATTTTTATTTAATTGCACCCACAGGACTGCATTTGCTCCAAAAAGTTCATAAATGTCTTTGATGCTCAAACTCATAAACTGTTCATAAGTTCCTGGTTACACAGTTTCACTTTGTGACTAATATAGAATACAGTTATAAGGGAAATTTATTTATAATCGCACTATCCGGTGTCACCTAGATGAGCAGATGAGCGTGGGCTCCCTTTTGAATCTGGTTCCTCTCAAGGTTTCTTCATGTCATCACAGGGAGTTTTTCCTCACCACCTTCGCCTCTCGCTTGCTTTTTCAGGATAATTGCATCAATTTAAAATATCCAGAATTTTTTTATTTCATAAGGTTGCTTTGTGACTATGTCCATATACAAACAAAATTTAATTGAAATAGGATATTTTTATTTTATTTTATTTCTTATCTTGCCTAGGCTGTCTTCCTGAGCCCGATTAACAAACGTGAATGTCAGGCTTTGATCAAATTCTTGATTAGTTACCCGCCACCGTATGACAACGGACGCCAGTCTTATCAATTCAGTTTGTAATCAGATACCAGCTGTCAAAATGTCTGCACTGTCAGAATGGAACGCTTTGTTTTTATTTTTTAATATACATACATACATACATACATACATACATACATATGTATGTATGTATATATGTAAAGGGTTTTCCCGGATTGCCACACAATGACTAAAGTTGGCACAGACCTGCTTTGTGTATCCATGAACAACAATTATTAATCCCAAAGAAAATAGACCATTCGACAATAATATTATTATAAAATTGTGCAATACTGTCATTCTGGAGCCGTTTTTAACCCGTCCTGTTCCCTGTAGAGAAGAGCTGGCAAAGAACATAAATGCTGATGAGGCAGCAGCTATGGGTGCAGTGTACCAGGCTGCAGCTCTGAGTAAAGCATTTAAAGTCAAACCCTTTCTGGTCCGAGACGCAGCCGTCTTTCCGATACAGGTAAGCGAACAACGTTTCGAGTCTGATGGTTGAATGATGCTTGATGGCAATGTTCTTACAAATTCTCTTAACACCTCCTGCTTAGGTCGAATTTAGCCGTGAGACTGATGAAGATGAAGGTGCGAAGGGAATCAAGCACAACAAGCGCATCCTGTTTCAGAGGATGGCGCCATATCCCCAACGCAAAGTCATCACCTTCAACCGTTACACCGATGACTTCATTTTCAACATTAACTACGGAGACCTCAGCTTCCTCAGCCAAGAGGATCAGAAGTGAGTTTACTGCAAGAGTAAGAAAAGCAGACACAACTCAATGCATGATCATTTCAGGAAATAATTACAGACACAGTATTGCAGGGGGGTATTCAATTTAAAATGTATGTTAAATTCTTCATTGATAAAGATCCAGATAAGCCTCTAACATGAATAAATGGCAACAATAGCTCTACAGAATGTCCCAGAAGTCTCTATTGCCAGCACTACGTTGGTTGTGCCTTACTTAGTGGATGTCCGTGGATGTCCACTTCTCAGTCGGTCCGCAAAACTTAGTCTTTTTAAATTTGTTAATATGTTCGGCAACAATCCTGTGTGTATGATGTGCTTGCTATGTTTCCTGTTCAAGTCCATCGCAACCTTACGACAACTTCCAGATCCAGCCATGAGAATGTTTTTCAATATGTCCTTCTTTTGTCAAGGGCATTCTTACAGGCTATTTGAAAAACAACATATGTAATATAAACTAAGTATGAACAATTTTGGAAGACATTTTGCTGAAAAGTATGACTTTCCCATATGTATGGAGACTTCTTGGACACCCTGTATTTCAACAAACCATGTTGTCAGTTCACTAATCGGGCCAGAGAGGGCAAATAAAATGGAAAAATTTGTGAACGTTTATGAAAAATCTTCCCATTCTGACTTAATATCTCTGGTCCAAATGAGCTGTCTCAGCTGGTTCGATTAGACACAACAGAGAATCAGCTACAGTAGCAGAGTTGGTTCATATTTAGAAAACTAGACTCGTTGAATACAGCTAGCTTTAATGTTTTTTGTCTCTGATACAGTGGGTTATTTAAAAAAAAATTTGACTAATTTCCACCGGTGATCAGCAATCAAACATTGTGATTTATTTGCATCTGCTTATGCTCAGTTTAGTTTAGCTACTGACTTTTAAAAAAATAATAATTGTAGTTTCTTGGAGATCATTGTAAGCTACACTAACAATTATTTTTCTATCAGGATGTTTGGCTCTGTGAACCTCACCACAGTGAAACTGTCTGGGGTGGGCGACAGCTTTAAGAAGAACTCTGAGGCCGAGTCCAAAGGCATCAAGGCCCATTTCAACATGGACGAGAGTGGTTTGCTAATTTTAGACAGGGTCAGTTAAATTATCTCTCTCCTCTGATTTATGATTATTTCAGTTGTATGGAGTAATATTGACCGCAGTAATGTTAAACATGTTGCAGGTGGAGTCAGTGTTCGAGACTGTTGTAGAGGAGAAAGAGGAAGAATCAACTCTCACTAGTAGGTTCTGTTCTATTCTGGTGGCTGGCCCCTTTTCTATTAAGTTACCTGTTGCGTATACATATTTTATTTTGTTGATACAATTTTATTTCAAAAACATTTTTATTTTGTCCTTAAAGAATTGGGGAACACTATTTCCAGCCTGTTTGGAGGTGGGAGCACAGAGCCCACTGCTAATGTGACCGAAGCAGTACAGGTACAGTTCAACATTAAGAAATCTATGCATCCAACTACACTAGACCTCGGTATGGGTGGAAAAAAATTATGCATTCATTAGCTAGCCCATTGGCCAAGTAAAGGCTCCAGTTTGCTGCCCAGTCCCATGTTTTGGTTGCTGGAACTGACTAGGCTAAAAACCGTTAGATAAACCGTTGCACACTTTTTCAACGTACACTTGAAGCTCTTCACTGTTCTGTAGTAAAGCCATGTCTTGTTCTGCTGCAAGATGTTGTAACAGACCCTAGGTGTTTGCATATTTACCAGTATGTTGCTCATTCTAATGACTAAACTAGCTCTTGGACTGATATTATAACTAGCACACCAATGTGAGTGAATGAAGTGATGGCATAAACCAATGCAGCCAACACTAGCTAAATTTCACAATTTACTATTGACCATGGGCGCACGGTGGCTTAGTGGTTAGCACGTTCGCCTCACACCTCCAGGGTCCGGGTTTCAATGGGCCATGTATGTGCGGAGTTTGCATGTTCTCCCCGTGCTGCGGGGGTTTCCTCCGGGTACTCCGGTTTTCTCCCCCTAGTCCAAAGACATGCGTGGTGGGTTGATTGGCAGCTTGGTAAATTGTCCATAGTGTATGAATGGGTGTGTGAGTGTGTATGTGATTGTGCCCTGCGATGGACTGGCACCCTGTCCAGGGTGTACCCCGCCTTGTGCCCGATGCTTCCTGGGATAGGCTCCTGGTTCCCCGTGACCCTGAAGCAGGAATAAGCGGTTGAAGATGGATGGATGGACTATTGACCATATAACCTTAGCTAAAACTCGAACTAGCTTGGTAAGATTAGCGAGGCATGCCTTTTGAAATTAACTCCACCAAAAGAAAGAGTGGTGCATAGTTCACTTCTCCATTCTGCAGGTGTTGGAGCTAGATACAGATCATGGAAAGCAGTGATTTAAAATATATATATTATTTTCCTTAAATAGGTTGTTGCATCTAAGTGTTGAATACAACTTTGTACTTTACTTATTAATGAATATTTCTGTACTTATGAAACAACTCTCAACTTGTATGCTTCTGGCATGAAGGCAGGGGGGTGTCCATGAAGAATATGGTCTGGAGAGAGGCGGGTGCACTGTTCAACCGGTTGTATCTACCATGTCGGGATGTCATGAGAACCGATACTTCGGTACCAAGTCGGTACCAACATTCTTAAAACGTGACCATACTTGTTTTTCTGCCGTAGCCTGGGGTACCGTTATTAATTGCCTATTACCGAGGTTGCAATTCTTCTGGAACTCTAGGGGGCAGCAAATATGCACAAGTGTTTTAGTCGGTCCACAAGTGGTAAAGAAGGAAAAAACGCCAACAAGCACACGGGGTGGGGGACGGACGGACTACAGAAGTTTAGCTTCTCCCCGACTCGTTAAGAGGCAGAGAGAGTAAAACTTGTTGAGAGGAAAGGTATTGGTTCATTTCAAGCAAAGCGAGGAAACACTGGGAATTTGGCGAAGCCACTGAAAGACGGTCCTATATTATGTTTGTTTGAGGCAGCTGGCATTGTGGCCGTGAAACCAGCTAACGTTATGCTCCATGTAATGTTTGCAATAGCCAGTTATTTGTTAATGGTGATAAGGCATTGCAATGTTATAAACTACCTCCTAATGGGCCATCATGCATCGCCATTCAGCCCGTGTCCTGTCAGCTAAATGTAGCCTAATGTCACAAATTATTATTGAAATGTTCATGATTTTAATAAAACCTTTTGGGCCTGCAAACATATCAGTGAATTTAAAGTAGTGCTCGCATTCAGAGTATAGTGTGTGTGTGTGTGTGTGTGTGTGTGTGTGTTTAGGAGTGCACCTTAGCGCTTGTTGTTAGCACTTAGCAAAGTTTTATTAGTCATGGTCAGACAGTGTTTGATAACTAAAATATATCTCTCTCTCTCTCTCTCTCTTTCTCTCTGTCAGTATTATCCAGTCCTTCAGGTGTTCTGAATTTTAGGAAATTATTTTTTTTTAACCACACCATGGTATCGTGTACTTTTGGTGGTATCGGTACCGACTACTAGATTTTTGGTATCGTGACATCCCTACTGCCATGTGAGCTCTGGCTCCAGTTCTGATTTACTGCACGAACTCGCTCAACATGACGACTTTCAATTCGGCCAGATATAACCATACAGTGAGAGTAAATGGTGCCATGTTGTCAACTCAGTCATTGGTCCACCCTTGTCTCAACAGTATCATTCAAAGCCATGTTTTTGTTTCAGGATGAAGAGGAGGTTCCTCCTGAAGCTGGAAAAGAGCAGGAAGAGGTGGTGCAAAAGACTGATGAGGCTGCCCAAGAGCAATCTGAGACTGAGGAGAAAAGCAAAGAAGAGCCTCCGGCTGAGGAGAAGAAATCTGATGAAGGCTCTGACAAAGAGCAGCCCCAGGTAAGAAAGCTTGATTTTAAACAGTAATTTCTCTCTTTCTCCCTCTCTCTCTCTCTATAAATACAGTGCATTTCTTTGCTAATGTCACATACACTTCACTTTAAAGCACTTGTGATTACTTAAAGAACTGTGGCTTGTAAAGTTAAGCACTGATGTAACGTCAAAGCCTTCCCAATCAAATACTAAATCCTCATCACACAGGCAGAGAAGGAGGCTGAGGCGTCAGAAAAATCTGATGTGGACAAAGCAGCCGGAGCAAAAGAGGAAGAGAAGGAGGCAGAGAATAAACCCAAACCCCTGAAAAAGAGCAAAATCTCAGTAGATATTGGAGTGGAGCTGGAGGTTAACGATGTACTTAATCCTAGCTCAGAAGACATTGATGACTCCAAAAAGAAGTACGTGTATAAAGTGTCCATCTGTTTTGTATATGCAGTATAGATGGTCATTTTGAGTGTCATGGGTGAAAGTGTGTCGTCATATTATCAAGAGCTTCATAAAAATTATCACCGTTTCTTGCCCTTTCCCTTCAGACTGCAGGATCTGACAGACCGAGATCTGGAAAAACAAGAGAGGGAGAAGTCCCTAAACAGCCTGGAGGCATTCGTCTTTGAGACTCAGGTACAACTTGTTGTACTCCATTTTGCTTTTCTGCAGCTCAGCTAATGCTTATGGCCTGAGCGATGAGAGTGCTGTAATTTTAATAACACATCTAATAGAAGAGCTTCAGAATTGTTTTCCAGGACCATTGTACCCAGATTTAAATTGTCTTGGATTATATGGCCTGAATAATTTAGGGTGCTTTCACTTAGGCAGTCTTGAATCCTTTTGAATTGAACCCTGGTGCATATGCCCTTTTGAGCAATCACCGCAATCATGCTTTGGTTTTTAAAATTTTTTTTTAAAAATAAATAAAAAAGAAAGAAAGAGAATGCCTGGGTACATGTCCAGTTGTGATTGGGTGATTTTTGTGATTTCCACATGATTTCTACAGGCATAGGCTTTATACCGTTTTTGTATAAAAGCAGAGACTTGTGTTGTAGGCTGATTGGCATTTCCAAATTGTCTGTGAATGTGTGTGCAATTGAGTCCTGGGATGGGTTGGCACCCTGTCCAGAGTGTCCCCCTTTGACCAGGGTTGCTCGACAGGGAGCAGCCGTTGAGTGCTCCAAGCCCCCTGGGATAGGCTCCAGGCGCCCCACGACCCTGTGTAGGATAAGTGGTACAGAAGATGGATGGATGGATGGATGGATGAAATGAAACCAAATGTATCAATTTTGCTCTGACTTCTACACAGACTAATGGGTGTGGAAAGTGCCCTTAGTTTAGAACTAATCTTTATTATTGTCTAAATGACCCATCTTTCCTCACTCTACAGGATAAGCTGTACCAGGATGAGTACCAGGCTGTGGTCTCTGAAGAGGAGAAGGAGGCAATCTCCAGCAAGCTCAGTGAGGCTTCAGCATGGTTGGATGATGAGGGCTATTCAGCAGGAACCAAAGAGCTGAAGGAGAAGCTGTCCGAGCTGAAGAAGCTGTGCAAAGCCATGTTCTTCCGGGTGGATGAGAGGAAAAAATGGCCAGACAGACTCTCAGCACTTGACAGCATGCTCAACCACTCTTCCATGTTCCTGAAGTGAGTCTTGGGATGATTTAAATAGAGCAAACTCCTAATAGTATATTTTGCTGGCACATGGGTTTTATCAGATGCCCTTGTCCAGATTTCGAGGGAGGGAGAGGGAGAGATTTTTCTTCTTAAGCATTAAGGAATTGCATGGTTTGATCTGACAGGCTTTTGCTTAATCAATTGGTTTTCTATTTAGGGGTGCTAAATTGATTTCAGAAGATGATCAGATTTTTACTGAAGTTGAGCTGAAGACCTTGGAGAAAGTCATAAATGAGACTATGGTATGTAATAAAGCAATATTGATTATTCCTTGTCCAAATGTGAGCTCTTAATTACTTAGCTGATGTTCTCCTGTTTTCCCCTGTTTATTATTGATAGACCTGGAAGAATGAAACTGTGGCTGAGCAGGAGAAACGCTCTCCTACAGAGAGACCCGTACTGCTATCTAAAGACATTGAGGCCAAACTCGCCCTCTTAGACCGAGAAGTCACCTACCTGCTCAACAAAGCCAAGTTTTCTAAGCCAAAGCCCAAACCAAAACCTAAAGAAAAGAACTCCACCAGCTCTGACAATGGCAAAACTAACACCACCGACTCGGAGAAAGTCATCTCTCCCAAAGATGAGTCCAGTAAGAAGAAAAATGACTCCCAGTCGAGTCCTTGACCCTTGGGTTTTTCTATTGTAGCTTCCACTCACTTTGAATTTGGTGCATCCTGAAAAATCTTTATGATGTTCCAGATGGAGCTGAGGAGGTGAAACCAGTAGAGGAACCTCCCACCAAGGAGAATAAAAAAGAAGATACTGAGACGGAGCCAACAATAGCAGAAGAAAAAGAAGACAAAGGTAACTTACTTGGTACGCAAACATACAGTTTGTTGAACAAGTATTCACAGAATGCATAGTATTACAGCGTTTGCACAATTTGGCTTTCGTTTCAAGAGGCCATGGGTAACTCCATACCTCAGATGGGAGAAGCTGTTCACAGGACTACCATAGCCTGGCCACTCCACAAAATTGTGCACCATGGAAGAATTATGAGCCATATAAAACCATGTTTGAAATTTGCAAAAAGACATGATAGAAACTCAATTCAATTTGATCTGTTTAGCACTTTTTACAATTGACATTGTCTCAAAGCAGCTTTATAGAAATGTATAAACACAGGATACTGATTTTAAGTGTGTGGACTAATACCTATGGTACAAGCCGGTGGTAATAAAAAAACTCCCTAAGATGATATGAGAGAGAAACCTTAAGATGAACCAGACTCGGACGGGAACCCATCCTCATCTGGGTAACAATGGATAGTGTGAAAGTAACTCAGCAGTCATGTTGGAAAATGTTACCTGGCTGACGGAAGTGCTACATTTGGCAGAAACACCACACTACTCATCACCCTGAGAACACTTTCCCATCAGTGAAGCATGGCAGTGGTAGCATCATGTTGAGCGTTACCCTTGGTCTCTTGGCTGCATCTCTGTCTACTGCCCACCATAATCATTTACATATGCAAAGCACTGTACATATGAAATCTAAACCAGGTTTGTTTAACTTTCTTATTACCCAAACTAAAGGTGACCATATTCGCAGGCCAAAAAAAAAACCTGACGTTTAATCATAAGCAGTAAATTAGGCTCAACCCAAACACACAAATCTACAAAACTCTGTTCCTGAACTGTCTTCTTCAGTGCAAGCTTTAAATTTTACCAATGTAAATGATTGTGTACATGTTTTTTTGTTTCTTGACAGAAACAACAGGAGATGATGATTCTCAAAACCATATAGGAGATGAATTATAACCACTGGAACATCTCGTTTTTTGTGTTGTCGTATTTATTGACTGTGATACCTTTTTTTTTTTTTTTTTTTTTTTAACTTTTTGGAGCATTTTAGGTAACGTCAGCAATTTCATGCCTGTATGGCATGTACACATTGCAGCATTTCCCTCAGTCTCTGTGTACTTGTTATTGGGATTATACATTTACAAAGTGAGCTCACTCCATGTCAAGTTCACCCTGTCTTCACAAATAGTGCAACATTTTTGTGCAGGAGTTTAGACTTTCAACCTAAAATCTTAAATTCTAGATGCATTTGAGAAGAAATGCAAGATATGAAGAAATGCAATATGATTTTCTTCCCTGTCCGGTTTGTCATCAATAATAACATTTCTTATAATTTGTATAACCAGACAAGATGACAAAAAATGTAAATTATAAGTCTTTTAAGACTACTCCTTTCCTAGGCTTTTGTTATGCTTCGTGTCTAGAAATGCAGAACTCTTTATCAGTGGAGTAAAATAACAAAACTTTTTTCCTTTGCCCTTGTATAAATTCAGTTTCTGGGTGTGGACCATGTCACTTCAGTATTCAGTCGCATCGTGTCCGTGCACTTTCATTATACACTGACTGACCACTTTATTAGGAACACCTGAACACCCGCTCATTCATGTAATTATCCAACCAGCCAATTGTATGGCAGTAGTGTAGTGCTTCCACGCATGTAGATGCAGGTCAAGAGCTTCAGTTAATGTTCACATCAAACAGAATGGTTGGTGCAGGACCGGTTTGTCTGAGTATTTCTACCGATGATATGGGATTTTTCATACACAACAATTTCTAGAGATTACAATCGTGAGGAAAAACTCACAGCAGTTCTGTGAGTGGAAATGCCTTGTTGATGATCACTTTAATGAGTGGTCAGAGTGTGCGCTTGCTAAGAAAACATTTCCCACACCATTACATCACCTCCACCAGCTTGAACTGTTGACACAAAGAAAGTTTGGTCACTGGATTCATGCTGTTGGTGCCAAATCATGGCCTAAATACATCTGTGTACTTCAGAAGAAGTAATTTGATTTTATTAGTTCAGGCTACATTTTTCAGATCATCTGTGCAGTTTCACTGAGCCTGTGTCCACTGTAGCCTCAGATTACTGTTCCTGGGTGGTAGTAGTAGAACTCCAATATGGTCTTCTGTTGTAGGTTTGACATATTGCTAGTTCTGAGATGCTTCTCTGCTCACTACGGTTGTAAAAAGTGCTTGAGTTACCATAGACTTCCTCTGAAGTGAAAATTTCTGCCTGCAGTACTACCACTCACTGAATGAATGGTTGTTTGCGAACATTAACTGAAGTGCTTGACCTGTATCTCCATGATTGTATGTATTGTGCTGCTGCCACATGATTGGCTGATTTGTATGAATGCATGAATGAACGGGCGTACAGACGTGTTTCTAATATAGTAAATAGTGAGCGTAGGTTAACACCACTGACAAACACACCACCATTACCTTTTTTTTTTTTTGATGCAACCACATCCACTCCCCTATATTACCAGTGAATTGGGGTAATACTACCAGGAACTCCTTTTGACTGCACTGACATTAAGGAAACTGGTGTAGGTTTTTTTTTTTTTTTTTTTTTTTTTTTTTACTTCCCATTAGAGCTTTTGCTGTTTCAAGAAAGTAAAAGTGCAAATTCTTTATTCCTCCTTTTCATCCGTTCCCATTCTTTTCACCTTTCCGTTGTCTTTGTTTCTGGTCTGTTGAAAAAATAGTATATAATGTCTGGGGAAAGGGGATATTTTGTTTCTAAGCTGTTAATAAAATCTTTTTTTTTAAATCTCTCTCTCCATGTCACGTAATGTATTTCAATAACTGTTCTTTGAAAACCCACAAGTGTGTACATATACCAGGGGTTCAGTATCCATCTGAATGAAGACGTTTAAGATTTTGGTATGTCAAGCTTAAAGCAACACGGTCTGTACCAGGATCAGCTAACGTACAGATAAGTGTGTAAAACTAGACACACACATTCATTACAGAACACTCACTGAGAACTTTATTAGGAACACTATGCTACTTCTGTTTAAGGCCGCCCTTTGCTCTCAAGACAGCATCAGTTATTGACTCAATGTTGACATGATTGCATCATGCAATTCCTAGATTTTTCAGCTGCATTTTCATGCTGCAAATCTCCTATTCTACCACATCCCAAATGTGTTCTATTGGATTCAGATCCAGTGGACTAGGAAGGCCACTGACGAACACTGAACATTGTCATGTTCAGGAAATCAGTTTGAGATGACTTTTGCTTCGTGACATGGTGCATTATCATGCTGGAAGTAGCCATTAGGAGATGGGTAAATTTTGGCCATGAAGAATTGCACACAATCAGCAACAATACTCAAATAGGCTGTGGTATTAAATCGATGATTGGTATTAATGGGCCTAAATTGTTCCAAGAAAACATTCCCCACAACATTACACCACATCCACCAGCCTTGGCTGTTGACACCAGGCAGGGTGGGTCCATGGAGTCATGCTGTTTCTGTCAGCTAGAACCACTCGCTATTCTCAGTTACCCCCTTTTATCAACAAGACGTTTTCATACATAGAACTGCCCTCACTGAATATTTTTTCTTTATTGCACCATTCTGATTGAATTCTAGAGACTGTTGTCTGAAAATGCCAGGAGATAAGCAGTTATAGAAATACTCAAACCAGCCTGTCTCGCACCAGCAATCATGCCACACTCAAAATCACATTTTTTGCTCCAGTGATGGTTGATGCGAACATCACTTGAAGCTGTGGCTCATATCTGCTTGATATGCATTGCACTGCTGCCACACAATTGGCTGATTGGATAATTGCATATAGAGTAATGTACAGTATGGTGTGAGGATGCTTGTGCGACTTGTATTGTTCTCTGCTTGATTTATAGCTTCGCTTGTATTTTTTCATTTGTAATTTGCTTTGGATAAAAGCATCTGCTAAATTAATAAATGTGAATGTACAGGTGTTCCTAATAGAATGTTCACTGAGTGAATACAATATACATTACATGCAAAAAATAAGATGCAGAAAAATAACTGGATGTACGTAGATAATTGTTAAACAGACGTGAAAATATCAGGTTCTGAGAGAAAATAAAAGCCTTTCTCCTTTCTCTACACTTATGTTTGCCCTGTGTTCTCTACACATGTTTGCGTTTTTTTCAGCATTTATTACTACCTCAAATCCAGACTGAATACAGCGAAAGCTTTTGATGTCAGGGTTCCCATTCCAAGTGAAATGTAAAATTCCATGACTTTTCCCTGACCAAAACCTTGAATTTCCATGACCTACTGTATGAAGAGTAGTACAATATATTGCCGGGTACTGAGCAGAAAAAAAACTAACTATTTTAACCCATTAAATCTGTAAGCTTGATTTCCTGGTTAACAGACATTTTCAGTGCAAAACTTAAGTTTTCATTGCTTAAAACGAACATATACTTCTCATGACTAGTCTTCACACCTCTCAAACAAAATGGTCCTAATAAAACAAAATATATTTCTTTAATGGCAATAAAATCAATTCATTTACAAGGTACTACAAAGGCATTTTAAGTACATTTCTTAACCTGTAACACCATGTCACATTCAACAAATGGGCACACTAAAAAAAGAAAGGAAAAGAAAAGACTGAGATAGATAGATAAATATATATATATATATATATCACATTTTGGCTAATACATTTGAAAAATTTACAGACAAAATTCCCTGATATTCCATGACTTCAACCTCAAAATGATAAAATTCCCTGACTTTCCATGACTGGAATAGACACATTAAATTTCCATGACATTCCAGAAAGTCCATGACCTGTGGGAACCCTGGATATGTAATGCAGTTAATAGAAAGAAAGAAAAAACTCTAATTCAAAAAAAGGATTAAAGTTTCCCCTAAACAACTGAACCTGGGAAAGTCCCTCAAGTTCTCTCACATCACCTCACTCCTGTGCCTCTCTCTCCTGGCTTACCGTAGCTGCTTGCATCAGATTTAAAGCAGTCTTAATTCCTTAACATGATAGTATTATTAGACCCATTTTTCTACAAGCATGAGGAAATGTATTTGATCAAGACTACAAAGCATACAGTTGCTCTGGATAAGGGCGCCTTTTTTCTTCACAGCAAACTTGCAGCTCAGAATAATAATGAAAGCTAAGAGTTAGATGCCAAGCATGCCAAGAATTGTAGCAGCCAACACCAAACACACCCTCATTTCTTTTGGTACAGGACATTTAGTGCACATAGAAAGAAAAGAAGTACAATACCAGTAGCTTCCCCAAAGCATCAAGTAATGTTCGGGTCACTGAAACAGGTCAGTATGATGTAATCCAATTTTACAGTCGCTAATGTGATGAGACACTGTTTTGAAAGGCAAACAGATATAAACCCGTGACAGCTAAATTTAAAATGATAAAGTTAAAATTAGGAAATGTATAAAGTATAGCAGCAATACAGATCTACTAGGGTCAGGAGGGTGGGTCGTTACATTTGTAAATATTACTGTCAAAGGCCTGAAACCAAACAAATCAGCAGTTATTACACAAACATGGTGCTAAAATGTAACCAAGCTAATGCTCACTGAAGAAAAAATCATATAAAATCAACGATGTTAAAACTGTAAATTAAAGTAAATAAATAAATAAATTCCAGAACAAGGTAAGACTACCTAGTAAAATATCTGAAAACAGGTTTTGCCATGATTCTCTTGGAGAATGAGGACACTGAAGAGAATGGAAGAACTCATAAAAGGCCAAATGCAAATCCTTACAAAGCCCAACCCTACAGTTCGTGTTGGTGTTTTGTTTAGTTTGTTTCTCCTTAAGAAGCAAGCCTCGTAGCACATTTGACAAAAAGGTACCACACCTCAGAATGTGCTTTTGATGCAGAGGATAGCGTTTAGAACATTAACACTGATCTGAAAACTATTTTCAGGATTCCTGATCACGATTATGTCATTAGTGATGCCAGTCACACCCTTATGATCAACTATACATCAATAAACTTCAGGAATGCACTGGTGTCAACATGTTTATTCTGAGAGTTGACAAAAGTCATGGTGAACTAATGTTCATTATCAAGACACATACATACAGTACATAAAATCGTGTCCCACCCCCAACTGTCCCCAGGTTGTCTGTCAGGCACCACAGCGATGGTATGAAGTGCATTCTGGAGCTAAACAGCACCAAGTGTGTTACATACATGAGGAAAGCTGTGCTTTCATTCACACATGCAAACAAGCACATATCAGGACGAACATTCAATAAAAGCAAGAAAGAAAAGACGAATGGCTGCAATATACAGGATTTTTCTTCTTCTTCTTCTTCTTTGTAAAATGTCCTCACAAAAACCCCGGAATAAACATGCGGTATCAAAGACCAGAGCTCACTTCCGTCTTCCATAGGCGCCTCTTCCGTTCAGTCCATCTTGCGCTCCTACCTTCACTTGGAGCTTGTGTACTTGGTCACTGCCTTGGTGCCCTCGGACACGGCGTGTTTGGCCAGTTCTCCGGGCAAAAGCAGGCGCACGGCGGTCTGAATCTCTCGGGATGTGATGGTCGACCGCTTGTTGTAATGAGCCAGGCGTGACGCTTCGCCTGCTATGCGCTCGAAGATGTCATTCACGAATGAATTCATGATGCCCATTGCTTTGGATGAAATACCAGTGTCCGGGTGGACTTGTTTTAACACTTTGTACACGTAAATGGCATAGCTTTCTTTCCTGGTTTTGCGCCTTTTCTTGTCCCCCTTCTTCTGTGTCTTGGTCACAGCCTTTTTCGAGCCCTTCTTAGGTGCTGGGGCGGTTTTCGACGGTTCGGGCATGTTTCCGGTTTGTCAAAATAACCTCAAATCTCCTCGGTTCAGCTCTGTATACTTTGTGCGCGGTGCATTCGCCTGTATTTATAGAATTCGCTTGCAAATTACAGTAAAAGCAGACTCAACTCTGATAGGATGTTCGCATTGGGTCGCGCGACACACAGTGGAATGTAATTGGTCGCGGTGTAGCGATGCAGCTCGTCCAATCCGAGTCAGGACAGGGGTATAAATATCAAACCCTGCTTACATCATAATACAGCGCGGTGACTGCGATTGGAACTCTGAGCCAGTTGTAAACATTACTGTAGTGTTATTGTGGTTTGAATATGTCCGGCAGGGGCAAAACCGGAGGAAAGGCCCGAGCTAAGGCCAAGTCTCGTTCATCCAGAGCTGGACTTCAGTTTCCAGTGGGTCGTGTCCACAGACTGTTACGCAAAGGGAACTACGCGGAGCGGGTAGGCGCGGGGGCACCCGTGTATCTGGCCGCTGTGCTGGAATACCTGACTGCTGAAATCCTGGAGCTGGCCGGAAACGCAGCGAGAGACAACAAAAAGACCAGGATCATCCCCCGCCATCTGCAGCTCGCCGTCCGCAACGACGAGGAGCTGAATAAACTTTTAGGCGGCGTTACCATCGCCCAGGGCGGAGTGTTGCCAAACATCCAAGCTGTTCTTCTGCCCAAGAAAACCGAGAAACCAGCCAAGAGCAAGTGATGGGGCTTCGAGACCGAGGACACTGCTATCGCGGCTCCACACAGCGGTGCCACCATTTTGAGTCTCTAAAGTAAAAAATAATTTCTTGTTCTCGCTTGATTCTGCATTGTCTTAATTTGATTTGTTTCTCGGAGAAATGCTTGTATATGAGGCACCGTGTCCGCATCGAGATGAACACTAACCACTACTGGCTACAAAGCGGCGGACATGTTCAACCTGGCCATGAACAAAGGTGGACTGTGAACGGATTGAAGAAAGAAAAACATGGGCTGAACATTAGCATACACTCTTTAATAGTTTTTAGACCAGTGCTTCTTGTCGTTCTCGCTGCTTTGAAGTGACACATTTGTTATGTTTTTTTCCTCCTGTTTTAAATCCAATAAATGTTGAGAGCCTGAAGAAGGCACAAAGACTCCTCGGTGTTTATCTGTGTGTTTTTCCCAGCCGCAGAAAGCTGCATGAATTACACTGTTCCTGTTTATGACTCAGTCCAATTACACATGCTTATTACTAGGCCTGCTTTTACACCCAGGCTATTATCTGACATTATTTACAACTCATTAAAACCATCACAGAACTGGTTCATATCATAGGTTTATTATACAAACACAATGCATACGTTATGTACAGTTTATTTATTTACCTGCTTTAAAGAAAATCAATGCATATGCCAAGTGCTGTTTAAATAATAGGCTTTTTAAAAATATGTAATCACTTAATTTCACAATAGTTGGTGGTTTAGCCAAGTACAAAATAATAATGTTCTGTGTATGTAGCTGAAAGGAAACCAAGGCATTTGCATTAACTTAAAGGTCAAGCTAGTATTTTTTTCCTTTTTGGTACACTTGACTTAATTACTCTTACAGGTCCTCCTGAATAAAAACTATATATATATATAAAAAAAAAAAAAATCATAGCTTTAATTAATCTTGACCCCCCTGGCTGCTGGTTTATATCAGTCTCATTTCTCAGCTTCATTATAACCCTCTGTTTTCATGTCATTTATTCCGAGGTCTTCGTCCTGTTCGAACGTTCGCACATACTTTTCGATCTTCATCTCAGGATCGAGGTCTGGAGCGTAAATGTTCTACAGAGAAAAACTTAATGCTTAATCTTATTCAGAATGTCGGTCTTAACTGTCATACATTTCATGATAATACTCCGAGAGAAATAAGCTTACCTGCAGGTAACTGTTCCCTGCTGGATCATCCAGGATGATGTGGGCATCCATTTGTCCTGACATAATCTTGACATAACAAGGCAAACAGAGGAAAAATTGGACCTCATGCCAATAAACCATGGCTCTTGTGTTCAAAATTTCAAAGTAGGTTCTACAATTCACTGACTCGGTAATCCAGCCTGCTAATAAAATAGACTTTTACCAAAAAAAAGCACAAGTAGGCAGACAGGACGGCTCCAGTATGAATCATAAAATGTATATTGGTTAAACTGAGACATTTGTATTATAAGTATATATACATGTAAGTACTTTAGCTTGGTCAGGTTCTAAGTGGACCCGGAGCCTATCCCAGGGAGACTAGGCACGATGCAGGAATACTCAATGCCAGTCCATGCACAAATACATTCACACGTAGGGGCAATTTAAAGTCATCAATCCACCTAAAGACATGTTTTTAGGAGGAAGCAGGAAACTAAACACATCAGGCAGAGAATATGTGAAACATGGCACAGACAGTAAAATGAGCTCAGGACTGAACTGGGGATCCTGGAGTTGTGAATTAGTTTAAAAAAAAATGAACACAGCATGATATCCGGGTCCATGTCAGATGCTTCACATAATAAAGTATATAAATTAGGCAGACCTTGCCAAAAGGTCTTTTTTACGTATTTAATACTGACATGGAAGAAAAACATGAAACGAATCAAAAATTGTCTACCGAAATACTATATTATGGTGAAATATATGATACATATTGAAAGAAAATTTTAAACAGCAACGCACAGCACACCTTCCCCTGCACTTTTATTACTGAACGACCTGTTTATTGACAGAGAAATGCAAAATCCTCACTTTTCTGTTGTTCATATCTCAAGACTGAGGTTTGCAAATTCACACCTAGATAAAGTCACTGTGAAGCAAAAGTAACAAATGTTTTTCACATCCTTTTTGCCTGTGAATTGGCTTTCCAACATGTAAAGCTTCATGTTCGGTTTAAACACTGCCTCAATAGTTGAAAAAGCATTTAAAAATAAATAACACTTTTTCAGTGGTCTCTGTACTGTTATACGAAGGGGTCAAAATTGTAAAATACAATGCTTATATGATGTACATGCACTATGTGGCCAAAAGTTTGTGGACACTTGACCATATGAGCTTTTTGAATTAGGACTGCAACTAACGATTGTTTCCATAATCGATTACTCGGCAGATTATCATTATCGATTAATCGGATAGGGGCGTATTTTCAGTACCATTGTTTCGTTTATTTAAAATAAAATCCAAAAACAGAGCGTTACAAATAGAGACTTCAGAATAAAACTTCACATTAACACAACTCTTTGTCCAAGTATATACAAGTATTTATGCACTATTTATTATGGATACACAAAAATGCACTGAATTGTACAGTCCCAAATGAATAATAAAATCTCCCTTTCACTGCACTTTATGGTTTCTGTTACTCACTGCCTTTAGTCATATTGTTTTGTTTATGTTTACTTTTATCATAGTGTTTTAATTAGACATTACAGATCTTACTTGAGCTCCAACTGTATCACCGCGTCTACACAGCAAATGAGGAGCAACACAGCCTCAGTACTAATAGATCACTTCCGTTTAATATAGAACCGCCGGTCCGTGGACCGGTACCGGTCCGTGGGTCATTTGGTACCAGGCCGCAAAGAAAGAATAAATAACTTACATTATTTCCGTTTTATTTATTATCTGGATCTGAAAAAATGACCGGATTCTCTCCATTACATCCTTCTACGACTAACTCTTGACGCATGTCAAGACGCTTGTCTCGGTCACGTGATACGCTGAAACCTTACCATAGAGACCAGAGGGGGGGTGGGGGGGATGTTACAAGGACGCTGCTAATAAAGCTGCGATTTCACATTGGATTCATGTTTATTATTAGATTTTAAAAATACCCCAGTTTTTATGCCGGTCCCATCATTATATTTTGTTGTATTTATCCGCCGGTAACATTGATAAACAGTAAGATGAAGAAATGCAGTTTTGCTGGGTATACTGCTACAGCTAGCAGTTTCTCATTATGTGCATTACATACTTTTCGTTTAGTAAAAAAACACCAGTGCTATATTTGAGACAATACAACCTTTCTAAAATTCATATACTAGACATGGAAGTGTATAGTACGTCATTTGGGACACAACTTTAGTATTCACTCTCGGATGCGTGTTTTCAGAACAGAAGTAACGTAATGAGTAAACGTACCCAGTGTGGCACGCAGACCAAATAATCTATAATGGGATTCGTTGACAACGATTTTCATAATCGATTATTATCGATTGGTTGTTGCAGCTCTACTTTCAGCTAGATTTTGGAACATGGCTGTGGGGATTTGTTTCTATTCGGCCACTCAAGTCCTTCTACTCCAGTCCTGGCAAAACCATGTATTTATGGACCTCACTTTCTGCACAGGGACATTGTCATGCTGGAACATTATCAGCCCCCTTAGTTCCAGTGAATGGGAAGTATAATGCTACCGCATACAAATACCTCTTATACAACTGTGTGCTTCCAACTTTGTGGCAACAGTTTGGGGAGGATCCACATATGGATGTGCTAGTCAGGTGTCCATAAACCTTTGGCCATACAGAATATTGGTACCTCTGAATAGCAGGGTTAAGGTTGAACCTTGTGTGTGTAACAAATAAAATTTCAAACCTTGTCGATCTTTTTCCCGAACAGCTCCAGTTTCTCAGCTATGTCAGATGTGGCACTGTCTCCACAAATGAAGGGGTTTTTCATGATGATCTAAACCAATTATAAATAGCAAAACTAAAAATAAGTAGGCTTCCTGTAAATCCAAATGTCATAAGATAAGTTATGATGCTCACCAGTTCCTTGATGTCCTTAAGGAGCCCTTCCAATGTGGTGAATTTTCCGCCCAACATCGCCATACCCAGCTCAAACTCCAGTTCTGGAATCAGCACACTGCACGTCTCCGACTGGCCCACACACGCAAACACACCATCAGAAAATAAACCATGGACTCGATTTTACATTTCACAGCATGAGCTTCACACACTCTTGGCTCAATCTAAATTGAGTTAGGAAGTTGCAATCTATTGTTCAGAACTAAACAACACATCACTAACAGAATTATTTGAGTCTGGATGATGAAAAGCTTGTGTGGACTCAGAATACCTTTAGCAGGTCTCGTGACATGTCCGACGGGTCTGTAAGGCGAAGAGTAATTCTGGTTCCCAGCTCCTCTGTGGCACCACCCGATTTGACCTGTTCAATCAATATACAATGGTACATTAAATATTATTTGTGGAATTTCACTTTCCTTTTCAAGAGCTCTACAGCACACACACACAGAGATGCAAAGAATTGTATTGAGGAAAAAAAAATACAATACACACTCATTGAGGAATGCACAATTCTAGAAATGTCCAAATTCGATCTAGCTCCCTTCTACAGACTATATTAATGGTACAAGAATAACTACAGGCAAAGCAGACAGATCTATCAAGTAAGGCCTTTACAGACCTCATTAGTTCGATGTCCACAGCTGTCACAGTTGGTGGCCATGATGATAACTTCTTTGAAATGTGGAATTTCTGATTAATAATAAAGGAAGAAATCTTAAGGAGGTAAAATGCCAAAAAAAAGTCTCAACTTTGATAAATTAACAGGGAAATACATTTATTTACATTACACTAATATTATAATATTGTGCCATGTGTGAATACAAAATGCAATGATTTATACAGCTGTAGTTATTTAAATGGATGAGTTTAAATCATGATTGATTGTTTCATCTCTCTTCTAACAGCCTCCCAGTAAAGACACAAAGTAGGATACTTAAACCATAAAAACATCAGAAGCGTCCATCTAGTGGTTTGCACGGGAGTGTTTTTTTTGTTGTTGTTGTTTGTTTGTTTTTTGTTTTTTTTTATTCTGACCAATCCTGCTCATTTCCAGAGACACTGCTGACCAATCCTGTCTGCTGCCACAGAACCTTTGACCAATCCCACTTGCTCTAGCACTTATTGTTTTAATACCTGTCTGCAATAATTTCTGATGAACTTAGTTGGTCCTATTTCTCAAAATAACATCAATAACATTTTAAATGAATGGTTAAAATGGAAGTGTAGAAAGCCTTCAAAAAAAAAATTTCAGTGTGAATTAGCCTGGTTTCTAATTACGCAAATCTAGTCATCATCCCTGTCCCCAGCAGAATTCAAAACAGGTATGCCTGTGCATACAGTGCACTAATACAGTGGTTTTTACAATTAATTCCTAATGTAAAGTAAAGATGTAATTATTAATTTTAAAAAAGGGGCATATATTCAAAAGTCTGTATTTTTTATGTGTTTTAAAAGACATCTTGCAAAAGGGGGGGCTCAGTCAAATTTTAACGCCGTTTGGGGGGCCTTGCCTTGGAAAAGTCTGGGAACCTCTGCACTAATGCATCAAAGTTTTTACACACCTTGGTTGAAATGTATTAATTGTCCAATTTTGTATATATTATGTTTTACATACACACATTTTTACTTAGGGGTGTACTCACTTTTGTTGCCAGCGGTTTAGACATTAATGGCTGTGTGTTGAGTTATTTTGAGGGGACATCAAATTTACACTGTTACAAAAGCTCACTACTTTACATTGTAGTAAAATGTCATTTCTTCAGTGTTGCACATGAAAAGATATAATCAAATATTTACAAAAATGTAAGGGGTGTAGTCACTTTTGTGAGATACTGAGATATAGATAGATATTCTATGTCTATCAATCATTCATATATATATATATATATATATATATATATATATATATATATATATATATATATATATATATATATACACACACACACACACACACACACACACATATATATATATACACACACTATCCTCCATTTCTATCCTGTATTTATAATATATGTGGACAATTTCAAGACAACAACCTCAGCTTAATGTTGCACAGGCAGTCATAAAAAGCATTTCACTACATGTGATAGTGTACATATTTCATTACAGTCAACAACACTGCAGACAGAACCGTTCATTGCCGTTATTGTGCATGGTCCCCAGGTGACGTATACTCAGACCTGTCCACACCAAACAAGAAGAAAACCTCACTGTGTTATCAGCCTGCAAAGGATACGGACAAGTTTCATGTTTGTTGCGGCAGGAGCGTTGCACTCTGGGCAGTTAGTGTTGAACACCAGGACTTCGTTCCTTATTGTCTCCAGATCGTTGGCAGGTTTCTCCTCTTGCTCTGGTTCACTTTCCTGAAAAGAAGCATGGAGTGTTACTCAAGGCAAATAATGAATAATGCTCCAACTTTGTGAAGTATCAATTGTATAACAAAGTACATTAATGCGTTTTTGGGAGAAAAAAAAAAAAGACTATCTCCAAATGCTAATACAAAATGAAAGCATGGACTGATTGTAATCCTAGTCTTCTCACCTGTATCCCAAGGGCTGTGTTTTGCTCAGGTGTCCTTTTGTAATGAGATACAGTGAGAGATTGGTCTTTCTGTGGTGCAAATGGATTCTCAATAAAACTGTTCCCTGAAGGATCATTAATTATCTGACAGGCAACACAGAGAAAATGGAGAACCGTTTACACACAGACACAATCCCAAAAACAGTAATAGATAAAAAGTAATCAGATTGTATTAGTAGTATTGATCAAATCACCAGTGTGAATTCTTCTTCAACATCCTTCAGCTTTTTCAACCTCTGAATAAATTGATCTATTTTGTCTGCAACTTCTGGATCTGTGGCCTGAAAAGAAACAAACAGTGAGGACACGCAAAAGGCCTGAGCAATATCTAAAAAAAATAATACATACAAATGAATATTATTTTTTTGAATAATGGTATATTATTTATTATTTTTGCACCAATATGCCACCACATTCTAGTTTGTACATATTTGTCATGATTCGGAAAATAATAAACCCGGCACACAAAATAATACTATATTCTAAGATATTACTATGGTAATCAAAGAGATGGCAACATTGTTAACAAGAAAATCCATCCGTCCATCCATCTTCTACTGCTTACTCCTTTTTCAGGGTCGAGGGGGAACCTAGAGCCTATCCCAGGGATCATCGGGCACAAGGCAGGGTGTTAACAAGAAAATGGAATGCAAAAATTACTAGGGCTGCAACAACTAATCGATAAAACTGATCATTAAAATAATCGACAACGAATTTCATTATCGATTAGTTGGGTCTGTGACGTTACTGACGGTTATCCACAGTGGGGTTATTCACAATGGTGAAAAGTGCATTTCTATGAATAAAACACATCTGATCAACAGCGGAGGTCACAGAGTGAGCTGCTGTGGGAAAAGTGCACAATCCAGGTTGTCCAAAACACGAGAATGTTTTATATTAAACGCTTCGAACAAACTCATAAGCGTAGTAACCTGGCTTGTCGTGTCAGAAGCCGACAGATGCGTGTGCTGTTTAATGTGTTCCAGGTGTTTTCTTCAGCGCAGAAATGACACTTTTACATTTATATCTCATTTGTAAATGTTAGAAATTCAAACAAACAGAATACAATAGAAAGGAAGCACAATAACTCTGAGAAAAATATTCCTTTTGATCAAATATGTTGTTTGATTCTCTAGGAATAAACGTAACTGTTTTTATGAGAGCAGTAACTGTAATGGGGTTATAACATTTAACGGTATATGAATGTAAGAAGTGTCATATATTTACAGAATAAAGTAACATGTTACTGTGTTCAAATGAGTGAATGTGCATGTTACTGCAGAACATTCGACCTCTTACCAGTTAACACTTAAGTTTGTGCTTTTGTTTTTCTTTTTTTGTAGCATTTTTAATATAGTGATTTAACCTCTGCTTTAAAGCTTGTGGACAATCATTTCTCTATTTTGTTTTCAAAATATAACGGTAATTAAAAAAAAAAACAGATACATTTAGTACCATTTTCATAGCCTTCAATTTGAAGGACAACATTGGGAAGAATGTGAAATAACGTGTTTAAAAAAAAATAATAATAATAATAATAATAAAAATAATAATAAAGAAAATAAAAATTGGCCTTTTACTCCAACTGATTAATTAGTCAAATAAATATTTGACAGATTAATCGATCATCAAAATATTCATTAGTTACAGCCCTAAAAATTAGAGAATATTACAAGTAAAAACCTAGCATTTGTTAGTGTACAGAATGCTGTTTTTTTCCTGATGTGTGGCAAGCAAGAGTGAGAAAACAACTAAACAAAAGTCTAACATGCCCACTACTTCTAATAATAATCAGCAGCTCATCACACAAAGAGCATAAAGTCCCACCTTCTTGTTTCCTATTGGCTCACAAAAAGGAAGGTTTGAAATTCACAAGTCAAAAAATAAATGTGCATCTTTCACTTCGCCCACCCCCCTTTAGTGAACTGGCTTTACTGCAGGGCAAAATTTTATTATTATCTAAAAATGCATGAAAGCATCTATTAACGCATCTCCCATACAACCGTAGCAGTGGGTCAAATTATAGATATGTAACTAGTCCTTTGACCGTCCGTATGACCCACACCAGCTTCAACCAAGCAATCACAGACAGTTAATACCTGGTTCTATTGTAGTGGTACAAAACCGTTTAAATCCAGAGATTAGCTGTTTTTCATATCTGCCATAGAACAAATGACTATTTAACTGATCCATTCTTCAATCTGGTGTGTGTGTGTGTATATAATATATATATATATATATATATATATTATATATTATATACACACACAGAGAGAGAGAGAGAGAGAGAGAGACAGACAGACAAATATTAAGTTTGTGATCATCAAAATTAGATCTAAGGCCAGGAAAAAGAAGGCGCACACACTCGCCGTGTTGGTTGATCTTGTTCTAATCCTGCTACCGTTCTGTCAAGGAGTCCCTCAATGGTGGACAGTGCTGCAAAAGAGAAGTTAATAATTCTTAAATATAAACCAGCATATGCTTCAATTTACATCACACCAGTGCCATGAAAAGTACAAGCAGAATAGCAAATCCATTCACAGTTACATGGGCTCTCCCCAGAAATACTCACCTCCCTTCTGTGTGAATGCAGGGATTTCAAAGTCCAACTCAGGTATTCTAACAGTTGCACTGTCCGTCTTCACGACCTCACGGTTCAGATCCTAAACAACAGAAACCAAAAATACAGCTTAGCAATGTTTTAGAGCACACATGAACACATGCCGCCTGAAAAATCGTACAGCGCAGTCTTAACAAAACATGAATGCAATGACACCTGTACAGATTATCATGGAGTAAGAGATACCTGCATAATGCAGTATACACAGAACGATGTATGCTAAGCATCGTTGTCAAGCTAAAAAAAAAAAAAAAAAACATGAATCTATGAATGTGGTACTGGGGTAACGTTGTGCATGAAAATGACATGTTACATGGGTCACTCCATGAAAACTGCAGCCACTCAAATGTATATAAATCACTGGCAATAAAAATGTAACATTGTAGAGAATGTTGTTAAATATCATGATCAATGATCAGTGAAAGCTGTTCTACCTTGAGATATACCTAAGATAATTTCAACATGATCCTATTCATAACTAATGTAAAAATATAATGTCCCTCTGAACTCTCCCTATTAATTAGTGTCTGAAATTGTGACATTCTTTACCTTACCTAATAAAGTAATTCATATTTTGCTTTACTTCCTACCCTTTCCTGTAATAAAAGTCTTCCCATTTTAGTACAGCGGCTGTTTAATCTGTGGGAATGGTTAAAAAGGACATGGCTGTTTTTGGGAGCAAGGTCTTTAGAAAGTTGCTGCGAATGTAGCATTCGGTGTCTGTATGGGTTACCTCCAAACTGTTTTAATAAAAGCAAGGTTTCCATTAGTAACAACAATATTTCTCGGTCAGTCAGTCAAGCACAATTCATGGTATTTAAATTAAAAAAAAACAGGAAAATTTCATGAGTTATGCATGTAACAAGGAAATTAAAATGACAACGAATATATTGATTAAAATTTAGATTAAAAAAAAAAACATTCGACGGGTCAAGAACTAAGACGAACTGAAATTTTTTTAAAGAATCAACAATTTGGCCCAATCTCTCGATCTGTTAAGCTGACTTCTAGATAACTCTCTAGTCTATTCTCGATCCCGTCAAAAAGAAGGATGCAGAACACTAGATTAGTCAAGATTCACTAGTCAAGATTTTCTTGGGTACAGTGTTATGCCTCATAACTCACATTTGAGTGAAAATGTTCTCTTTTGACCCATATGCTATAATGTCTGATGGTAACGTCAACATGAGGGTGGAAATGTTCATCAAAACATTTTCTGGAATTTTACCCTCATGTCACAGTTGCACTGTAGTTTGTATGGAGTGACCCAAATCAGTATGTTATTACACAATTATAGTAACAGAACCAGGCCATTGGCAGTGGTGTCTCAACGGTCAAAGGCTCTGGGTTACTGATCAGAAGGTCGGTTGTTCAAGCCCCAGCACCACCACCAATCTGCCACTATTGGGCTCTTGAGCAAGGCCCTTAACCCTCTCTGCTTCCCCGGGGGCGAGATTTAACGGCTGACCCTGCACTCTTAATAAGCTGGGATATGCGAATAAAAGAATTTCTCTGTGCTGTAATGTATATGTGACTAATAAAGGCTTCATCTTCCTCCATGTTAGCATTAGAAAATGTCCCACTGATCACACCGTCACCTCTTTAGTCTTTATGTGGAGCGTGTAGCAGACTCCCTGCTCTTGGATCCGACCTGCAGACTGTATTTCTGTATTGGTCCAATGACAGTGGGAACATGCGAAGGAACTGATGATGATTTCCCTGAAGAAGGGGATTTTGGTTAGAAGAAGACGCGTCTTTCCCTGAAGAAGAGATAAAGAGACATGTCATCTCAACATCCCCTGCCTACCACAAATATCTAAATATCTTAACACTCTTATCGTTATTAATGTTAATGCTGTCATTTTATCACTCACAGTCTCGTAACAGTTCATACACAAGCTCTCGATTTCAGTGGGCTGAGCGTCCTCCTCGTCTGCGTTGATGTCTTTAAACATAACGCCGCGCGCGCGATCCTCGCCTATCGCCGACATGATTTGGGAAACTCTAGTTAGCTGTGCGTTGTAAATAAAAATAAAATTAAACCAGGTTGATTTGGAAAAGGTAAATACGTTACGAAGAACTGTCTAGAAAAGTCGTGTTAGACAGGCGCACATGGATCGGCTATTACTTCCGGTTCAAATGGTAAGCAGTGCGCCAAAGTAAAAGTCTGAGGGTAAATAGCTCCAAACGCCAGCAGTCTCACAGCCCTTATTGACCTTATTGACTTATTCACGTCACACAGACAAAACAGCTGCAAATCAGTTAAAGTATCGAACATTGAATTTCCTTTAAATGTGCAATAGTTGCTTTTTTTATTTCTTACTGGTAGAAATAACCTGGAATACATGTCGAATATTATATATATTTTTTTTAATAATAAAAAAAATTAGGATTGAAGGCATAGCCTTGACAAGGAAAATTCGGGAAGAAAATCCGTTTGGAAAACTGGCTTCTGATTCGGAATGCTTGTTTGTGTTGTATTATTATTATTATTATTATTATTTAATAGAATAATTCAACAACTTTACATAGCACAACATATCATTAGTCAAACACAATCTCAATCCGGAGTGCTCGTTTGTGTTTAGGTATATGTGCCTCCTGTCACTTAAGATCCTGGGGGCGGAGCTTCGTGAACATGTGCGGGGGAATGTTTTTTATTTATTTGTTTATTCATTTATTTATTTATTAATACACCCCGCCTTGTGCCCGATGCTCCCTGGGATAGGCTCCAGGATCCCCGTGACCCTGAATAAGGAATAAGCGGTAGAAGATGGATGGATGGAAAACAGTTACATAAGCATTGCAAAGGAATGACTTACAATTACGTGAAAAACAACAACAATATGTAAATAGAACACAACATCTTACAACAGATGTAACACATTAACATAGGCCTACAGATTTTACAGAACGAAGAAAGCATCTAAATACATTGACTTTCTTTACTAATTTCTTCAAGGTATTTAAGGAATCTTAGGATTTTTTAAAATTCTTTATAAAATGAAGAAATAAAAAAAGTCAATTTTAAGGTGGGGGAAGGATGGAATAACATTTGTAAATTTTTGTTTATGAATGAGAAATGTACGGTATAAAATGAAACAATAAACCACATACTCCAGAGGTTTATTATCAGTGTCGTTATTGTAAATAAATTATGTCTTTTAAATTAAAAGCATGTGTAAAATTGGCAGAGTCAAATATATGAGTACCTAGTTCAGAGCAGAGTTGTTTAGATAAAGGGCAATTAATAAACAGATGTGCAAATGTCTCCTCTGCTTGTTTACAAAAAGAACACGAGCTGTCAATGTCCAAGTATTCAGAGACATTCGAGTTTACATGGTATATTTTGTGTAATATTTTGAAATGTATTTCCTTCGCCTTATTGGAGATACAATATTTTCATGAGCGGGGTAATGGATCTCATGAGTGGCGCCGGGATGACGTCATTTTCTAGCGCCAAAACCCGGAAACGGGTTAGCATTTTAGCTCTTCCGGTTCCATCGTCCCGAAGTCAATGGGTTTTTTATTAAATGGCATTTTGGTTGAAAGTCTGAAATAATGTCTGTGGTGAACACAAGCTCGAAATATTTTCACGTTTTATTCTAGGACATAAAATACACCAGTAATACCCCACTCATGTTTTTAAAAGCTTTTACTTGTATTTGAAAAAGGCGGTTTCTAACATGTTGCTAAATGAGACTACAGACTGCACCTCTATCAGAGACATAATGTGCATTAGGTAAGATTTGTGAAAATTAGGTCTCTAATTGTTAAATGAGTGGAGCTGAAGAATATTTTTCCACTCATTGGCCCCTCCCTCATTTTCCAACATGTACACAAATTTCCATCCCCAAAAATTTCAGCTAGAGTCTACAGGTCTTTCATGGAACACTAACACAGAAATTCATCCTCTGGATGATCTTTTTAAATCTGCTAAAACTTAATGGGTTTTTTTGCATTCGCTCTTTATAAAAGTTTATCTCAGATGCACCTCAGGTCCTGTGATATTAGAATTATGGTCTCGGGATTTGTATGAAGAATGGAAGAATGTATTTGCTTCTTCAAATAATTCATTCCACTCAAGTGACCAGTCAAACAGGCTACTAACTAAAAGAACTCAATAATAAATGTACTAGTCTTGATCATGTCGTTTGTGATTTCAATCACTGTAAATTTCAAGAATAAAAATAGCAACCTGGCTATGCTTCTCAGACCCCTGAGGACACCACTTTCAGAGCCATTGCTATATCAAAATATCACTAATACCATTGATTTTTGGAAAACTTTTACACATTTACTTGTGATTATTTTGTTAGTATTAAAAGGACCAGTACTCTGTGTACTATTTGGCTTTTATTGTTATTTTTTACATTTCTAGCTACATTTTACTTTAACAAAATTAAATATAGCAACAAATGTCCAGAATACGTATCTACAGTGTTTACACTTCTATTTATAAAAGAGATGGGTTTTTTGTATAGCTGTGCATTTATTTAATGTTTCAATAGTTAAAAAAAAATCAAGGAAATTCATATCATCAGGAGATACAAAGATGAAAGAAAATTAAATGAAAGAAATGACAAATATTACTAATATAATTTACATACATTCTTGATTATTAAATGTAATTTTATGCAATATTTATATTTGTTACTCTTACTTTTTTATTTCAGATTCTACAGCATTAATTTAATTATATTTTAATGTAATTAAATATACTTTATTTTTTTTAATACATAAAATATTTTTCTATGCTTCTTTAAGTGAATAAACTGTTAAAGAATATAGGATAAGACATTGGAAAGTTCTTTTCTTAGAATGACAGGTCATTATGGCTCGTTACATTCTTTTAAGGAGAAAATGATTCCCCATAGAGCCTACCATATTTTCTGTACTAAAAAGTGTGTATCTTCTTGCAGTGGCATATAAAGCTGCAACATATAATGTGAAGTAACATATGTTATTACTTTGGCCTAAATCAGCATCTCTCAATACTGGTAATGGACTAAGATTGCCCCACACATGGCATTTTCCCTCCTCTAACACACCCTACAGTTTTGTTAATTAGCAGATGAGTTGAATCTGGTGAGTTACAGAACACCAAAACGTGCAGAGCAGTGGCACTTGAACAGCAGGATTGAGGAAAAACTGGCCAAAACCAAAAACATGAGGTTGTTAGAAATAAGATGTGCACTTTACGGAGATTTTTTTTTCCTTTCAATAAAGAGTTACCATAAAAGTATAACATGCACATAATGAATGTCAGTTCCTAACTTGACCATATGGGTTTCCTCCTCTGTCCTAAACACATAACAGTAAGTGGATTGGCTAGTCTAAATTACTCCTGCTTATGAACGAGGATGTCAATACATGCGTGTGCTGCCATGCCTCATTCTATCCAGTGTGTATTCCCGTCTCATACCCTGTGTTCCCAGGATAAGCTTTGGATCTGCTGTGACCCTGATCAATTACTACAGATGAATGAATGTTTGTAACCTCATAAAAAGCTATTTGTAATGTTTAAAACACAGGGCTTCGGCATTAAACGTCTGTTTAATGAGTTCGTCACAAAATATGCATATATTTTTTTAATAATGGTACATTTCATTTATCTTGTACACCAGAAACAAAGTATATACTAGTTTGTTTTTCTCTAAAAAGAATTTGCTTATTTTGTATTAATAGGAAAAGATGTTCTTTGGTCACAAAGTCTCTAGCTGTTTCATTAAGAGACCTCCATGCTGCTGCTGGAGTCCGCAGACACTGTGTTGGCAACCAAACGCTCCCGGCTGCCGAAAATCTCTCCCACTGCAGCTACATCGCTAATGTCCCATACACGCAGCCCATCCTTCTGTCCTCCAAATGCATAAACGAATGGCAGGTCAGGACAGCAAGCCGCACAGAACAGCACTCCCATTTTCATGTCTCTGGAGTGAATGAGCTTGGGCTTGTTTCCGAGAATATCCCAGACTTTCACATGTTTGTCAGCAGAGCTGGTAACCAGACAGCCGCTCACTTGACTGCTCAGGTCCATACCCGTCACCTCTCCATCGTGTGCCCTCAGCGTGAAGACCAGCTTGTCTGATCTGGCATCTAAACAGTAAATGAAGCCATCCTCTGTGCTGGCAAGGAAGTTGCAGGGAGAGAAGTGATTCCACACCAGTCGCTCCACCTGACCACTAAAGCGCCAGATACGATTGCTGGATTCTGGATTGCGACAGTCGTATAGGATAGCTGACTTATCATAAGACCCGGTGATGAGAGTCTGTGCTTCAAATGGGTGGAACTTCAGAGTCTGGACCTTATCTGTGTGGCGTCTTAGTGTTGTTGCTGGTTTGCCTTGCACAAGGTCCCAAAGAACCACAGTCTCATCAGCAGAAGCACTTCCCAAAACATTCCTAACCATCTTGTTCCATGACAAATCTAACACAGCATCAGTGTGGCCCTCTATGGGCTCGGCAGCATTCTTCTTCTTTTTTTTCTTGGTCTTCTTACTGCCCAGAGAAAACACAGGCTCTAAGCTGTCCACCACATCCAGATCCCACACGTCAATAACAGGAGTCATGTTTCCTATTGCTGCATAATTCCCTGTGCCTTCATCAGGGCTGGGGTCAAAGTTCAGCCACTCGACACTCAGTGGATAAGCAGGCAGGAGAATATCATGGTGGACATACAGAGAGTTCTCTTCAGAGTTATACACATAAACCTCAAGATTGCAACAATCCTTCTCAGCCCTACCAGCCAGAATGAGGTTATCAGTAGGCTTGAGCTGAAAGTCCTCTCTTTCATACTGGTCTGTGTCTTGAATGGTGATATAAGGATCTTCTTCATTATTGCCGAACACTGTCAGACCTGCCAGACTGTCCCCGAGGTTAGCCGTCTCAAGATCTTCCTCGTCGTATTTGTCCAGTTCATACTCAGCTAGATCATTTTCTGCTGGCTTTTCTTCTTCAGCAGCAGTCATTTCTGGTGCTGATTGAGTTTCTGTCTTCCCTTGCTCACTCACTGGGCACTCCTCATCATCATCATCATCATCATGATCATCTTGCCTTAATTCATCCTTCGCCTCGGCTATAATGCGCTGCAGCTCCTCTTTACTCAGTTCAACTTTATCTGGTGTTTCTTTAGAAACCCCCTTCCTCACCCATCCAATACAAGTTATTTGAGAGCTCATGATCACACGAACTATTAAAGAATTGTTATTTAGATTGGCCTTTGGTATCTCCGGCACCAGGAGCTTCTAAAAACATTGACCCTACTGCGTGGAGAAACACGAGGCGTATCGGGGTCCTCTTAGAGCCTCGCGCGGATTGATGACGTAATGCATTTTACCGAATAGAGTTCCTGCTTTTATTTTGTTCGTAAAATAAAACAGCAGTCTGGAGAAGACAGTAGCTGTTAATATTCCGTATTATACAGTGTGTTTATATATATATATATATATATATATATATATATATATATATATATATATACATACATACATATATACATACATACACACACACACACACACACACACACACACACACACACACACGAAGATGGATTGATGGATGGATATTTTTTATTTTATTTTTTTAATCTGTAATTTCATTGTACTGGAATGAAAGCATGCGCATGAGCCGTACAGGATTGCTAGCTAGATTAACGCTAGGTTACTTCTAGACGGTGCAGCAGTTTTTACAAGGATACATCGTTATGGTATCATGCACGGTTAACCTGCTCCAAACCATATTAAATTCAGGGACAGTAAACTGGATCAAAATAGATCGTTATTAAACTGTAGCTGTCTTATTAAACGAAGCCAGTTGCGGTAACAGCCCCACCATCTTGGAAGGGGCAACATTCCCCATTGAGCCCACTGACTTAAAAACCTGAACATACTTTTGTTCTGTTTGGCGATCGGGTCACTCTGACCATAAAATAGAACTAGCTATCAATAACGAAATATCTGTGTATTATATAGAGTGTGTTACTACTTTTAACTAGAATTCCAACATTCCAGTTACAGCGTGTGGTAACACAAAGTCAATTATTTGTTGTCTGTGTTCAGGTAATGCTCCTGATTGAACTGTTCTATGCAATACATGCACGTGTATTAATGTGATGAAGTGGTGTATATAATAGGTTTATCGTGTTTATGTAATGATTTGTTTTAAAGAAAAGTGGGTTACAGAAGGTTAACGATGCTGTTGTAGGTTATTCCAGTCAAAAGATGACATGCTTCTGAGGCATATCTCATTTTATTTGACAGTTAGAGACAGAACCATTGATTTATTTAATCATGTTAAAAATAGCTATTCACTCAGCTTTTTGTTACAAGACATCCTTTTCTTGCAGTGTAATGCAGTTTTCTTGAAGGTGATTTCCTCATTGTAAGCATACATGACCTACATGGTGCAGTATTACAAACTACAATTAACCAAATTAGTTGATTCTTACTTGGAGAAGCAGAATTCCTGCCTCTGGTTTACGTGACCAATAAAATAAACTGAATTAGAATGTTCTCACATTGGAACGAGTGTGAATGTGTATGTAAAACGGGGTGTACTCCTCCTGCCTTATGCCCAGTGCTCACTGAAAACAAATAAATGAACAATGTTCCCACATTGTTGGTGCACATTAAATATGTAAGACCCCTAAATCCAAATAACCCGACTTAGCCCCTCACATACAATGCACTGTATGAAATGGCTGTATTTCTGAAAGTGGTGCAATAGCAGAATTAGACCGTAGTACAATACCCAACACTCATCACTAGCACTATAGATTATGATAAATAAAACAATTGGTTACCACACACTGAATGACAAAAGCAACATGTGACAGGGGTCTATTTTCACTTAGTGTAATGTCTTCATACTTTTCCTTCTTTTAAAGTGCATTTTTTTCAGCTCACAAAATAGTTATTAAGTAGTCATAGATCACTGCATACAGATCAGGCCTACTGGGATTAACAGAATATAGTTAGTCTATGTCATTGCTACTTTATCTTTAATCAACTTCTTCAATGGTTGGTCCAGAGGATCCACCACCAGAGGGAGCACCACCAGCTCCAGGGAATCCACCTGGCATTCCACCTGGCATGCCTCCAGCACTCTGGTACAGTTTGGTGATGATTGGGTTACAGACTTTCTCCAGTTCCTGCTGCTGATGCTCATATTCTTCTTTTTCTGCGGTCTATGAAGCAAGGAAATATTATAGGTACGAGATATTTAATAGCAACGATTCCAAGTCGTGTAGCTTAGCCATTAAGATAATCGTAAAGGATGAACAGTTAAGATTACCTGATTCTTATCAAGCCAGCTAATGATCTCATTGCATTTCTCCAGGATCTTCTGCTTGTCCTCGTCACTGATCTTGCCCTGCAGCTTCTCATCCTCCACAGTGGACTTCATATTGAAAGCATAGGACTCCAGGCCATTCTTGGCTGACACCTTGTCACGCTGCACATCATCCTCAGCCTTGTATTTCTCAGCCTCCTGCACCATGCGCTCAATATCCTCCTTACTGAGACGGCCTGTTTAAAAAAAAAAAAAAGCTTTAAAAAAAAATAAAAAATAAACAGGCACTCAATCTACAGACTATTTCAGGAAGTCAACCTACCCTTGTCATTCGTGATGGTGATCTTATTCTCTTTGCCAGTGCTTTTGTCAACAGCAGAGACATTAAGGATGCCATTGGCATCAATGTCAAATGTGACCTCAATCTGGGGAACACCACGAGGAGCAGGTGGGATTCCAGTGAGCTCAAATTTACCCAGCAGGTTGTTGTCCTTGGTCATGGCACGCTCACCCTCATAAACCTGGTGAGAACATGAACAACATAGTCAAATACCCAAGTAAATTAAAATTTTGCACGTAGGAACCGCTCACTGGTAGAAAACATCACATAAATGGGTTTTCCAAAACCAATTTGGTTCCAACCTGAATCAGCACACCAGGCTGGTTGTCAGAGTAGGTGGTGAAGGTCTGTGTCTGCTTGGTTGGAATGGTGGTGTTGCGCTTGATCAGAGCAGTCATCACCCCACCAGCAGTCTCAATTCCAAGAGACAGAGGGGTGACATCAAGCAGCAACAGGTCCTGAACGTTCTCAGACTTGTCCCCAGAAAGGATGGCAGCCTGGACAGCTGAAAAGAATAACTGAAGATTAGTATATATATATATATGGATGGATACTGAAGATCATGTCCACCCTTTGTTGTCGCTCAGACATCCAAGGAAGGTACTTGGGCCATCTTTGGTTTTTCAACCTCTGGTGGAAACTACGAATGGCAGGAATCAACTTCATCATTGTGTGACCATAAATCTGAATAAAGAAATAAACCTATTGTAACTAACCTGCTCCATAAGCCACAGCCTCATCAGGGTTGATGCTCTTATTGAGCTCCTTGCCATTGAAGAAATCTTGAAGGAGCTTCTGGATCTTGGGGATGCGGGTAGAGCCACCAACCAGGACTATGTCATGAATCTGAGCTTTGTCTAATTTGGCATCACGGAGAGATTTTTCAACAGGGTCCAGGGTTCCACGGAAGAGGTCCGCGTTGAGCTCCTCAAAGCGAGCTCTTGTGATGGAGGTGTAGAAATCAACACCCTCATAGAGAGAGTCGATCTCAATGCTGGCCTGAGTGCTGGAGGACAGGGTGCGCTTAGCCCGCTCACAGGCAGTGCGCAGACGGCGAACAGCTCTCTTGTTGTCACTGATGTCCTTCTTGTACTTGCGTTTGAACTCAGCAATGAAGTGGTTCACCATGCGGTTGTCGAAGTCTTCACCACCCAGGTGAGTGTCACCAGCAGTGGATTTGACCTCAAAGATGCCATCTTCAATGGTCAGGATGGACACATCGAAGGTGCCACCACCGAGATCAAAGATGAGGACGTTCCTTTCAGAACCAACCTAAAATGTCAAACACTTTAGCTTTTCCAAGCCAGCTGCTAAGGACATTTAAATGGAATAGATATGTTATTGATTTAGAAGCCACATTGTTTTTACCTTCTTGTCCAGCCCATAGGCAATAGCAGCAGCAGTAGGCTCATTAATAATTCGTAGAACATTTAGACCAGAGATAGTTCCAGCATCTTTTGTGGCTTGACGCTGAGAGTCGTTGAAGTATGCTGGTACTGTTATCACAGCATTATTGATTGACTGCAAGAAAAATTTTACATGTACTTAGAATATTCATCTAAGTAAATGGCACTAAAAATTAAACTTTTTGTAAGACACTCACCTTTCCAAGGTAGGCTTCAGCAATTTCCTTCATCTTCACCAACACCATGGAGGAGATTTCCTCAGGGTAGAAGTTCTTGGTCTCTCCTTTATATTCCACCTCAACTTTGGGACGTCCACCATCACTGATGACCTTGAAAGGCCAATGTTTCATGTCAGCCTGAACCACAGTGTCTTCAAACCTTCTGCCAATCAAACGCTTGGCATCTGAAATGAGACCATACCGCAACATGGTCACTAAAGCTGACATTTACTTAATTTGACTTCAAATGACAATTTAGCATAGAATTCACATCAAAACTGTTTAGACATGTACAAACTGTGGAGGAAAAAGGTATGGAAAATCCACACTAACCAAAGATTGTGTTGGTGGGGTTCATGGCCACTTGGTTCTTGGCTGCATCACCAATCAACCTTTCAGTATCAGTGAAGGCCACATAGCTTGGTGTGGTCCGGTTTCCTTGGTCATTAGCAATGATTTCCACTTTGCCATGCTGGAAGATTCCCACACAGGAGTAAGTGGTCCCCAGATCGATGCCAACTGCAGTTCCCTTTGACATGGTGTCTGTGGAAAAAAAAACCC
The DNA here is from genome assembly GCA_012411365.1 of Ameiurus melas. Classification (NCBI taxonomy): domain Eukaryota; kingdom Metazoa; phylum Chordata; class Actinopteri; order Siluriformes; family Ictaluridae; genus Ameiurus; species Ameiurus melas. The sequence continues at coordinate 6,776,616 of CM022763.1, forward strand.
CAGAGGAGTCATGTGTCTAAATGCTGGAATAAACCCGATGCCACAGTGTATTTTGGAACCTTAAATGGACCAGCGACAACCCACACAAGTTGAACAGGCTATAACCGAGAAGTCACATTATTACACAAGGCTACATATTTATAGTTTATTGTGACTAGTTTTTAAAATTTATTTTATTATTATTATTATTATTATTATTATTATTATTATTATTATTATTATTGAAAAAGCAAGATTCAGTCTGTGAACTAGAAGATAAAGTCCTGAAGCTTAAGTGTGGCAGGGGTTTCAGATGACATAAAGAAAGAGGCTAAGGTTCGGCTGTAAAATATTAATCAGTGCTAGGTTGTCCAGAACGTTCCGGGCATAATAAATAAATAAATAAATCACCTTAATAAAGATAAGTGCAAAAGACAGTATTCTCAGACAGCCAGATAAGGTCAATACAATTGAATGGCATTCATGAAAGAATGATTCTCATAGAAACCAGATGAGCTGCAGAACTTATGTCAGCCGATGAATCTGTGAAAACTAGATGGCCTTTTGATGAAGATCAGTCTCCAGTACAGAAGCTGAAGATAAAGATAAACCCACTTGCACATTCAGCTGTGCTGGAGTTATTCTTTTTTTTTTTTTCCATCCCCACCCGTATGTCGACAAATCCCGCCCGCCGCGCTAAACTCTCCCAAGATGCAGCCCGCTGATTGGCCAGACGCGTATAAGTGTCAGTTAGTAGCCAATCCTCGTTTAACCCTATTTCCAGAATACGGGTGGGATAGAACTAATGCTTCCCCTTCCCCCATTGTTGATTTAAAGGACAATGTCGGACTGCGGGAAGCTTCTGTGGTGGATCCGAGCGCCATCGCTGCCTACATCCTCAACCTTCATCGGTATGATCGGACATGAAGCATCACGCATCAGCTACTACTACTAATAAACATCACATCCGATATAAAATGCAATTCTTTACGTCACTGTTATTGAAACAACCCAACCACACATTTAATATAGCTAAGGTTCTACGGGCTAATTCTATTCGAACACAGTATAAACTAAATGCTCAAATACACACACAAAAAGATATGAGTAATGTTACCTGGTGCTTTTTTCCTAAGCCGTGCCGGTTAAACCGCTCTGCGTGTGAGATGAGATGAGGTGTGTGTGAGAGAGAGCGCCTCTGTGTGTGAACACTGCAGGGAGGCGCTTGTTCCTGATTCCTCAGCAGCTGCCAGCCAATCAGATTCCGCAGGAGCGCGCGCCGCACCTGCAGTGGAACATTCTGGTTCCTTCGAGCAGGGTCTGGATGGAAACCTATATGCAAATCCGAGCGGCTTTCAGACGCGACCTCACCCCCACATGATTTCTGTAGGCCAATAGCTGTATCTCGTGGAATTAGCTTAGAGATTCACTAACAAAAATATAACAATACCAGACGAAATGCTTATATCCGCCACATTTAACCAGGGACTTTCTTACCCGTGTAAGAAACCCACTCAATAGTAGCCTACATTTAGTAGCCAGAATTATCTTTTGGACATTTTACTTTGAGAGATACACATAGGCTACTAAAGGTACAGAAGATGCTACCACCCCACCAACTAGGAAAAAGTACCCTACAGTTTAGAGTGTACACACATTTTAATAGAAAGTAAAACTACAATTGGTTTATAGATAGTTCGGTGGTTTCTCGAGTACATCTGATGTATTAAAACATTCTGTTGTAGCTATACATGAGGCAAGCATTTGTGTATTGTAATAATAACCATCATCAGTGTCGTCATCATAACTTTCTTAATAAAACGATGGAGTTTAATTGTGATGTTTAACAGATTGTGACAGATTTGAGCATACACTAGATTTGTTCTCTTTTCTAATTATACTAATACTAATACTTCGTTTGTGAACCCTTTAGAATTTTCTTTAAATCTGCATAAATATGACCTAAAACATCATCAGATTTTCAGACAAGCCCTAAAATAGACAAACCCAATTAACCAAAAGAGACAAAAATATTATACTTGGTCATTTTTTTATTGAGGAAAATTATCCAATATTACATATTTGTGAGTGGCAAACATATGTGAACCCCTAGGATAAGCAGCCAATTTGAAGGTGAAATTAGAGTCAGGTGTTTTCAGTAAATGGAATGACAATCGGGTGTAACTGAGCACCCTATTTTTTAAATAATAGGGATCTATCAAGTCTGATCTTACATTTACATTTACATTTATTCATTTAGCAGACGCTTTTATCCAAAGCGACTTACAAATGAGAAAATTACAAGCAAAGCGATATATATCAAGCAGAGAACAATACAAGTAGTGCTACAATATAAGATCCATTAACTGAGTTTCAGAAGAAGCAAAGTGCACAGAGTAGAGGTGTAAGTGCAAAAAAAAACCTTTTCTTTTTCTTCTTTTTTTTCTTCTATCTTCACAACACGTGCTTGTTTAAGTGTATCATGGCATGAACAAAGGAAATTTCTAAATACCTCAGAAAAAGAGTTGTTGATGTTTGGACTCCACCAATCCACAGGCAGACAGACTGGGTACAAATGGAGGAAATTCAAAACCATTTTTACCCTCCCCAGGAGTGGTCGACCAACAAAGATCACTCCAAGAGCAAAACATGTAATAGTCATTGAGGTCAAAAAGGAACCCAGGGTAACTTCTAAGCATCTAAAGGCCTGTCTCAGATTGGCTAATGTCAATGTTCATGAGTCCACTATCAGCAGAACACTGAACAACAATGATCTGCATGGCAAGGTTGAAAGGAGAAAGCCAGTGCTCTCCAAAAAGAACATTGCTGCCCATCTACAGTTAGCTAAAGATTAAGTGGACAAGCCAGAATGCTATTGTAAAAATGTTTTGTGGATGGATGGAACCAAAATAGAATATTGGTTTAAGTGAAAAGCATTATGTTTGGAGAAAGGAAAACACTGCATTCCAGCATAAAAACCCTATCCCATCTATGAAACGTGGTGGTGGTAGTATCATGGTTTGGGCCTGTTTTGCTGCATCTGGGTAAGCACAATTTGCAATCATGGATGGAACAATAAATTTTGAAGTATACCAGCAAATTCTAAAGGAAAATGTCATCTCTCCATGAACTGAATCTCAAGAGAAAGTGGGTCATGCAGCAAGACAATGACCCTAAGCACACAGGTCATTGTATCAAAGAATGGTTAAAGAAAAATAAAGTAAATGTTTTGGAATGGCCAGGTCAAAGTCCTGACCTTAATCCAATAGAAATGTTGTGGAAGGACCCGAAGTAAGCAGTTCATGTGAGGAAACCCAACAACATCCCAGAGTTGAAGCTGTTCTGTACTGAGGAATGGGTTACAATTCCTCCAGTTTGATGTGCAGGACTGATCAGCAGTTACCGGAAACGTTTAGTCGCAGTTATTGCTGCACAAGAGGGTCACACCAGATATTGAAAGCAAAGGTTAACATGTTTTTGCCACTCACAGATATGTACTATTGGAACTTTTTCCTCAATAAATAAATGACCATGTATAATTTGTTTAGTTGGGTTCACTTTATCTACTTTTAGGACTTGTGTGAAAATCTGATAATGTTTTAGGTCATATTTATGCAGAAATATAGAAAATTCTAAAGAGTTCACAAACTTTCACGCACCACTGTAGTTAATACATATTTAGCTCATTATAATACATTATTTTACTTTATTTACAGTGAATTTAACTTAATGCAGGCCATCAAGTTAAGTGATTTATATAAATCAACTCTAATATGTAATGGTCAACATAAAATAATAGACAAAAATCTCGAATTAAAGGCACACTGATTCTTTAATTAAAACAATTTTGTAATCGGTTACTGTAATTGATAAAGAAGTCTGTTCTGTATTAGAAGCCAAGCATATACAAATCTTGCCTATTTATACAATGAGGTAATAATCATATAGTAAGTACTGTATGTTGTCTCATGTATATAAAATTAATTTTAAGAACTTTATGTAATGCTGTTTGGCATGGTCACCGCACTTCACCTAACTGTATTAGATGAAGTCGGCCAGGATTTCCCAGATAAAGTGGGTGACCTATTAAGCCTACACACTGTGATATAATTGACCTTACAACAGGAATATGCATAACACACATTATGCCCAAATACAGGCATTCAAACAAAGTATTTCAAAGCAAACAAACATACAAATTATTAGTTTTCTCACAGAGAACATTACTCTGAGGTCAAGGTAAAGAGAGACAAGGAACAGTGGGAAGAGAAGCAGGCAGTAAAAGTAAAAAAACAAAAAAAGAAGACATTGACAAGAAGAAGGCAGAGAACCACAATGTGTAAAGTGAGAAGTCAGTAGAAGTGATTTTAAGCAGGATGTTTTATCTGTGTAATTTGGCCCCTGTAAACAAATACAAAGATCTAATATTTTTACGGACATTTTAAAAACATGACCTACATTAGCTTCTGACACACCTAAAACAAGCAACACCGACAGATAACACCTGGTTCTAATGTGGTGGTAGCTGGTAGCTGGTAGCTGTAATAGTATACCCAAATGTAGTCCATGTTGCTTGAATTCACCCTACATGAAACCTTTGAGGAAAAAGTATTGGTTCACTGACACTGAAATCTTTCCACTTTCCCCATAGTATGGTCAAACTGAGCTCAGGGGTGTTGCTCTTTTCAATCCTCAGACAAAACAGTCAAAAATATGTTAAAAAAAAAAATTGTTGCATAAAATAGGTCCAAAAATAGGGCATAAAATAGTTAACATTTGTACCGTTATGGAGCACTACTCTGTGTAAAACTGGCAATAATAAAAGTGCATTCTGTTCTATTTTTTCCTGTTTTATTAATCCAAATCAGGCAGTACAGTGACTGCTCTATGAGACATTTCAATGAGACATTCTTTAATGAATGCTCATAAATACATTTATTTATAACAACCAGATCTGATTCAATATCAGTATTTCCTCATGAACATAATCTATATTGGATTACACTGTGATTGCATTCAATGTGGATATACGCTAGGTGCCCAACCATCAGCCTATAACAATGTGCCAGTGCATTAGTAACTGTTTATTCAATGTACTAAGGCACAGGCTTAGCTAGATTTGTGCATGTTGTTTTTGTCTTTCACACATGCACTGACTGTATATTAATTATGTATGTCAATGCACCTCATCAAACAATCAAATCTTCCATTACCAGACCATAATCATACCTATCGCACTCGGTGATGCATGCAAATGACGCTACCCTCCCACCCTATCCCCCCACCTGCCCACATACTGGTCCATCAGAAATAACTGTGGTCAGTGTAAGCTGTTTCATATGTTGCCACTCCTACCCTTCCTGGCACTAGCGGGTTTATATATATATATATATATATATATATATATATATATATATATATATATATATATATATATATATATATATATATATATATATATATATATATATATATATATATATATATATATATATATATATATATATATATATTAAAAGTCCACTTACTAATTCAATAAAAAGACAGATCCATCAGGAAGAACAATTAAACAAACAACAATGACAATTAAATGAATAAAAAACAATGTTAGACAAATTAAGTAAATTAAACTAAAAGCTGGTTAGAGGTAGCAGAGGAGTATTAAAACTCAAACTTACATGTTTCTAAAAAAGTAAGGCCACTTAATTGCCTTTCTTGTTTTGCCATGTTCATTTAATCTTAAGGCAGTGACATGAAAGTAGGACAGCACAGTAAAGCATTACAAATACATAAGTTGGAATATGAGAATCACGTGGGTCCTAAGATGGATCGTTGTCAAGCATGCTAATTAAAGCTTGACAACTTTGTTTGCCTATATTAATTTCTCTTAAAAGTGTCTTTATAGGCAGTTGTTTCAAGTATGTATTTGTCATAGATTACTGCTAATAATTACTAATAATTGATAATACCCCATCCTCCAGAAAATAAATTTTGCCATCATATTAGCAATACCTCCTTTGTGAGTGTTGGCTAATTCATGCAGTTTGAAGTAAAACAAGTAAATACATAAAGGCAGTAAGACAACACTTTCACTTTGCAGGACAGACAAGTGTGTGAAGTCATTGTAAACCAGGCTTGGATTCTTATTATTTGTCATTGTTCTTGGAGTACCCTATTCAGTATCATGTAGGCAGTCACTGGTCAGTAGATGAAAATACAGAAGCAGCAAATGGTCAAAATGCCCCAGAAAGTAAAAATAATACAGCATGAAGTGGGACTTCCATGACATTTAAGTGATGTCATGGAAGCCTTAGTGTTTATAAAAGAAGTGAGAGAGGAAGTCAGGTTCAGACCTCACGCCTTGCACTATGCAGAACACACAGAGCTTATGCATTCGCGTTTTCTTGTTGATCACAGGTGAGTAAAACAATAAATATATTATCCATTACAAGAATACACACTTTAGTTTCATATTAACTAGACACACCCATTCAAATGTAATGCTTTGCTATGTTAATATTGAAATGTTTTCTTTTTAGTGTTATTTAGTGGTTATCTGTAATGTACACAATTAGAAACAAGTTTATAGCAGTAAACTCTAGTACTATTTATTCTGATACCTGCAATTATTTCTTGAAATGATTGAACACTTTAGAGCACCGCAATGTAATCAGGGTAAAATCACAAGGTTAGGATTTCTTTATACATTAAAAGAAAAGCCATACACATTTGCTGTAGTTAAATGTAAACATTGTTAAATATTCTAAATATTCAGTATGTGTGTCTGATGTCTAGCTCAGGTGTATTTTTTATGACAAAAATTTTCTAAGAGTGTACAGGCATTTTTCATCCTGGGCACTAATATAAATTAAAGAACTAAAGATTCATATATATATATATATATATATATATATATATATATATATATATATATATATATATATATATATATATATATATATATATATATAAAAGAGTAACAGAAAAAAATGATCATAGAATTTCCCATAGAATCTCTACTGATCTTCATCTACAGCTCTGGACATAGCTTTAGCAGAGGTGGTGATCACCCACACTTCTTCTTTGAGCATATGACTATAAAAATTACACCTACAGCAGGCTGGAGTACACGCTATATATCTTAACTCAGTTTCCTGTTTGACAACTTTCTCACTGCATACAAATATATCGACCACTCTCAGTTACACTCACACGCTCTTGTGTTGTCAACCTCTCTTTCCTGTCTGCTGTCTGCAGCCCCCCAAACAGAATGAGAGTAACATTATGAGTCAGTGTGGAGTGAGTGAGTGGAGACCACATTCTCATCTGCCCCCTTATCTTCCATTTACAAGTGGCAGTTTTACACTCTTTATCCCACTTGCTGACTATACTCTTGACGACTGCTTATTTTGAACAAGTAGCAAGCAGCAGCCGAGATGCTGCAGGTGTACAGTGAGATTTGGTGTGTTCTGCTTAGGACATATTATGCATTTAAAGCACAATATTCATAGACCTTTATGTCACACAGATGTGCTGTTTGTCTTACAGGATTAACACAGTGCTTGGCACTGAAGCAGATTTCAGTAATACAAGGAGACACACTGACTCTGACATGCCCGCTCACAAACACTAATATGAGTGATGCGGTGGAATGGAGAAACCCAGAAGGTTTTCTCTTGTTCTTTAACAGAGACAAAGGTAAGAATGCAGCTTGGGCTACTATATGTAGTATTACTAATTATCAGGGAAGATTTTAAACGTAGTTATGGTTTTCACTTACTAATGGTCTACTACAGGAATTCTGCACTGAATCATTTGAACCTGTATGGGAACAGTAGTCTGTGATTTTTGTCTATTTAACAAAATATTCTTTTGTCCCTCATGTTGATCTGCAGCTTTGAGAGACAAGAGGATCAAATTTGTTACTTTAACCAACTCAGAATTTTCAATACGTGTGACACATGTCACATTCAAAGATGGAGGTGTTTACAAATGTCTACATTATAGAAATCCAACCTCAACGAAAAGATATAAAGTAATTGTTGTAGGTGAGTACAAACATTTTCCTGTTATCACTGTTAAATTAAAAAATGGGAACAAATGGGACATCAAAGTTTGCAATATTGCATAGTGCTCGCATTATTTAACTCATTTAACTGATTTACCACTTGAAAGGTTGAAAACACTGAAAAGGAAGGAAGCAATAAACTATTAATTTTCCTTCCATGATTATAATTAACCTCCCCTGAATGATATTATAGTTGTTAATCATATTCATACGTTTGAAAAGATACTGGCTTGCTGAATGTGAAAATCAATTATTTGCTGAAATTGTAGGTGCTCCAAAACTGGAAAAGGACGAGCAAGAGGATAAAACAATTGTTAAATGCTCTGCTTCAGCAAATCAACATCCACCTAGACTCTCATGGCTAATGGACAATGGCCTAGAGGTTGAGGGTAAGTACTTGATTATGTACTCAGAAATGTTTACACCAAACAGATTCACTAATGAATTGATAATAGCATGTCATAAACCAACATGTTTATAGGTTGGTTTATGACAAACTGTGTATTATCAAACATTACATCTGAACTTTTATGTGAAAAAAGTATGTTTAATATAAAACATTATACATTTACAGTCTATTGTCATATTATTGAAATAGTTTTGTGTCCAAACAAAGTAAAAATTGTTCAACACTGTGCCTATTTTCTGCTGTCATATTTACGTGCTATGATTGAACGTACAGGCATGGCAGGCAGGATTTTTTTCTTACAATGTTTCATTGTTTATTCCCAGCTCACCCATACTATGAGTCAGAAGATGTATCCAAGAAATACACGGCTGTTAGCCAGCTGACTGTAAAAGTTCCTAAGAAGGGAGTTACAATGAGGTGCTTGGTCCGTCATTCAGCTCTCCACGCTTCCAAACTGGAAAGGTTTATCCACTTAGGAAACCAGAGTAAGTGCATGTGTATGTGTGAAAACAACTGATGAGAGTAGTATGACATGGTGGCTGACCTTAATAGGCATTTTGCCATTTGTAGGAAATGAAATATTCTGGGGGATTTTGTGGTTTTGGGCTATAGCGAAAGCAAAGTTTACAGAGTGGACTCTTTGGTAGTTTCCCTTTTTATCTTTGCTTTCAACATATCACATGATGACGACAACTTCTTTGAAATAGATTTTCTTGTGTGAAAGAAAATTTTAAAAAAAGGAAGAAATAAAGCTTCTTTTTATATCTACATATAGTGTGGAGTTCCATCACTCATATATAAAAGCCGTCACATAAAACTACTTGTTCAACATTATTAATGTATTTTATCTTTCTTGGCAGGTCAAGACACAACAACCTCATCAACTTATTCCAGTACCATACTTGGATCAACAGACACAACTGTCATTCCAACACTTTTTAGCAGTACAGGTAAGTACAAGTGTTTTCCTATGGTGGTTATACACAGAAATATAACTATTCAGTCCCAGATAGTCATTTAAAAATGTCAGACATGCTCAGCAAAAAAGGAAATTGTTTTACTTATGGAAAACAATGGCTCAGAAGAATTTTGACTATTGCTTCACCTAGTGGCAGATAGTTAAATTGTACAGAGTCTAAATCTAAAATCTTTCATCATTCTCAAAAATTATCCCTTTTTTTCAGGCTTCACCAATAGTCATTCAGAGTCAGAAACCACAAATGACAGTAGTACAACAGGTAAGAAATTCATAGGTTCTTGGTGTACTAGATTTATCCCTTATGTTAACACAAAATCAAAGCTTAACAAAAGTCTAAAAAGTGACAATTTCCTCAGTAAAGTCCATATTAATAATTTGTTCACTGTAATGTCTCGTTGCAGTAAATGAAAGCACAGATGGCACTTCATCAAATGGCAGCACAAACATATTAAGCAACACTACCGGTAAGCACATATACTGTCTGAAATTTAAAGCCACACTCAACACAAAACAAGACAACTTTTGAAATGCCCTCTACAGCATGCTTATTTATTAAGCATTATCTTCATTGTGCTGATCATAATTTGTATGGCAGCTACATTTAGAAATGTTCTACTATTTAAAGTTTTGATAACTGTGGGTTTTCCTGAACTGAATTACGTATATCTTTTGCACATTTCTCAATCACAAGTAATGTTATATAGAATTTGTAAAATCTGCATAACCATTTCAACTTTACTGAAAAACCCAAAGTCTAAAAACATAACCTAACATAACATAACACATGCTGTTTTCACAGCCATTTATGTTAAACTGGCTCCTAATCTACCAAACATGATCTTTACAGAAATCGTACACAAGTTTAGACCATTTCTGTTTTGTATTGAGGAACTATATTTAGGAGAAAATCAGAAGTAGTGATGTACACAATGTGTATTACATTACTTTAGCACTGTTTAAGACATAGACCATAATGTCACCATTACTAATCTTAAATGTTTCATTGCAGAAAATGAGACAACTGAATCAGTATATGAAACAACAGAGGGCACACCATCAAATACCAGCATCAAGTCATCAAGCAATACTACTGGTGAGAAATTAAACAGTATTAAACCAATCATTGTTACAATGTGCAAAATAAGACAATTTATTCCATTATTCGATAAAACTCCCTTGAAAGTATTAAGTATTGATAGTCTTTTTTCTGAAATGTCAATATGCCTTGTGTTTTTTGTTGTTGTATTTTTTATGATACATAGGCTAATCATGTGTGTGCTTTTAGGGAATGACAACAGCCATGTAGAAAAAATAAGTATAAAGGGAAGTTCAACATTGCTAGTGCTGCTGGTCACATGCCTCCTCATCTGCCTGTTCGTGGTGCTTGCCTTCTTCCTGGTTCGTCTCAGGAAAGCACACATTGCCTGGAAAAAAGGTAACGGTTCAACAAATGGGAAATTCACAAAATGCACTAATCCTAAATACATTTGTAATATATTTATATCAATTAGCTAATACTTTTTTTTCTAACCACAGAGAATGAAGAGTCTGATCAGTCAGTGGAGAGCAGCAGATCAAAGTCTAGTAGTGAGGAGAAGCTAAAACAACAACAGAAAGGAAGAGGTACAGTTTTAGGTTTACTATACTATTGTCAAATCAGAGATTATAAATGAACAGCTTTGTTCAAACAGCTTAAACACTCTCTGTCTCTCTCTCTAGGTTTTTGGAACACCAGTTTCACAAAGTACAAAGCAGAGGAAACATTAGAGAAAGAGGCTCAGGCGACACCTGCTTCTGTACAAGTCATTAATGAAAACCCACAACACTTTATCGCCAGATCTGGTGTCAAAGAGACCGAACTGTGAACAATAAAAGACTCTAACAAATCTTGGTTTAGTAGAGTACTGGTGCTTGAATACTGGTTGAATGTTAAGCTAAATATACTTTGTTTTGTATATATTTTGAATGTTATAAAGAGTACTGTACATTTTGTTAGAACATGTGTATTATATATTTTTTTAAGTGAGTGACAATAAATATGTACATTTGTTATAAATCTTGTTTGCTCTCTTTTATTGAACTCTATCTATGGGATGCCAAGTGAAACATGTTTAATTATGATTATTCTCATACATTAAAATCTTTGTTGTTAAAGAGTACAAATAACATTTTACTATAACATACATACCAGTTTAATATAATGAAGTGAATAAAATAATTACAACTGTATACAATATGACATTGGTAAAATAAATATTAAACCACCATGTGACATCACACTCTCTCCCATATATATAAGATATTAAGCAACATATTTATGCCCCTTTTTGAGATGCTATTTTAGTTGCTTGTTACCCACGCTTTTATTTTGTAAACAGTTTTTACTTCGATTTTTTTCTTACATTAATAGGAAAAATAGACTTAACCGCACATTAGCATGTCAAGTAATAATTTTATTTCATATCAGGTCTTTGAGTTTGCAGCATATATTTTTTTCTTTTTCCTTTGAATCCATCCTGTCTGAATAAATTTCTGTGACTTTATGTTCTAATGGTTTCTAGATGTTTCTACATTGTCACATTAGCGCGCCATTTTGCTGATCCGAGACCAGTTTCACTTTTTCTTGGCGGTTTGTAATAAGAGTAGTGAGATCCCTAGATCAGATGTTGAACAGCCTATTGGGAAGCGGGCTACAACCAATCATATAACAGCTTCTTCATTTGGGGCGGGGATAAGGGACGGTTGGCGCTGAGTTTTCGTGAATGTGATTGGTCCACCTCAGGACAGCTCCAGCTTCTATCGACCTTGCCTAATTTTGGTGAGTAGGGAAAAAAAAGGTCTAATGTCTTTGTTTTAATACTAGTTTATAAATCATGTTCCTAAATTATAAATGAAGTTAGCATTATAGATTTACAGAAGCGCGCAGTATAGACGTCTAAGGCTGATCTACCGCATTCTGGCCTTAGCTCTGTATCATTGTTTCGGTTAGTTACACTTAGAATATATACAAGTAAAATAGATTTAACTCAAAAAGACATCTAATATTAACTGTATCGAGAACAGTTACATTTGATAATTGGTGTATTAGCATGTGACCTTTAACTTAATTTAGCTAGCTGTGCTACGGTATGTGCAAAGCTATAACAAAGGAAAATTAAAGATGGTAACGGACACTTGGTCGAGATTTAGTGAACTAGTAATTTAAATATCCGCAGTATTCGTTTAGGCGAAACTGGATGTCTGAGGAACTTTAATCTTCTACTTAAGGTACTTTTAAAAATGTTAAAATCTTTTACTCGTTCTTTTATTGGAGGTAGTAATGATGGGTAATATTAGTATTGCGATATCGTTGAGGAAAATGCCTCGCTTATGAGTAAAACTGAACCCTGTCCATTTATTGGCTTGCTTTTTGTTAGCTTGCGCCACCGGGAAGCTGCCGCCATAGCGCGTCCGGGAAGGCCGGGCCACGTGGTCTCGTCTCGCGGTTATAGGATGGTGCAGGAATGTTTCCTAAAACCCGGAAATTGGTTAGTATTTTCGCACTTCCGGTTCATTCGTCCCGAAGTCTGAATGGATTTTTGGTTAAAGTGCACACATTTTTGTTTTGAAACGCTTAAATTATTTTTTTATTTGTTTGCTTTAAACGTCTCGTATAACATATTTACATGCATCCAGGGTCAATAGACATTAATGTGCCCACAGTTTAAATCCTATTGGAATTTTGGCGAGGGAACCAGGGTGATGCTAACTAACTTCTTGGTTTACCTACAAAAATGTAATGTCAGCACTCTATTTAGACCCTATTGTATCTGATCCGTTAACGATTATTTTCAGAAGTTCATGTCATTTTAGAAGGCTTTAACATGCCTGAAAAAATAAGTATAAAGGGAAGTTCAACATTGCTGGTGCTGCTGGTCACATGCCTCCTCATCTGCCTGTTCGTGGTGCTTGCCTTCTTCCTGGTTCGTCTCAGGAAAGCACACATTGCCTGGAAAAAAGGTAACGGTTCAACAAATGGGAAATTCACAAAATGCACTAATCCTAAATACATTTGTAATATATTTATATCAATTAGCTAATACTTTTTTTCTAACCACAGAGAATGAAGAGTCTGATCAGTCAGTGGAGAGCAGCAGATCAAAGTCTAGTAGTGAGGAGAAGCTAAAACAACAACAGAAAGGAAGAGGTACAGTTTTAGGTTTACTATACTATTGTCAAATCAGAGATTATAAATGAACAGCTTTGTTCAAACAGCTTAAACACTCTCTGTCTCTCTCTCTCTCTCTCTCTCTCTCTCTCTAGGTTTTTGGAACACCAGTTTCACAAAGTACAAAGCAGAGGAAACATTAGAGAAAGAGGCTCAGGCGACACCTGCTTCTGTACAAGTCATTAATGAAAACCCACAACACTTTATCGCCAGATCTGGTGTCAAAGAGACCGAACTGTGAACAATAAAAGACTCTTAACAAATCTTGGTTTAGTAGAGTACTGGTGCTTGAATACTGGTTGAATGTTAAGCTAAGTATACGTTGTTTTGTATATATTTTGAATGTTATAATGAGTACTGTACATTTTGTTAGAACATGTGTATTATATATTTTTTTAAGTGAGTGACAATAAATATGTACATTTGTTATAAATCTTGTTTGCTCTCTTTTATTGAACTCTATCTATGGGATAACAAGTGAAACATGTTTAATTATGATTATTCTCATACATTAAAATCTTTGTTGTTAAAGAGTACAAATAACATTTTACTATAACATACATACCAGTTTAATATAATGAAGTGAATAAAATAATTACAACTGTATACAATATGACATTGGTAAAATAAATATTAAACCACCATGTGACATCACACACACTCTCTCTATATATATATATATATATATATATATATAAAAAGCTATTAAGCAGCACATTTATGCCCCTTTTTGAGATGCTATTTTAGTTGCTTGTTACCCACGCTTTTATTTTGTAAACAGTTTTTACTTCGATTTTTTTCTTACATTAATAGGAAAGAGGACTTAACCGCACATTAGCCTGTCAGGTAATAATTTTATTTCATATCAGGTCTTTGAGTCTGCAGCATATTTCTTTTTTTTTCTTTTTCCTTTGAATCCATCCTGTCTGAATAAATTTCTGTGACCTCATGTTCTATGGGTTTCTAGATGTTTCTACATTGTCACATTAGCGTGCCATATTGCTGATCTGAGACCAGTTTCACTGGTTTGTAATCACTGTAGTGAGATCAACGAATCTGGCGCTAGATCAGACGTTGAACAGCCTATTGGGAAGCGGGCTACAACCAATCATATAACAGCTTCTTCATTTGGGGCGGGGATAAGGGACGGTTGGCGCTGAGTTTTCGTGGATGTGATTGGTCCGCTCACCGGGGATATATAGATGTTCTAGAATTTTCGCTCGTTCTCTTTTCAGCAGCGAGGTAAGGCAGGCACCGCCTCAGTACAGCTCCAGCTTCTATCGACCTCGCCTAATTTTGGTGAGTAGGAAAAAAAAGGTCTAATGTCTTTGTTTTAATACTAGTTTATAAATCATGTTCCTAAATTATAAATGAAGTTAGCATTATAGACTTACAGAAGCGCGCAGTAGAGACGTCTAAGGCTGATCTACCGCATTCTGGCCTTAGCTCTGTATCATTGTTTCGGTTAGTTACACTTAGAATATATACAAGTAAAATAGATTTAACTCAAAAAGACATCTAATATTAACTGTATCGAGAACAGTTACATTTGATAATTGGTGTATTAGCATGTAACCTTTAGCTTAATTTAGCTAGCTGTGCTACGGTATGTGCAAAGCTATAACAAAGGAAAATTAAAGATGGTAACGGACACTTGGTCGCGATTTAGTGAACTAGTAATTTAAATATCCGCAGTATTCGTTTAGGCGAAACTGGATGTCTGAGGAACTTTAATCTTCTACTTAAGGTACTTTTTAAAATGTTAATCTTTTAATCGCTTTTTTCTTGAAGGTAGTAATGATGGGTAATATTAGTATTGCGATATCGTTGAGGGAAAACGCCTCGCTTATGAGTAAAATTGATCCATGTCCATTTATTGGCTTGCTTTTTGTTAGCTAGCGCCACCGGGAAACTGCCGCCATAGCGCGTCCTGGAAGGCCGGGCCACGTGGTCTCGTCTCGCGGTTATAGAATGGTGCAGGAATGTTTCCTAAAACCCGGAAATTGGTTAGCATTTTCGCACTTCCGGTTAATTCGTCCCGAAGTCTGAATGGATTTTTGCTTTGAAACGCCTTTTTTTTAACGTTTCGTGTAACATTCACATGCATCCAGGATCAATAGACACTAATGTGCCCACAGTTTAAATCATATTGGAATTTTGGCGAGGGAACCAGGGCGATTCTAACTTGGTTTACCTCTATTTAGACTCTATTGTATCTGCTCCATTTGTGATTACTTTACAGAAGTTAATCCCATTTTAGAAGGCCTAAACATGCCTGAAAATTCACAGAAGTGTCAGCACTGGTGAATGGGGATCTACACGTGATGGGGATCCAAAATGACTTGATGCCTCGTGCTACGTTTCACCTCCATGTACAAAACTTGATAAACCTGTGTAACAGGGCAGTACGTACAATAGTCTCTCAATCCAACGACCTAAACTCAACAGTGGGTTAGCCATTTAGATTTTTCTCTCAAAGTTTTGCTCAGATTTTGCTCTTTACGGGCCACCTACTTTAACAAACTTCCCTTGAATACTTCCATCAAATCAACATCATATTTGGTCAGTCTCATCTAAAGGGCTTAATGATGCTAAATTGTGAAGCTTTTGAGTATTCACTGCATGGCATGAAGGTCTTGCAGATTTGATGTTTTGCTATGGAACAGGAAGCGGTTGCAACGAAAACCTGTCCATTTTGCTACAGACATCACAAGTTTGTTAAAGTCCCTGCCTGAAGATGTCTACATGCCGATATTTAGTTGTAGTCATAGGGCCACCTACCGCCAACAGGATGTGCTGATTTACTGATCTATTTCTAGCAACACTTAAACATATGACCGCAAATTCTAAACATGCTAGACATGAACGTGCTAGGAACGCTTGGCTACATGCTAAAGCATGCTATTACTGCTGTTAAACAGGAAGTTTTATAACTTATGCATACAATGTCTAATCTTCCCAAAACTTAACATGTTTAACAGTCCTGTCCTGAAGACACTTGTGGGGCGATATTTGGTTAGTCATAGCACCACCTACTGCTAACAGGAAATGAAATGTTTTACAATGTAATGCTCTCATCAACCTGCAAGTATGTAAAAATGGGATGGTGTTCCCTTGTCAGAGCAGCTACATAGTGCAGCTAGGTGTCATTGCTGCTTGCAGCTCTAATATTTTGTGTTTTTATGGAGTCCTTTGTGACCCAATACAGTTCAGTTAAAGTGGATTGATTAAATGGATATTGAGGTGCCTGTGTAACCTTTAGGATTTTTTTTCTCTTCAGTAACAATGTCTAAGGGACCAGCTGTTGGCATTGATCTGGGGACCACCTACTCATGTGTTGGAGTCTTCCAGCATGGCAAAGTTGAAATCATTGCCAATGACCAAGGAAACCGGACCACACCAAGCTATGTGGCCTTCACTGATTCTGAAAGGTTGATTGGTGATGCAGCCAAGAACCAAGTGGCTATGAACCCCACCAACACAATCTTTGGTTAGTGTGGTGATTCCTCTTAATTTTTTTATTTTATAGAAATTGCATGTGTCTTGAATCTGATTGTACTTTACTGTGCTTTAAAATTAAATTGTTCAGCTTAAGTGACTTAATCTCATTTCAGATGCCAAACGTCTGATCGGCAGGAGGTTCGAAGACTCTGTGGTTCAGGCTGACATGAAACATTGGCCTTTCAAGGTCATCAGTGATGGTGGACGTCCCAAGGTGGAGGTGGAATACAAAGGAGAGGCCAAGAACTTCTACCCTGAGGAAATCTCCTCCATGGTGTTGGTGAAGATGAAGGAAATTGCTGAAGCCTACCTTGGAAAGGTCAGTGTGAGGGCTGTTTGTCTCTAATGTTTGACTGTGTTTCAGATGTCTGGACTCTAATCTTTCTTTTTCTTTTCCAGTCGATCAATAATGCTGTGATAACAGTACCTGCTTACTTCAACGACTCTCAGCGTCAAGCCACAAAAGATGCTGGAACCATCTCTGGTCTGAATGTACTGCGAATTATTAATGAGCCTACTGCTGCTGCTATTGCCTATGGGTTGGACAAGAAGGTAAATTTGTGTACGGTTTTCTGAGCTTTGCCAGAATGGCCTGTCCAGCTTTTCTGTAAATTAAAAAAATCGCTATGATGAAGTTGATTCCTGCCATTCGTAGTTTCCACCAGAGGTTGTAAAAGACCAAAGATGGGCCAAGCACCTTCCTTGGATGTCTGAGCGAATTTGTACATGGGCCTTTATTGCCCCTTCTTTATTCACTTGAATGATTTTTATTTTATCTTTTTCTCCCCCCCTCTAAATAGGTCGGTTCTGAAAGGAACGTCCTCATCTTTGATCTCGGTGGTGGCACCTTCGATGTGTCCATCCTGACCATTGAAGATGGTATCTTTGAGGTCAAATCCACTGCTGGTGACACTCACCTGGGTGGTGAAGACTTCGACAACCGTATGGTGAACCACTTCATTGCTGAGTTCAAACGTAAGCACAAGAAGGACATCAGTGACAACAAGAGAGCTGTTCGCCGTCTGCGCACTGCCTGTGAGCGGGCTAAGCGCACCCTGTCCTCCAGCACTCAGGCCAGCATTGAGATCGACTCTCTCTATGAGGGTGTTGATTTCTACACCTCCATCACAAGAGCTCGCTTTGAGGAGCTCAACGCGGACCTCTTCCGTGGAACCCTGGACCCTGTTGAAAAGGCGCTCAGAGATGCCAAGATGGACAAAGCTCAGGTCCATGACATAGTCCTGGTTGGTGGCTCTACCCGCATTCCCAAGATCCAGAAGCTCCTTCAAGATTTTTTCAATGGCAAGGAGCTCAATAAGAGCATCAACCCTGATGAGGCTGTGGCTTATGGAGCAGGTTAGTTACAATTGGCTGCTTTTTCTAAATATGGTTTTTATTTTACGTCATATGGTGTTGCAATGATGAAGTTGATTCCTGCCATTCGTAGTTTCCACCAGAGGTTGTAAAAGACCAAAGATGGCCCAAGTACCTTCCTTGGATGTCTGAGCGACAATAAAGGGTGGACATGATCTTCAGTATCCATCCATATATATACTAATCTTCAGTTATTCTTTTCAGCTGTCCAGGCTGCCATCCTTTCTGGGGACAAGTCCGAGAACGTTCAGGACCTGCTGCTGCTTGATGTCACCCCTCTGTCTCTTGGAATTGAGACTGCTGGTGGTGTCATGACTGTCCTCATCAAGCGCAACACCACCATTCCAACCAAGCAGACACAGACTTTCACCACCTACTCTGACAACCAGCCTGGTGTGCTGATTCAGGTTGGAACCAAATTTATTTTGCATATGGCTTGTTTTTTCGCTATGATGACGTTGATTCCTGCCATTCGTAGTTTCCACCAGAGGTTGTAAAAGACCAAAGATGGCACAAGCACCTTCCTTGGATGTCTGAGCGATTAAATGTTACACTTTATTTTAAGCCCTTGCATGTAAATGGAGATAATTAATTCGCACCTACCCACCAGGTTTATGAGGGTGAGCGTGCCATGACCAAGGACAACAACCTGCTGGGCAAATTTGAGCTCACTGGAATTCCACCTGCTCCTCGTGGTGTTCCCCAGATTGAGGTCACATTTGACATTGATGCTAACGGTATCATGAATGTCTCTGCTGTTGACAAGAGCACTGGCAAAGAGAACAAGATCACCATCACAAATGACAAGGGTAGGTTGACTTCCTGAAATAGTCTGCAGATTGAGTGCCTGTTTATTTTTATTCTAGTTTCTTAAAGGGTTTTATTTTATTTTAAACAGGCCGTCTCAGTAAGGAGGATATTGAGCGCATGGTGCAGGAGGCTGAGAAATACAAGGCTGAGGATGATGTGCAGCGTGACAAGGTGTCAGCCAAGAATGGCCTGGAGTCGTATGCTTTCAATATGAAGTCCACTGTGGAGGATGAGAAGCTGAAGGGTAAAATCAGTGACGAGGACAAGCAGAAGATCCTGGACAAATGCAATGAAGTAATCGGCTGGCTTGACAAGAACCAGGTGAAACTTCCTACGTTGTTGTCTGAATCTTGGAGCATGTGTACTGAACTTGCTTTTAGGTGGAGCAGTTTCCATGCAAAAGCAACACTTCATGTTTATATGAATGGTTGTTATACCTAGGGTATTTAACTTCCTTGTACACCAGTGGTAGTGCATGGTTTGATGGCTGTGGAAGTTTGTAATCCAGTGACCTATTTAAGATTGTTTTTGTTAACATGTATATTAAAGGAGATGGATGGTGTGAACAGAAAAATGTTAGTTTTTACACATCTAACATGAAACTTTCTCCTCAGACTGCTGAGAAGGATGAGTATGAGCACCAACAGAAAGAGCTGGAGAAGGTCTGTAACCCAATCATCACCAAACTGTACCAGAGTGCTGGTGGTATGCCAGGTGGGATGCCTGATGGGATGCCAGGTGGCTTCCCAGGAGCTGGAGCTGCTCCTGGTGGTGGATCTTCTGGTCCCACCATTGAGGAGGTTGATTAGCCATTCTGAATCTGCTCTACCTCACCAATGTTTACTCTTGTGCCCTCTGTAGCAGAGCTCCTGAGACTGTTAGTGGGTTAGGGTTTTGGTTGTTTCTGCTACAGAGTGACTGCAGAAAATGTGCGGGGGGATTAAGGGATAATTTTCACATCACAGGGAACAGATTTTTTTTGTACTTGAATGTTGCACAATTTATCAACTGTTGGAGGTTACATAAGCCTGTTGGAAATGCCTGTCTTGCCTTGAAGTAAACCTTAAATAAAGTGAGCACCTTTTCCCCCGTTCTTGCCTGCTTTTAATTTAATTGTCTTCAAATACACATTCTGATCACAATCGAACTGAACTGGCCATGTTTTAACTTTACGTGTGCAGGAAACACTGACTTGCGGTTTCATAAACTGCTCTAATTGCCTTTTAACTGGTGAATTTGAGCCACATTGACCGTTTCTCTATTACAGGTACTAAACTTGTATTGGCTTTTCTGGTCAGATGTTCCACTTTTGTTTTAAAATGGCTGTTTGAATGAAGTTAATTTACAAATGCAAGTAATGAGATGCATTTTTCAAATAGATTACATTACTCTAGTTGATTTTTCTGGGTTTATGTACATTTTTTATGAACATGGAGGGTGGAATGCTCTAAAGGAGCTTCATCTTATGTTTTCAGACGTGTCATGTTTGCGTTCCAATGTGTGGAGAGTTGGTTTGGGTGTGTGAGAGAACACTAATACTGTGTAGGACCTCCCCTCTCAACTGTAATTGTTCATGTCATGAAAGTTGGAAACGTCCCTTTTGAGATTCAGGTCCTTGTTGACATGAATGCATCACACAGTGACTCCTGCAGAGACTCCCGTTCTACCACATCCCAGAGGTGTTCTACTGCATTCACATCCCGTGACTGGGAAGACTATTGAACATTAAACTATCACATTTCTTTTCATGAAAGTGCATTGGCATGACTTTTGCCTTGTGACAATGTGTTATGCTGGAGTTGGCCATTACAAGATGGAAATTTGTGATGCACATGATCAGCAACAATACTTAAATAGGCTGTGGCATTAAATCAATTATTGATCTTAACAGGCCCAAAGTGTACCAAGAAAATGTTCCCCACGTTATTGTATGAACTGTTGAGGCGCGGCAGGTTGGGTCCATGGATTCATACTGTTCGTGCCAAATTCTGACTTTACCCTAGATTAATCAAACCAGGTTACATTTTTCCAGTCTAGTAGTAAAATGAAGCAGTCAAGATGTATTTACAACCATTTTACAGTCCCTTCATTTTAACAAGCTCAAAAAAGTATTTGGACAATTGACTGAATCGGTTTCCTCGTTATTTCATGACAAATTGAGAAAAGCTCTGGAGTTGATTCAAAGTGTTGAATTTACATTTGATGAGCTGTTCATTGAGACTCAATGTGGTCTAAAGAGGCAACTAGTTGATGCAACTTGTTGATGCAAATTAAGGAGGTCATAGGCTGAAAAAACAAAACCTATCAAAGAGAGAGCAGAAACTCTAGGAGTGGACAAATCAACAGTTTATTTATTTATTTTTATTCTTTAAAAGAAGAAATGCACAGTCGAGTTCAACACCAAAAGGCCTGGAAGACCATTGGAGACAACTAAAGTGGATAAGCACAATTCTTTCTTTGTTGAAAACCTCCTTCACATTATCCAGCCTAGTTAACACTCTTGAGGAGGTAGATGTATCATTGTCAAAGCCTACAATCAAGAAATTGTAGATTGACTTCATGAATGTAAATAAAGAGGGTTTACCTCAAGATGAAAACCACAGTAACAAGAACAGAAAGGCCAGATTAGACTTTTGCTCGAAATCATCTGAAAAAGCCTGAACATTTCTGGAAAAAGATTCTTTGGACTGATGAAATCCAGATTAACGTGTACCAGAATGATGGAATGAGAAGAGTATGGAGAAGGAAAGGAAGGACTCATGATCCATACTACATAATGGTGGAGGAAGTTTTATGGCATGGGCATATATAGCTGCAAATGGAACTGATTCACTGGTCTTTATTGATGATGTGACTGCTGATAGAAGTAGCAGGACGAATTTTCAAGTGTGTATAGCTATAATTTTGCTCAGATTCAGTCAGATGCTGAAAAACAGATAGGATGGCACTTCACAGTACACATGGAAAATGATGTGAAACAGCGTAAGCGACCCAAGAGCTTCTTAAGGTAAAGACAGGATCTATTCTTAAACAATCAGTGACCTGACCTCAACCCAATCAAGCATGCTTTTCACTTGACCAACAAACAAGCAGAAACCGAACATGGCTGCAGTAAAGGCAAACATCACAAGGGAGGAAACTATTTTGGTGATGTCTGTGGGTTCCAGACTTCAGGCAGTCATTGACTGATGTATTCTTAAATAGTTAATGCAATATCTTTGTTAAATCCCTTCAATTATAGCTGATATTGTTCACTTTAATCACATCTTTTTGCTTCATATCAAATACAATATGTTTAGAAGAATGGGCCAAAATCACACTTGAATAGTGACACTCCCATCACCATGCTTGACTGTAGGCAAGACAAACTTGTCTTTGTACTCCTGACCTGGTCGCCGCCACACGCCTGACAACATCTGAACCTCATAAGTTTATCTTGATCTCATCAGACCACAGGACATGGTTCCAGTAATGTATGTCCTTCGTCTGCTTGTCTTCAGCAAACTGATTGTGGGCTGTTTGTGATGAGCAGTGTTGTATTTCTGCCAAAATGCAATTTGGCAAATTCTAAATGATTTTGATAGAACTTGCCACGCTACTTCTATTTGATAGAAGTAGCCTAGCTACTTTTTTTTTAGGTCCTGGCTATGGTAGTCATGTGAACAGCTTCTCCAATGTGAACTGTGGATTTATCCAGCTCCTACAGGGTTACCAAAGGGATTGCTTTTTGGTTGCTTGTCTGACTAATGCCTCCTTACCCATGCGCTAACGTTTGATGTGAGACCTCCTAGATTAGACAGTTGTGTTGAGTCATATTCAATATTATTTTGGGATATTATTTTTTTTTATAACCAAACGCAAACTGATACTTTTCAAGAACTTTGTCCTGTGGATAGCTCGTTGGTCTTCGCGATGCTGTTTGTTTGGGTATGTTCTCTAACAAATTCTGGGGCCTTTTAGAAACAGGTGTACACAGGTCCGGAGTGGGACCCATTTTCAGCCCGAGAGTCTAATGCCCACGACCAGAACTTTGTTTAGAACTGTCGCATTGTCTAAAGACATAAGGATTTCTTTTTCAGCTCCTGCTGGCATCTTTTTACCATCCACTTGATCCTCCCTGCAGTTATCACTCTCCCAAACTCACGCTACAGCACCACTTGATGGTTTCGGTTTGTTTATATCTCCATGGCAACGACATGGGTACAAGCGCTTGTGTTTCAGAGAGAGAGAGAGAGAGACAGAGAGACAGAGAGAGAGAGAGAGAGAGAGAGAGAGAGAGAGAACGGCACTTTTTAATGCACGGTTTGATCATGCGCTGATTTAAATTCAAATCTAGTGTAATTAGCTTAGTTATCAGTAACACAGTAACTTAACACATACGCAGGCGAGTCAGCCGGTCCAATTTATGAGCAAACGGAGCGGATCACCGGGAATTCTCCCGATGGTGCAGTTATATTTTGATCACGTAACACATTATTTAAACTAACGATGTGAGATTTGAACTAATTTAGAACTAACCAAAACTAGTAAAGTAGAACTAACCAAAACTAATTTAGAACTAGCCAAACTACCGTATAACTAACTAAGTAAAATTAATTTAAGGTTGTATTTAGTGGTGAATACAACTGTTACTTCTTATTTGTAAATGTATCGATTAGTGAATATCAGTTTATATATTGATTTCACTTTAATATCATGGGCTATTTTGTTTAGATTCATGACAGAAAATCCCAGGTGTGTATGTGTGTAAGATAAAAAAATAAATAAATAAGTCAACCTACACATTATCTATATAGAAATTTCAGTATCAAGCCACCGATTCCTATTGCGCATGTGCAAGATTTGTTCGCGGCTGTATCACCATGGCAACGTTCACACGCACCGCCAAACGTAGGTGAGAATTTCATGGAACGGCTCACTGTATTTACGTTAATAACTAGCTATTAGGTATTGACGATCATGTTTCAATATATTTAATACATTGTATCTAAAATGGTTTTGTAGATTATGACCAAAAAAAAAAAAAAGATTATCTGGGGACTGTTAGATAAGACACAGTTCAGATTAGCCTCGGCTGGAAGCTAACTAGGCTATTTAGCTGGAGTTAACTTGGCTATCTCGTTATCTCGTTTGTAAGCATCTCTGCCTAACGCCATTTTTGTCATAAGTCATTAATGTAGTTTGGTGATAAAGGTTAAACAGAACACAAGATTTGTGAATGCTGACCCAATACATCTTCCGCAATGGACAATAGCAACACAGACCTTGGAGATTTCTACAGATCTAACGATGATAAGAAGATAAACATGAAATCTGATCAGGACGTGGTGCTAGACCAGGCGATGAAGATAAACCCAATAATCTTTGGGACTCCTTAGAATCAGACACTGAGGGCTTGGTGCAGGGAAAAGCTTACCAGAGAGAGCTTCAGAAGAGCATACTGAACGGTGTTGGTGACAACAGTTCCCCTTATCATGACAAGTCTCACAACATAGAGAGATCGGCGCACGAAGAGGGCTGTGATCCACAACCTGACATCACTGAAACACATGGAGGACAAAACACTGACTCATCAAGGTAGCCTAACTAATCTAAAGTGTACTGTCATTTATTTTAGCCATACAGTGAGGGAAAGTATTTGATCCCCTGCTGATTTTGTATGTTTGCCCACTGACAAAGAAATTATCAGTCTATAATTTTAATGGTAGATTTATTCGAACAGTGAGAGACAGAATAACAACAAGAAAATCCAGAAAAACGCATGTCAAAAATGTTATAAATTGATTTGCATTTTAATGAGAGAAATAAGTATGTGACCCCCTCTCAATCAGAAAGATTTCTTGCTCCCAGGTGTCTTTTACACAGGTAACAAGCTGAGATTAGGAGCACACTCTTAAAGGGAGTGCTCCTAATCATAGCTTGTTACCTGTATAAAAGACACCTGTCCACAGAAGCAATCAATCAATTAGATTCCAAACTCTCCACCATGGCCAAGACCAAAGAGCTCTCCAAGGATGGCAGGGACAAGATTGTAGACCTACACAAGTCTGAAATGGCTACATGACCATTGCCAATCAGCTTGGTGAGAAGGTGCCAACAGTTGGTGCGATTATTCACAAATGGAAGAAACACAAAAGAACTGTCAATCTCCCTCGGCCTGGGGCGCCATGCAAGATCTCACGTGGAGTTGCAATGATCCTGAGAACAGTGAGAAATCAGCCCAGAACTACACGGGAGGATCTTGTCAATGATCTCAAGGCAGCTGGGACCATAGTCACCAAGAAAACAATTGGTAACACACTACGCTGTGAAGGACTGAAATCCTGCAGCGTCCGCAAGGTCCCCCTGCTCAAGTAAGCACATATATATGCCCGTCTGAAGTTTGCCAATGAACATCTGAATGATTCAGAGGACAACTGGGTGAAAGTATTGTGGTCAGATGAGACCAAAATGGAGCTCTTTGGCATCAACTCAACTCGCCATGTTTGGAGGACGTGGAATGCTGCTTATGACCCCAAGAACACCATCCCCACCGTCAAACATGGAGGTGGAAACATTATGCTTTGGGGGTGTTTTTCTGCCAAGGGGACTGCATCAAAGGGACGATGGACGGGGCCATGTACCGTCAAATCTGGGGTGAGAACCTCCTTCCCTCAGCCAGGGCATTGAAAATGGGTCGTGGATGGGTATTCCAGCACGACAATGACCCAAAACACACGGCCAAGGCAACAAAGTGGCTCAAGAAGAAGCACATTAAGGTGCTGGAGTGGCCTAGCCAGTCTCCAGACCTTAATCCCATAGAAAATCTGTGGAGGGAGCTGAAGGTTCGAGTTGCCAAAGGTCGGCTTAGAAACCTTAATTTGATTGCCAACAAGGGTTTTGCCATCAAGTATTAAGTCATGTTTTGCAGAGGGGTCAAATACATATTTCCCTCATTAAAATGCAAATCAATTCATAACATTTTTGACATGCATTTTTCTGGATTTCTTGTTGTTATTCTGTCTCTCACTGTTCAAATAAATCTACCATTAAAATTATAGACTGATCATTTCTTTGTCAGTGGGCAAACGTACAAAATCAGCAAGAGATCAAATACTTCTTTCCCTCACTGTATGTGTGCACATCTGGGGTTGGGGGTTTGAAACCCCGGGTTTCCTCCGGCTACTCTGGTTTCCTCCCCCAGTCCAAAGGAACTTTGTCTATTTGTCTCCCCCAGTCTATTAGGAAGCTTAATCGGATTCTGTCTTAGCTCACTGCAATAAGAAAGCCTTGCTGCCTTAAATTCCTAAAGCCCCTGGATGGACTTTGTTTGCTTCTGTTTTTTGGTCCTTTTGTTTTACATTATGAAAAGATGTGAAAGGGTTAATGACAACAGTGGACAGCCTAAATCCTAAATATTCATGTCATTATCTGAGATTCTACATCAACATGAATGCCCTGTTGAGTAGAATACATATTGTACCATCATTAATGGATGTGAGTAATTGGTCTCTTTGAAACAGACTGAGTAAACAATGACAATATACCTGACACAGCCTAGATCATTCCCGAAATGATGAGACCTTTTTTATTGAAAAGCAGCCTGGGAAACATAATGGAAATGATTAACAGCTTGTATTCACTTGCCTAATAGGTAATGGCAGTCTTTGAAAATGATGTTAGAGTACATGCATTCTAATTCATTTGTCAGACCTCTAATGTTGGCGCTTTCCATATAACTACCCTCATTTAAAGGAAATTAGATTTTTATTCTGCAGAAGGTTATCACAATAAGGCCTCATTCTGAAGTCCATTAAAAAAAAGCAGATGCTTTGTTGTGCTTTAAATAGGAGGCCTTTGTGTGCAACAGAAGCACAGATGTTGGAATCTGAAGTGTTCATCGCAGCATCTGTCTCAACTCCTCCACTTTCAGCTTACACAGAATGAGATTATTATTTTTTTCATTTATTCATTCATCTTCAGTAACCATTTTATCCTGGTCAGGGTTGTGGTGGATCTGCAGAACACTGGACACAAGAGGAAATATAGGGTATATTATAGGGTATAGGGTATATATAGTCCATTGCAGGGCACCATGCACCTTTCTGATCTTGGTCTATGAAGAGGCAATGCACACTTGCATAGTTTTAATTTGATAGTCATATGTTATTCAACTCATTTAGTCCTTTATATACAAAATATAGTATTTTTATATTCTCAAATGTCATAATTATCATAATTATCATAATCCTGAAAAGATACGGCAGGGTTGAAAATCCCACTTCGAGTTCACTACCAAGAACATTGTTTTTATTTCATTATGGATCAAAAGCGAATACAAAATATTACTTAGACAACCATTCCTGACCAACCGTTAAACAATAATGTATTGTTAAAAAAAATTGAGAAAAATAAATACTTTTTATCGTGCACGATGGCTTAGTGATTAGCACGTTCGCCTCACACCTCCAGGTTCCCTGCGACCCTGAAAAGGAGTAAACGGTAAAAGATGGATGGATGGAACTACATTTTAGCTTTTTACATTTTATCATTTGCTTTATTTGTTTTATGTGTTCATTTTTGTATCTTACGTGATAATGACTGTTAGTGTATCCTCTATACCAAATCATTGCGAATCTTTGGTGAGTTTTTAAAAATGGGTCATTTTTTCTATTTGTAACTCACCTTGGTAGTGGCCTTATATTTGAAACCTTACTTTGTAGCCACATCCTCATTCAAATAAAAGATCTCATTGTCAGTGTGTTGCACTGTATTTGCTGGGATCTGAGATTCCTGTGTTTGAGAAGTAGTAACCCGTATCGCTGTTTTAAAGAAGTAAAGAGCAGTGTTTCAGCTACGGCTAGATTTATTATTATTATTTTTTTGTAACTCGAAAAGCTTTGAGTGGGTTTTCGTATGTTAAGGAGCCTCCACAGCTGTGAGCCCACACTGCATTCTCAAGCTCATTTCATTGAGTCATTACTGAGTCATTCGCTGCCCCCTTGCCCTCGTTGGCTGAAGAGCCGTACGCCTCGACAGCGCTGTATTTGGCATCATGAGACGTGAAGAGCATCTTGTAGCATTCAGAGCTGTGCAACAAAGAGGCACTCTTCTAATTATTTTAATGAGATCTTTTCATCCGGTGATGCAAGGAGCACATTAGGTAGCAATTTCAACCTATTTTATACCCTTGAATCTGCCATTTCCAAAACTATGGTGCAATTGTAGGCTCTAGACCCTTAATGATTAGGGGCTAAGCTGGGGAGGAAACACAAGTATGAGGCAAAAGAAATGAGAAGCTTATCTTGTGGGATGTGCCAGACCTTTTCAATCGTATTTGCATATTTATTTCAGCCTACTTTAATGGTTCTTGGGCTACTAAAATCTCACCCATGTTTTAAGTTGCATATGATGTCCCTTTAATGATTATAAACAGTACTTCTCCAATATTCCAGACGGATGCCTCCTTGGGATGAATTTGCTGACTTGCGCTATGATCCAGACTGGAGAAAGAAGCTGGCAAGGTCTGAGTTTCTCCAAACGAACTTCTCCTTCGACTCCAACGAGGATCCTGGAGGCACTCCGAGACACGCAGGACATGTGTCCCCAAGGGAAAGACATGAACATTTAATAGTCAATAGTCCTGTTATATCTGAGATGAACACTGTTCACCAAAAACCACTGCTGTCCTCCTTTCACCTCCATTCACCAGAAGACCAAGACACAGTGTCAGTACTACACAGCTCATCTACGTCCTTAGAAAGCATGCCACATTCAAAGTCAGATAAAACCATAATGCCTAAGCACAGAATTAACCACCAGCAAGGTGCTGCTGGAATCTTTCCCTTTTCTTCTCGGCAGATGCAGCAGGCACAAAGTCAGAGGCGGCATGATGGAGAGAATCAAACTATTGCTCAGGAACAAAATATAGACAAGCTTAACATTGTAACCATGCAGAGGAGACACTGCGAAAACATCAGACCAACCAATCTGAGAGAGGATGTAGTGGAGCGCAATATAGCCACTCTTGGTATGAACAGTCGTAAACAAGGGTCATATCTGAAGGCATATGAGCAAAGAGGAGGAAAACCAGATGACACAAATCAGGTAAGTGTTTATTGGTAATTTATCAAAGTTATTATATTTATTACTGACTTTTTATAGTTATGACTGGTCACTTGAATTGAATGGGTTTAATCCAAACCTCCATGAGTCTATAAATAATGGACCTAGTGCGTTCTGTGATTGGAAAGTCAGGAATACAAAAAAAAACCTCCTGGCCTCCAATAAATATTTTACTATAAATGTACACATTTGAATAATGTGCCTATTATTATGATTATGTTCATAAAATGGATCTGTGCTGAGGGGGTCTGTGAAATTTATTTTACACTTACAGGTTACAGTTATCCCTATCTTATCCCTCCTTAGACCTATTTCTGTTCAGTTTCAATTCTGTTCAGTTTCACGTTTAAGAGGAAACAGACTTTGTGTGTATTTAACTTAACACGTTTGTAATGAAACAAATGGCTGATGAAACAAGTCCATCGCTGGCCAAGTCATATTCTCCAGTGTT
This sequence comes from Ameiurus melas, assembly GCA_012411365.1. Taxonomy (NCBI): domain Eukaryota; kingdom Metazoa; phylum Chordata; class Actinopteri; order Siluriformes; family Ictaluridae; genus Ameiurus; species Ameiurus melas. The sequence goes on from CM022763.1 coordinate 6,806,498, forward strand.
TTTGTGTTGTGTGTATTCTTTCAGTGAACCACTAGGTGATGCAATAACACAGCACTTCTCATTCTCCTCAGCGAACCTTCAATTGCTGTGTTCTTCTTGTGTTTTCTTTCTCCATGTTTTCATTCTAGCCTGTAAAGACTGTGAAAGACCACAAACAGGATTACTTAAATCTCATTTTAATGCTTTCTTTTATTATATGGCTATGCATATTGCAATACATATAACAGGGTTGGGTTTCCTCCCACTGTCCAAAAACATGCCAGTAGGTGGTTTGGTGACTATAAATTGCCCCTACATGTGAATTAGTGTGTCAGAGTCTGTGTGCTTGGTGCCCTGAGCTGGACTTGCATCCTGTCTGGGTGAATTCTTCCACCTTGCATCCAGTGCTTCACAGAAATGCTTCAAATTCACCAGGACCCTAACCAGGACAAAGCAGTTACTGAATATGAATGAATGAAAGAAACCCATTCTGTGTTACTACAAAAATGTCACACGTTTGCAAAAGAACTTGTATGACTGTATATGGTGTATATACAGTATATCCATTCAAATAATTCATCGTGCTCATGGCATATGAGTCTATATTTCTACTCTAGTTTCTGACACTTTGCATATACAACCCTAATTTCAAAAAAGTTCCAAAAACGGACGCTGTGTAAAATCTAAATAAAAACAGAATGCAATGATTTGCAAATCATATAAACCCATATTTCATTCGCAATAGCACAAAGAAAACATTTTGATGGCCGCAACATGTCTCAAAACAGTTAGGACAGAGGCAACAAAAGGCTGGAAAAGTAAGTACTACTAAAAAGAAACAGCTGGAAGTTAATTAGCAACAGGTCAGTAACATGATTGGGTATAAAAAGAGAATCTTAGAGAGGCAGAGTCTCTCAGACTCTCAGTCTACAATTTATGGAACAATTTCAGAATAATGTTCCTCAGTGTAAAATTGTGAAGACTATGAATATCGCATCATCTATAGTACATAATATCATCAAAAGATTCTGAGAATCTGGAGAAATCTATGTACACAAGGGACAAGGGTGAAAATCAATATTGTTGCCCGTGATCTTTGGGCCCTCAGGCAGCACTGCATTAAAAACAGGCATGAATCTGTAATGGAAATCACTGCATGGGCTCAGAAACACCTCCAGAACTCATTGTTTGTGAACACAGTTCACCGTGACATCCACAAATGCTATCATGCAAAGAAGAAGCCATATGTGAACATGATCCAGAAACGCTGCCGTCTTCTTTGGGCCAAAGCTCATTTAAAATGGACCAATTTAAAATTGAAATTTGAAATTCCTTTTGGAAACCATGGACTCCGCGTCCTCTAAACTAAAGAGGACTAAAGAGGAGCGGGACCATCTAGCTTTTTATCAGCACTCAGTTCAAAATCCTGCATCTCTGATGGTATGGGGGTACATTAGTGCTTATGGAATGGGCAGCTTGCACATCTGGAAAGGCACCATCAATGCTGAACAGTATATACAGGTTTTAGAGCTACCTATACTTCCATCCAGATTTTATCCCATCTTTACTTCTGAGAGACTCTCTAAGTTTCTCTCTAAGAGACTCTTTTTATACCCAATCATGCTACTGACCTGTTTCCAATTAACATAATTAGTCACAAAATGTTCCTCCAGCTGTTTCTTGTTAGTAACACTTACTTTTCCAGCCTTTTGTTGCCCCATCCCAACTTTTTTGAGATGTGTTGTGGCCATCAAATTCAAAATTACCTTATTTTCCCTTGAAACTGTATATTTCCTCAGTTTAAACATTTGTATTCTATGTTCTATTGTGAATAACATATGGGTTTATGAGATTTGCAAATCATTGCATTCTTTTTTTATTTATATTGTACACCGCATCCCAAGTTGTTTGGAATTGAGGTTGTATATGAAAGGCATAAAACAATTGACCTTAATGTTTAATCATTAATAGCATTGCGAATGTTTTTATACTTTTTTTGAGACGTCATGATTCACAGCCAATCTTTTTTTAAATCCATTGTAAACAGATGTCTACATTGTTTCCGCTCAACAAGTGTCCCATATTTGATAAGACCTGACCTGTATCGCTGTTGTTGTTTTTTTTTTAAATCTGAATGTACAAATGACCTCGCTATTGTCATGGTCCTGCTGTGAAAGGGAATAAGCAGCCTAATCTAGCTGTAGCTCAGAAATTAATTTGGCAGACACAGGGAGCAGAAAAGGGAATAGGAAGCATGTCTGGCTATGTAGTGCCTATTATGAGTTGATCTGCACAACAGTAGCTATTAAGAACATCAGAGAGGCATGGTTACCAATAGGCTCTTAGCTATCAGTGCACCTGGCCCTGCCGTGTAATTGGCAGCCTCGGCCTGTCTGGGATGCACTACATGAGGATTTGCAACATTTCAGGTCTTTCCTGGCCCATCTGAGCCCATACCCACCTTAATCTCTCATATCAACTGAATTAGCATAGTGAAGAGCTGTTAGCATTGTGACACGATAAACAGCGCGAAGGTTTTCCTCCCTGAATGCTGCGCTGATTGTACTTCCTCAGTCCCAAGTCTTTCAGGAAAGATCTGTTCTATGGAAAAGATTGACCCGCACAAGATAAAATTACTCTAGATCTTCCTTTTCTTTCCAAAAGCAAGGCAGGGATTTTGTTTGTTTATTTTTATTTGTCTTTTTATGATCACAGACCCTGCCCTGCAGATTTATCATGCGCCCATCTATCCTATCGTATATTCTGATATTTGCCCTTGACTGTGCTTTTTATTTATTTATTTTTTTTTCTTCAAAGGAAGATAAAGGCTCCTATTAAATCACATCAGTTTCCGCTTCATTATCTGGCCTCAGATGCATATGTTTTTGGTCCATTTTTAAAAGCCACAATTTTGTCTTTAATGGGCTCCTTACTGCTGACAATTAGCCATGTTATTAAACGTACACAATCTCATAATGTGCCAACTTTGTGTTGGCGAGTGGCAGAGCAAAGCCCGAGGCCGCTCAGAGGCTCCTTTGATAAAGACAGAAGTAGCAGAGCAATCTTCTGCCATTGCACTCAGCCAGAGTCCCTCGTCATCTCCCAGACCCTCACTTCAAAGCCAGGAACATAATGTACAATCTCTTAATAGCTCTAGACTGTGGCTCCACGGCTCTCTGCCACTGTACACCCTGCCTCAGTGTAAACACCTAATCAAGATTGCCTGGGCGGCCACAATAGCAACCAAATGCAATTCAAGAACTGCAAGGCTTTGAAGTCCTCATTGCAAAAGCTGTGTTTCTCAGTCTTGAGGAAAATGGCAAGCTCAGATCGCCTGACTTTGTTGTTGCCTCATCTCTCGCCAAGAGGCAATTATGGACCCCCAATTTAACAGAATAGATATTACACAGCTTATGAAGCTCAAAATGCAATTTTGTTTGATCATTTTCTCAATTTGATTGAGATTATTAAAATGGTGGACAAAAGGCAGTGGCAGTAGCTTGGGCAGAGGCTGTGGCCTGCAGCCTCGGAGAGGCCATGAAGTGCAGGTCTGTGATGTCTGCAACTCAATCGCACACACATGCACCTGTTACTGCACAGTGGAGTAGTCCATAATATATACTATATACAGTACACTATATGCAGAGAATCAAATGGAAACCCTGCTCGCTCTGTGACTGGTGTAATGTTATCGTTAACACCTTCTGTTTTAGACCACTCCATTATAAATATCGGCATATTAAAAGAAACTGACTGAAATTTAAGGATTTTGGACATTTCAGAGCTGGCAGTACCTGTTTTGCAAAAGCTTGTGAATTATCTGCACAAACACTGCTCTTGTGAATGGTGGCTCTTATTTGCAGTGTTGAGATTCAGCTCTTTGCATTCCTGGCCTTTCAGTGAACAGATAAGCCAGCATGGCTGCCTGTTTATTGATGGATATGTTACAACTCAATCCACTCACTGCAGCATGCTTCTTTTCGACCTTCTTCTATTTGCGCTTTCAGAATTAGCCACATTCATTCCGGGACTCTTCAAGCCATCAATAGCATCGATCAGGCCGGATTGTCCTCAGAAACCAAAGTGACTCCAAGTTTACTAAATGATTTTCATTACAGTATTAACGGCAAATATGCTCTCACTGAATGGGTGCATTAAAAAAATGAAGAGAGAGAATTGATGTAATTATCCTCAAACTGCTCTGAAAGGACTGGGGTAAAAGGGATCAATAGGCTTCCAAAACGTGCCAGAGACACACATGAGAGAATTGTGCTTAATAGCCTAGAGAGTTTAGAGTAAAATACAGCTTATGATTTTATTAAAGAATGTCGAATACAATTTTCTTTACATGTAAATAGACCTTCTAGAGAAGCACTTTGCTTTGATGGATGTGTATTTTCTTTAGAGTTAATATTAATTGGAAGAAAACCACAAATGTTATTTAATGGGCTTTGCAATCTGTAATTTGTGTATCCCAGGCATCTCCAGCATGCATCATTCTGCATAGATTTACCATTCATATCTTTAACACTTTTTTCCTTTGCTCTCCTTCCCCTCTCTTTCCATTCTCTTGTATAGTACTCCCTCTCTTTTTCTTCTTTCCAGCCCCTACAGTCAGCTGAGGACACTGCGAGCACTGACAGCCCAGGAAGCCCAGACAATGCCCTCAACCCGGAGCTGATGTGGATACAGAAAACTCAAAAACTGAAGGTAGGACCCTTCACTCCTGTTCACTTTATTGATTTCATCCGTCTCTCGTTCTCTCTCTCATTCCATCTGTCTCGCCTCTGGATGTGGGTAGGGCTGCTTGGCACAATCCATTGCCCTAATGCATAACTGTCAGCAAGGGCTTCCTCTCAAGATGAAAATGTCTGCACAGTGGGCGCACTGTCACCCGGGATTTCATTTTCCCTGTGATGGACGCAATTTCTGATAGAGTTGTTCAGGCACAATGGAGCCTCTGAAACGTCTTGAAAAGGAGCCCGTGCTGCAGAGAGAGGGGGAATGGAGAAGCATCATTATTTTGAGCACTTGAGCGGTCCCCCTAATGCTGGCAGGCAGAGGAGAGTAAATATTTTCCCATTAGAATGGTGAAAGCTGGTGTTGGCTAAATCAGAGGCATTACATGCTGCGACACAGCCCCAGACCTCACCGAATAATGTGTGGGAGAGCGCTGTGCATTGCCAGGCCTACAGCCAAGAATTGTCATCTGTATGCCCTGCTCCTCCTCAGGCTATGACAATAGCCGCAAAGCTGCTGTTTTTATAAGGAATTGTTTCCATACAATAGGTTGGAATGTTTCAGCTCCTGTCCTTAAAACATTTTTAATTAGCCTCCATGTCATGTGGACTCTTATTCTTTATCTTCTGTTTGAAATAAATATGCTCAGCATCCTGATCATATTTGTTGTAATGATTTTATTCATGTTAACATTGAGTCCTTTAGGGAAAGCAAGTTAATAATCCCTTCAAGTGCACCGTATCAAGCCTGGCGTATCATAACACAAGCAAACTAATAACCGGTGTACACTTCAGTTTGAGTTTGAATGTAAAATTGCATTTTCTTAATCTGTACCCAATTAGACCCACAACCAGAGTAAGCGCTTGGACAGAGCAAGGCCTCACAACCCCAGAACCAAACCCAGAGGTAACCTGAATCAGCTAGTGGAGAAAAAGCACCCGCAGACTTCCTCTGAAAAACAGACTCTCAGCCCACCTGACTCTGGCAGTGTCTCACATGGTTCTTTCTCATCAGCTCCATTGGTCAACCTTAACATCAACCTCAACACCCCAGCCAAACTTGCTGAACCTTTAATCCATTCTGAGTCACAGAAGCAGCTCTACACACTTGCACTTCCTCCTTCACCACAGTGGAAGATCAGGAATGATGAGTATAACTCATGCTTCAAAGGGCCCAGTTATTCTTTATATCTTCCTCTCCCTCCTGCTGGTACTGTGGACCAAGAGAGCATACAAGTGACGAATAAGAACAACATCAGGTCAGTTTTCAGTCCAATTTTTAAATTCCAATATAGCTGTATAGTATCAAAATGGCAGCCAATTTCTGTTAGCTGCCTTATATATAGCAAGTCAGGTTATACTACATTGCCTTAGTCTTGGTACAACAATATTTATCACTCTCTTTTTTTTCTTTTTTTTTTTAGTATGTCTCCAACCCCATTTCAAGAACGTTTTACCTCGAATGCGTCTCAGCTAGTGGTGCATCATGATAAAGAAAGTAGGGATTCTGCTTATACACGCCAAGCTTACAGTGGAGCCTATCCAGTGCTTCCTCCAATAGGCGGGTCTAACAACAGTGACACTGAGCTATCCAATGGCAGACCAGAGGAAGCTACAAATGCTATACACAGGAGCACCTCAGAAGGATACCTGGCACAGTTAGAGAAACAAATACAGGCCAAAGCAACTTATAAGGTACGTGAGCGAAATGGGACAGGACATGGATTTAGCTCTTGATAGGAATGCATGACAATTTCAACATTGTGGGGGTGTTTGTCTGGTTAAAAAATTAAGCCTTTTAAATAAACAAAAAAACTAAATAAGTCAATATTTCAATTCAGTTATCATTTTCAATTTGGGTAAGGTTCAGGGTACCATTGGGCACACCATTAATAATAATACACAAATAATAATAATTGAGCAGATAATAATTTGTAATACACAATTATACTGAAATATCCCACAAATATGGTAATGCAGGTTTATGTGTGTGTGTTTTAGAATTTTTTGAAGAATAAATGTGCCAATAATTGTATAAATACATCCAGGAGATTACCAATCTCCTGGGTGGAGTCTAGCTCTGAGTCCAGGAATGCAAAATTGTGCAAATATTCCTTGCTGCAGGACTGGAAGTCCAGTGGGTGGAGTCAGACCAGATCCAACCCATCCTACCTGGGTGGAGTTAAACCTAAAGTCCAGGGAGTGGCTGCAACTCAGTATGCTTCAGGCTGGATTAGTGTGTTTGTTTTTCTGTGTTGTAGACTGTCTGTGGCTAATGGTTAATTAGGGGTTAAGGGTTATGGTTAAACTTAGAAGAGGAGTTGGATCAGGACCAGTTCCACCACTTGGACTTTTGGTTGTGCAGCATGGACTCTCCAAATTGGCCGCTAATTATTTCCATGGAAGTTCAACATGGCACCTCATGGCAAAGAACAATCTGAGGATCTGAAAAAAATAATTTTTGCTCTACATAAAGATGGCCTAGGCTATAAAAAGATTGGCAAGACCCTGACACTGCAGCACGGTGACCAAGACCATACAGCGGTTTAACAGGACAGGTTCCACTCAGAACAGGCCTCACCATGATCGACCAAAGAAGTTGCATGTGCTCAGCGTCATATCCAGAGGTTGTCTTTGGGAAATAGACGTACGAGTGCTGCCAGCATTGCTGCAGAGGTTGAAGGGGTGGGGATCAGCCTGACAGTGCTCAGACTATACGCCCCACATGCCATCAAATTAGTCTGCATGGCTGTCGTCCCAGATGGAAAGCTCTTCTAAAGATGATGCACAAGAAAGCCCGCAAACAGTTTGCTGAAGACAAGCAGACTAAGGACATGGATTACTGGAACCATGTCCTGTGGTCTGATGAGATCAAGATAAACTTATTTGGTTCAGTTGGTGTCAAGCATGTGTGGCAGCAACCAGGTGAGGAGTACAAAGACAAGTGTGTTTTGCCTACAGTCAAGCATGGTGGTGGGAGTGTCATGGTCTGGGGCTGCATGAGTGCTGCTGGCACTGGGGAGCTACAGTTCATTGAGGCAACCATGAATGCCAACATGTACTGTGACATACTGAAGCAGAGCATGATCAGTATGCAGTATTCCAGCATGATAACGACCCCAATTACACCTCCAAGATGACCAATGCCTCGCTAAAGAAGCTGAGGCTGAAGGTGATGGACTGGCTAAGCATGTGTCCAGACCTAAACCCTATTGAGCATCTGTAGGGCATCCTCAAACAGAAGGTGGAAGAGGACAAGGTCTCTAACATCCACCAGTTCTGTGATGTCATCATGGAGGAGTGGAAGAGGACTCCAGTGGCAACCTGTGAAGCTCTGGTGAACTCCATGCCCAAGAGGGTTAAGGTAGTGCTGGAAAATAATGGTGGCCACACAAAATATTGACACTTTTTGGGCCCAATTTGGACATTTTCTCTTAGGGGTGTACTCACTTTTGTTGCCAGTGGTTTATACATTAATGGCTGTGTGTTGACTTATTTTGAGGGGCAAATTTACACTGTTATACAAGCTGGACACTCACTACTTTACATTGTAGCAAAGTGTCATTTCTTCAGTGTTGTTGCATGAAAGATATAATCAAATATTTACAAAAATGTGAGGGGTGTACTGTTATATATATATATATATATATATATATATATATATATATATATATATATATATATATATATATATATATATATAAATTAAAAGTGACACTTAAAAGGGGTGTCCTCACTTTTGTGAGATACTGTAAATGTAAATGTAAATATAACTGTAACTAACTAACTAACTAAGAAGCGCATGCTAGCCTTCGCAAATACAATGCATGGCTATGCAAACATTTGGCTCATCTCCAGACAAAATGTGTATAAATGTGTGCAACTTTGAATGTGTTTGTTGGAGTATGTTTAATTGAGTCTCTTTTGTTTCATATACTTTGTTTTTATGGTCTCCCAGTTCTGTTCTACGTATATTACTTATATATCCCAGTTCTGTTCTACATATTACTACCTTTTTAATTAAATAATCAGGAAGGAATAACGTACTGTAAATGTTACAAGGATTGTTTTCTGATTATAAGGCCAAAAAGACCAGATCTGTCTTAATTGCTTAATACACTAAATTGGAAATGGTGTCAAAGTCAGCATAGCAGCTGTAGCATGTTGTAAAATCCTCCTCCTTCCCCTTGATGGAGGTAATGATTATTATGGCTATGTGTAGATCTGTAGGTTAATTGTACAAGTAATTGGAGATGCTGTTAATTGCTGTTAATGCGGGGCGGTAACCATAATTACGCTAAACTGAATACAAGGATGAGGTGATTAAGTGCCATGTGTCAGGCTGGGCTGCTGGGATGCTCATTTGCATTTAACCACAGTTTCTTTGTCCCGTGTCAGCGTGAGGTCTGCAGGTGTGGCATGCTAAGGATAAGATCTGATCTGTCCTTCAAAAAAGGTAGCTGAAGCAGTTTTCACAAGCATAGAAGCATGAAGGATATATAAATACATATAACTATATATAAAACTGTATATTTGAAGTAGCTATTTTCACCAGGCAGGCTTCAACAGCCAAGCAAACAGCTCAGTGCTAGACACATAGCACCAGCGAGGGGTCATTATGTCATGCAACACATCCACTTGATGCCGTCTCAGGATTAAGTCGTCTTTACGCCATAAAACAGATTGCCTCTTATCTTCACTGCACCATGGCTGCAATCATGTCTCATAGGATTATGAGATAAATTTGTAAAACAGGGGGAACAGATCAGTGGAGAAAGTAAGCATCCTGCAGTGTCCATGACCAATGGCTGATCCGAGTCAGGCCCTAGAGCCTGAAGGAGCCAGCTTGATCTGGCCTGATTAGCCTCTTTTTCTTTGGAAGAGCTTGTGTATTGCCCCTCGAGTGCATCTTAGACATCCATAACGGATTAACTGCTTACTCTTTTAATATGTTCTAGCTTCACATTCTTCTTCTATTCTTCTGGGAATGGTTACACAATTTTTTTTCTGAGTATCAATTAATGAGTATATTACTATAAAGATTATCATTGTATTAATGCAACATATTGCTCGATGCTGTGTTAGCTTTTAAGTGTTTCTGGCTTCTTATAATACTTTCTTATGTATGTTGACTCATCTGTTCTCTCCATTCAGGCATACACTCTGAAGGAATATAAGAGCTTGAATCAGAATGTAAAACTGGGAGGGCTTGGTCCATCCAACACTGTTGCTGAGGATATGGTAAGAGCCGTAATAACATAACATCTGGGAATGACCCCAGCAAGAAGATCTGCAATTACATGGGTCTAATTGAACCAAGCATTCCCTAATTCTTCTTGTTGGTTTAGCTAATCCTGAACTGCTATTTCAGCTATGAAATGGTTTTGAGGTCTGTGTCCTTCTACTCATGAATGTGACCGACTTTAATCACTGCAAACAGAACAGAGAGGAATTTACAAACCTAATGAGTGTAGGCCTTGGAGTGGGGCATGTTCCTGTTTTTCTTTTGTCACCAATAGTAAAACCTTCAATGAATCAAATTTTCAGATGGGTTTTTGATGAGGCGCGCACTGGTTTGTGTTTGAGATAGGTTCCAGGGAGTTGATGAGATTTATTTAGTTTTGTTTGCTGCTGTGAAGTGGCCACAGAGAGACACACACACAATGGGGCAGAGGAGCCTTAAGGGAGAAAACGGCTTAGGTAATTAAACCTCCCTTTTGTAATCTGCTGCTCTCTCTCTCTCTTTGCTGTCAGGCTGAGAAAATTAGACAACAGAAGCTGTATTCAAATGTGATCCGTGAGCAGAACAAGAAGATAAGTAGGATTCCCTCTCTGCCGACCAAGAACCCAGTGGGCAGAGACAACAAGAACAACATTCCCAGGAACAAGGTGAAGGAGGCCTGAAAACAACACTGTATTTATCATGTAGCGATTAGTGTGGACCAGTCTATGCCTCAGGAGTTGGTTGGTTATATCACAATTATAGCTCATAGTTTTATTTATACTGTAAATAAATACATTTGAAGAACTTTTTTTAAATTATTCTCATGCCTAGTTTCAAGTTCCATATAACAGCACAGTCTGTGGTGTATTATTCCTTACATAAGAGCAGCTCTGACAATAGTGCCAGATGCAATTCAGATCACAGGTTTGTATTAATGCACTCATTCTAATATCATTATCGGTTCTGTAGTAACAACTTGCAAATTCACAGGGACTCTACATAATCAAACCTAATAAGCTGATTAAAAACCAATGTTGTATAAAAATGAAAAACATACACATGTTGATGTGGTGAAGCAAGGAGATGTTCAACATTTATGAAATGAGTCTCAGGCTTTGTAACAGTTTGTATATTTTCTGTCATGGGAGAGTCTTTCTAGGTCTAACCCTAACTTTAAGCTTATGGGCTTTCTAGGTTTCATGAAACATGATAACTTGAGGTTTTTTTCTGTTATTAATTTAAGAGAGAAAAAAATAAGGCTGGAGAGGGAACACCTGTTTATAGCTGCTATAGCGTATAAGTGATCGCAGGTAGTAACTTGTTTCATGACGTTCCAGAACATTACACAGAACTATAACTGGTTGAAAGTATGACCAGTCAATTATTGATACATTTACAATTTGAATCATTTATAAATTGCTGTTGTACAAGAAGAATAAAACACTTCTGTGTGTGCTGTTATTGGAAAAAGAATGAACTTCCACTTCTTACCAAATGAGTGGTAACAGTAACTCGGCTTCACATCAGGGCATATCATACCACCCTGTAGTTCCTATAATTCTATAATTATATAATAATATAATTTTATTTTCCTACAATAGAGTCCTGTTTTATTCCTTTGCAAACTTTATTCAAACTATTTGAAATTTTAACATAAGAACACACGTAGTGCTGACAGAGCACCTACAGTGTACAAAATCTGAACACAAATAAAGCGGTAAGAGTTGTTACAAGTGGTACATTTAGCCCACACTGTAAATGTTCATTCAACAGGTATTATCAGAAGGAGTTTATTTCACACAATATCAGCTGGCTTTTCGTTTAAATCCCTACCTATAACAATGTGTTACATTCTTACTGTTGAATCGTTGTCCCTTACCAGGCCCTGGAGTACGCCAAAACCATCGCAAAACCGAAAGCACCTCAACAGTTAAAGGAGAGATCCAAGGACCAGACTGAGAGTGAGAGAGAGTTTGAGCACTTTGCTTATCTCCAGTCAGGAGTCGATCTCACCCAGATGTCTACTTTAGAGATGCTGAGGAAACGGCATGAGCAGGAGAAACAGGTTGTGGCAGGCTTTACAAGCATCCAAGGCAAGTCATCTGCACCCTCCATCAGCAGCCTTTAAACAGGAATCCCCTTGCACTAAACTGTAGAGCTCAAGCATATAAGCAGCTTCTTCAAATAAGTATACTTTAGTGAAATGCATGGTGTCTGTTATATATATTTGTTATATATATTTGTTTATAATATCAATAGATTGTTAACGTATTGCAGTATATATTGCCTAATGTATTGCATTTTATTTTCTTACTCATTTTCATCTGTCACAAAATATATTGTGTACATTTGTGTGATTTGTTTAAATTAGATTTTTACATTTTTACATTTTTTAAAAAATCTTTTATCAGCATAAATATTGTGGATTGGCAATAGTAATGAAAGAAATGTATTGAGTCTGTGTGACTAAATATTTGCATGGTGTAAAACATTTACATTTATTCATTTAGCAGACACTTTTATCCAAAGCGACTTCCAAATGAGGAACATCTGCCATAATTCCTAAGAATATTTAGTTAGTAAAATATTTAATACATGTATTTTTTTATATAATAAAAAGGTGTAACAGGACATGCGCCATACTTTTTTTGTTTTGTTATTTGTTTTTGTTTTTTATGAACACACCTGGCTGCACCTCTGATCACACCACTATGCTGATTTTTTTCAGTCACTTCCTGCCCATTAGTCTGATTATTCCCACTTTACCCATTCCCTTTTCTCTAAATGAGAAAAAAAGACGGTCAAACAAAGATGGCACTTTGAAGCCTCCTCTGATTAGAGCCTGTAAACTTGTTTTCTATATTTTTAAAGTGATAATTCCCTCCCCCTTAAAACAATCTCGAGCACCTACCCCTTTAATGGAAGCCTTAGATCGTTATCAAAGAGCTATTTGCTCGCATGTAATATTTTAATTAGATTATAGCCTCTATTTAACCCATCATGTCCGCTTTGATGCTCCGTTGTTTTCGGCGTCAAGCCTCCTCGCGCGAGCCTCATAAACGCACAGCCTTTTGAATTAATGAGACTTTCCTGACCGACTCGCTTTACGTTGCGCTCTCTCTCTCTCTCACTCTCTCTCTCTCACACACACACACACACACACACGCACGCACTCTCTTTCGTGCCTTAGAAATCGGTTAATTGAAGGAGTCTCTCTCTCTCTCTCTCTCTCTCTCTCTCTCTCTCTCTCTCTCCACCCATCATGAAGGAGGTTGCATTAGCATCCCGTTCTTTTTTTGGTCCTAGGCTTTGATGTGCGCGCGGCGCCACGGCCTTTGCAAATGAGCTGATGAGGCCGCCATTAGAGAAAGCGGCGCTCTAATCGAACGCTTAATCTTTTAATTGATCACCTTCCGCACGGCCTGCTCGCTCAGCCAGCTTTTATAAATTTATTTATTTATTTATTTATTTATTTATTCATAGAATCCAAACTGCATTTCGAGTTGTTTTTCGAAGGCTAAAAGTCTGCATATATCCCGCGGAAGAAGGAAACCAAAAAAATAAACACGTCCACCGTTAAAGCCTTGAAATGAGCGCGAGCTTTCGTCCTGTTGCACACGGTGTTAACTGATACTGATGGCGACAAAAAGCAAAGCCTTTATTTTATTTTTTTATTTTATTTAGTTTTAAATTCAAGGTTTGGATACGTTCAAATGTATTTTATTGAAGATTTTTTGGAGACTTGCGTTATGTATAGCTCTGTCATGTTTCATAATTAATAATAATAATAATTACATTTACCTGGTGTACACAGTGGAGAGTAGTGTACACTTCTTTATAACGGGGGTTATACGGGATGACTAATTATAGGCCCACTAACAAATGTCATATGTCTGAGACCTGCCCTGTAATGATGCAAACAAACAAACAAAAAAACAAGATAGGAAACTACGCATTTATATACGCATTTATAGTAGCATGTGCTGGGATGGGCAGACACAACTAAGTGTGTCATGGTAATAAATTGGTCATTGTTTAGTGATAGCAAAATGCAAAATATAAAATGAAATTTTAAAAACCTTATGAAAGAAGAAAGTGACTTCAGATTCTCCTTATGTTGCGTCCTGTGTTCAGTAATGAAAACGTTATTTCGTTAAAAACTGCTTTAGCCTTTTTTTCTCTCTTTTTTTTGCATGAACACTGATTTTTATGTTTGGAAAATTTTTTAGAAACTTTGAAATAATTCAGGGTCGTAATAAACGCTTTGTAATAACGCGTTAATAATGAGCAATTGCGTTAGCTAGACTTTTGAAATTTGTTAAATATTTTCAACACAAATATATAAATATAAATAATAGTAGTAGTAATAGTAGTAGTAGTAGTAGTAGTAATAATAATAATAATAATAATAATAATAATAATAATAATAATAATAATAATAATAATAATAATAATTGCTTATTGCTGTGCTGTTTTTCCCTTATGGATTCTTGAAACATATTCCTCCAATCCTGTTTAAGTGTTTCATCTGTTACCGTCAAATAAAAAAAAAAAATAAAGGATGTCAAAATAGTATTGATAATGATCATAGTTTGCTTTGAACAAATCATAATTTCTTTGATCATTAATTTACTGTACATTGTTTTTTTAAAACATGTTTTGCATTAACAAAAGACACATCACAGTAGAGCTGATGAACATGATGCGTCGACAACATCCGAAATCACTGCTCAATTATCCAGTGTAAATTGAACAAGTGCTATATACCATGATTATATTTACAGATTGTCAAATACAATATTTACTACCCCTCCCATATTTACAAAAAAGTCACTGGGCTTGTGATATTTCAAACCCGATCATTTCATTATAGTCCTCAGCATGGGCGAAACGGCTGGTGGTAATAATAATAATAATAATAATAATAATAATAATAATAATAATAATAATAATAATAATAATAATAATAATAATAATAATAATAATTTTAGAATCGGAATTCCTCCTGGACGGAGCTACCTGGAATCATGAGTCATTCTGGTGATAACGCATATCATAAGCGCTCGAATAGTATAGATTTAGATGGTTATTAATTTAAATATATATATATATATATATATGTATGTAGCCTATATATATATATTAAAAAAAAGCTAAATAGAATTTCCTATCTAAAATTCAGAAATCGATATGTACATGGATGGTTTAGTTCATGTTCTTCGGTCTATAATAAATGTTCAGGGGAGCAGATGTCGTCCTCAATATCGACCTCGTCTTCGTTTTCGTCCACTGTGTATCTATCGGGACTCATTCCGTCTTTCGCGTCTCCTGCGCTTTTTTCGTGCAGCTCGCTGGCGCTCGAGTTCTCCAGAGATCTGTCCGAGTCCCCTGGTGTCTTCTGCTCCTCCTGCGTTTTCCTTAATTGCTTTTTATGCTTCATCCTCCGGTTCTGAAACCAAGTTTTCACCTGCGCAAAGGGATTCAAAAAGGAAAAAAGAAAGTCGTTATGACCTGTTCCATCTCCACCAGGACATTTTGAAGTCGAGGTGATTTTGAGTTATTGTGGTTTACCTGTGTTTCTGAGAGGCTGAGTGCTGTGGCCAGCTCCACGCGCTCTGGGGTGGAGAGGTACCGCTGCATTTCAAAGCGCTTTTCCAGTCCGGAGAGCTGCGAGTCCGAGAACACGGTGCGCGCTTTCCGGCGCCTGCAGTGTTTCCCGGGTAGTTCCGGGTGATGCTGGAACAACGATGGCATCTGCACTCCTTTACGAAGGAGAAACATTTCATATAAGAAAATAAATAAATAAAACAAGTTTCCCAAATGTAAGTATTCGTGCAATCTTTTATAACTACATTTGAGGGGTTCGTCATTTCAATATAAACGATTCAATGTCAAATAAATGAAATGGAGGGCGAGGAAATTTTTTTCGTTCTATTTCATGTATTCATAATTGATAAGAAATCTATTTGGATTTGAATATTTAGCCTATTTAAATACTATTTCATGTTTTAATAGGTTAATATTATAAGCTTCTGCTCTTTGTACAAGGCCTTGTGTTCCAGCGCACACTATTCCTCAAAATTGAAAAAAAAGAAGTTTGCATAAAGTGCTATTAATTTCTGCATCTCCTGTCTTCATTTAGAAATAATATATTGCATCGACCTCGTGCCATCTACCCGGGTTTTTAATTCGACCTCGTTGCACAGCAGCAAACAAATAAATTCACTAACCACAGGAAGAACAAAACTTTTTTTGTACAAACAAACAAACAAACAAACAAACAAATAACTCTTTAGCACGAATTTAATACCGTAAATTTGGTGCTCATTGCATCGGCTGTACAGTGTTCTTGAGCAGAAAGAGAGTGTTCTTACCAGAGGTGAAGAAGTAGGGGTGATGCTCTGGTTTGTGCAGCGGATGGTGCGGATGAGATGCGAGGATCGGGGTGGGCATGAGAGGGTATCCGTATTCGAGCAGAGGCATCCGAGATGCGAGCGAGTTGGAGAAAGGCGACGGGAAAACATCCCGCAAAGGCTTAGGCTTATGGAGCAGAATATCTTCAATGAAGAAGGATGTTGACCTCTGGGTGGGCATCTGCGCGCCCGGAGATGTGTAGTTCAGGTTCATCTTTAAAGAGCTCGGCCGGAACGCAGTTCTCGCCGCTTGTTTGCGTAAAATAAAAACCTCCAGGCCTCTTACCTTCGTCTGCAAACCTTATGGAGGGAGGGAAAAACGCAGAAACGTAAATATCTCCCGTCTATCCACCGCCAGGTACATTACTATTTATTGGGAGGTGAGTGACAGCCCGTAAATTGCGTTGTAGAGTCTGCACTCGGCCAATCACGCGCCTGCGGGGCGGAGAATTGAATTAGTCCTCTACGGATTAATTAGAGGGGCGGCGGCGCAGAGGGAGGCTGAAAAAACCTCCTGCACTCGACTCCTGCCGTTTTAGCCAGGCCGTGCTTATTTAAACACACAACTGCTTCTGTATTTTATGAGGACTCTATAGAGAGGATATGGTCGATTATTTTCCGCAGCGTGCCTGGTATAAATGACTGGTATAAAACAATTCAAGGACCAAACATTTTGCTTACAATTATTTAGCATTGTGATACAATTGTACTATAACTCCAAATATGTTATTTATGTCGATTCGCCACTATATGGTTATCTACCGATTACAAGAAGAAATGTGGCACTATTGATGCAACCTGTTGCTTTCATGCAAGAATTCTATTCTCAATTGCAGACTAGGTCAGTATCCCCTTTTTGATTAACAAAACAAAACAAAACAGCAACAACAACCCGTTCCTGGAATATGGTCCTGTTTCTACAAAGCGCACGGTTGCGCCACGATTGCTTAATCCGTGGTTTGTCACTGTGAGCTTGTGTTTAATTGTAGATATTGAAACCCGCGCAGAGACAAGTGTGCTTGAGCTGCGTCTCAGCTGAGGGGGCGTAATTTGCTGCTATCGTGTTGTCATCACATCTCCAATCACTGCGGTTAACGCTCAAAAGTGTTTCATTATTGGCAGGAGTCTTGCAGCAATGCTATTAGGTAATTAGGGAGGATGTTACAGCGGAAGTTGTAATCCTCAGGCGCGGGCTAAAGGATTTTCATCTGATCAGGTGGGTAGAGCAAATGCTATATATATATATATATATATATATATATATATATATATATATATATATATATATATATATATATATATATATATATATATATATATATATATATATATATATATATATATATATATATATATATATATATATATATATATATATATATATATATATATATATATATATATATATATATATATATATATATTATATATATATATATATATATATTACAGTCTCTAGCTTTTGTTTGACTGCATTTGAGAAACAAAACTTGCAAGAAAATGAGTAGTGATGCTGTGTTTCAATACGCAGTCAATTCACTGCTGCTTCTCTTTTTCACACTTCAATCAGAGTGAAAGAAAAGCATCCGACACGCAACTGCTGGATTAATAAAAGCAGAAAATTTGTGCACACGAGTAGCACAAGTTACGAATCCTAAACGAGCAAAGCACATATGTAAACTAATTCAACTGACTTGGTTCGGACATGGAATTTCTAACGAGCTCCAGTTCTCGTATAACTGCTCGCTTTACTGTAGCTGCTTATTTGACAATAGGTGGTAACTAGTTGCTTCTCAAGGCAATCTGAGAAAGTAAATGAATTAATGGTGATGAAATCGCCTTTACTTCGCGGGGCGATGGAATCGGTGCAGTTAAGCGGCTTTTAAACAGCCATTTAATCAAGTGAAATTGGGAACGCGCGCACTGCAGAGTCCCACCTGAGCGCGCGCTTCTGTAAGAGGATTGCGGTATTACCGACATGGACGTATATGCTGAGAACAACACTGCACACTCTGACTCCATGTTTTGTTTTGTTTTTGTTTTTTTTTTACCTGTAAAGTCGTGGGAGGGGGAAAAAAGTAATTGATCATTGTTGTTTTTTGGGGGTGAAATTATGGGATATATTGCATAATAAATATTTAATAAACAATAACCTTGCAATTCACATTTAAAGTTATTTAGGGCGATGTTAAAGAAGATAAATTGTTCTTTAGGAACTTAGGAACTACAGAAGTGTATTATCCCACTGTATGTTAATATTATTCGAGTCAGGGAGATGATTATTCAGTTCATTGTGGCACCAACAAAACTGGTTAAGGACCAGTGTATCAAAAGGTTCTTCAGGGAACCAAAATAACTCTCTATGGCATTGTTCTGAGGAGCCTTTTCTGCCTTTTATTATTATTAAGGACGTGCACCTTGTTCATTCTGAAAGTCTCAGATACACTTCTGCTATCTGGAAATAAATATTACAATATTGCAATATGTGCTAAGAGATATATTGCAAAAAATAAAATACAATAAAAATGCTGTTTGTGTTAACAACAATTGTGAGCTGATCGCACAATTCATCCGCTATTCATTCAATTAAAGTCAAATTGATAATAACAACCATGACCATTTAATCTTGCTCAGATGATGCTGAGATCCTGAACTATCCAGTTTCTCAGACTTATATTTGATTAAAATATAAGATCCTTAAATGAACACAGTGACATTTTAAAATATATACAGGACCTCAGCCTACATATTATTAAGGACTGGACACAGTTAACTAACACACTGTTTATTTATTTATTTATTTCTGTATTTTTTTCTTAATTACACCAAATGAAACAAACATATGCTGACACATGCATTTGATTATCAAATAAAATATTGTCTTTTATTCATAAACATGGTCGTGTTTCCAAAATTCATGATTTAATTTAATATGGACTTTGAGCTGTTAATTGTGTCTAGTGTGACAGTTCTGGTATTATCAGTTATTGTTTTATTATTTAGTACTTCAAAAAAATTGTGAGACTGGGTTTTGGGGCATTGCTATATTTTATATGCACACACAGCATAGTAGAGACCTTAAATGGGAAAGAGAATATTACACTTTATACAGTCAGTGAAAAAAGTGTCAACCTTACAGATGCTACATTACAGTTATAGATTGCACACTTGTACAACAAAATTCTTGAATAAACACCAACAGTAATCAGTGAACAGCTCCAGTGTTGAATTCTCTCTTACAATCTTCATTTTTATCCACCTGGACGTATTTATAATACTGTGCATCATCAAACAATAATGCTTATTTTTCAGTTAAAAAAAGACATCAAATGAATGCGCGCACAAAAAGAACAAATAAATAATCAATAATAAGCGTCCTTGAACTTTGGAAAGGTGCTATACAAATTAAACATATTATTATTGTTATAATAATAATAATAATAATAATAATAATAATAATTCTTCTTCTTCCTCTTCTTCTTCTTCTTCTTCTTCTTCTTCTTCTTCTTCTTATTATTATTATTATTATTATTATTATTATTATTACATTACTTGTGGGTTATACAGAACAAAGAAAATCACTGGTGAACATAACATCTAGCATTGTAATTTATAGACACACCCATGTACTCAGCCATGGCCAGAAATGCAAATGCAAAGAAGCCTGGGGAAGAAAGCACAACAAAGTGAGTGCTTGTATTTATTATTATAATTACTACTACTAATAATAATTATTATTATAAAGACCACACAAAATTTACACTAGTAAGAAAATTATGTGTGTAGATGTTACAGAAAGGTTTTACAATTCACTAACCGAGAAATTAGATTCAAAATTACAGCAAAGGTTTAATCAAACCTGATGAATGAGGACGGGTGAATTAAAACTATAATACACAGGATGACACCAGATGCTAAGAAGTAAGATAATAAATCCTTCTGTTGCACTGCAGTGTACTGAAGACACACAGAGGTCAGGATATGTCAGTGCCAATCACTCACAGCAGGTCAGTCTAAATCTTTAGTCCAGGCTTTCCAGTATTTTGTAACAGATATTGTGTTAAATCTCTACACTGTTTTACTGAAGATATTATAAATACTATGACAACAAATAATCACAGTCATGAACATTTTCTGTGCTGGAATTTAGAGGAAAATATGAAAACATTCATAATAACACAACACATTTGTGTTATTCAGTTACAGCTTTATTTTTTATACAGATTATTCCTGTAATGAATCAATTAACATGTGAATATTGTTCTCAAATGAACATTGTTCTGAAGGGGTGTCTCCTAAACCAATAGGAGCAGAACACAATTTGGTAATGGAGAAAAATTGTGGAAAGCCACTGCAAGTATATGTGAGACTATCAGTCTAAAAAGTGAAATGCAACAGAATGTTTGTTTGAGAAGCATGCAACTACAAGTACTTCAGCTTTGACATTTCCAAAGAAAACTAAAAATCATGTTAATTATGTTCTAGAGTAATTTGTTATACCTGTATCATTTTTTGGTATATTTTTCTAAATTGTTACTCTGTTGAGTAAACAGAGTGTTTAAGCACACCGGTTCTGTCCGTGTGTGTGTGTGTGTGTGTGTGTGTGTGTGTGTGTGTGTGTGTGTGTGTGTGTGTGTGAGGCATTTCCCAAGTGTGTAGTATCTCCACAGACCTTGGTGCATATAGTTGCTTGAGTGATGGTACTGCATCCAATAATCTGTTGCTGTGGAAACGTTCAGGAGTATATTCCTCACTCTGGCACAGAAAAGCCCTCCCATATAACTACACACACACACACAACACACACACACACACACACACACACACACACACACACACACACACACACACACACACACACACACACACACACACACAACAAGGGTTATGTTAGCATCAAGGGCCAGCATTGGTTCCTCTCAGCAGCTCAGCTCTTCACTCTGAGGGGCCTAAGTGTCTGTAATTGCATTGTAATGAACACATTATTTCCACAAAGTGAACTGAGAGGTCACAATCATGAAATCTCATCTCATCACACCACCTCTTTCTGTCTCTGTGTCCACATTTTTGTCTCTCTTATAAAATTAGTCTGCACGGGATGGATAAACATAGAGCACATATAGCCTATTACCCATTAGCAGCCGTCAGATTTATGAAAACATAGGGGAAAATGACATCAATTTTAAATATTTTTCACCCAAACCTATTTTACAGAGCATGAAGCAGACTCATTTTCACCTCCAAATTATGATGTGTTAGTGTTCTTAAATCTAGACTTCTTACACTGTTACATGCAATCAGCACTGTCACACATTTCTCAAACATAAGGCAGAAGAAAGTCTGAACCTTGTAGTCAATTGCCAGGAGAGGGCATCCCAGTGTTCACCTGACACACTCAAGTAAGTGTCTGTGATGTTAATATACATGCTGTTATTAATATGGCATTTGGTTTAGAGATACAACATTTCCACAAAAACGGATCCTCTCTAATCCAGTACATTTGATTAGATAAAAGCATAAACTAGTTTCTCAGTTATTAATTAAGCAATTCTGAATTTGTGTAGACAAATGTCCAAATAGGTCTTACTCAGCACTACAACATGATTTCGTAATTAATCACAGCATTTATATTAATCTGCATTTCACAGATTTGTAGCCTATAATCGCTTTGCTTATTTGTAAGTCGCTTTGGATAAAAGCGTCTGCTAAATGAATAAATGTAAATGTATAATAGTATATTTTGAATTGTGGTTTGAATTGCACTGCTTTTTCCTTAATAACAATTCTAAAATGTAGGCACATTATATTTTATATCTGTTCCACTCCTGATATATGCTCTTACTTAAATGCAAATCAATCCAAAACAGTTTTATGTATGTAACTGAACCCACACAGCAAGTTCACAACCAGTTTTCCTTATAACATATGTGAAATAACTACAAATTATTTATTAATAATACACAATATTGCAGAAATTATCAGATTAACCTTTATTCATGTGCTAAAAGAGAATGTATGGTTCATTTGTCAAACACCATCAATGATTAGTACTGGTAGTGCCAGTGGTGATCCGGCATCTTTTTTACCACAAGTGATTAGTCGCTCAATAGGAAGAGTAGTAACAAGAACAAATACAGTGCAGCGACAAAGGCATAGCCTCTCACAACTAATCAGCTCGGGCTAATTTTGTGATTTTGGAATCTTGCTGAAATAACAAAGGCAGTGTGCAGCCTGCACTGATCCTGATGAATGCATGTTTTCCACCAATTGACCACAGCTCGGCAACCTATAAACGAAAAATAAATCTGGACATCGATGACTGGCAGTTGTATTGGTAATATATATTGAAATTCAATATTATTGATGTTATTTCTAGTTCTGCGTCATTTGTGCATGAAATTGTGTAAAATGAAAGATTTGGATAATATGTAATATTTAAAATAAAAGTCATCCAAAAATCATTAAAAAAACGAGATTTAAAAGGCAAATTCTGTGAAATGAGTCTATTGATCACACTTACTTTTATATACAAATGTGAAAAATGCTTTACAATAAATAAATATTCGCTATATACAGTAGGTGTGGTAAATTGAAGAAGATAGAAGGAACAAAAGACAAACAAGGGGAGTTAAGATTGAAAAAGTAGTTCACATGTCAGTGTTGTCTCCTTTTATCTGGAAGCATTGTCAATATACTCAACCCCGAGCACACCACATCCAGCCTACAATAAACCACTGCATAACCAACCATTGTAGGAGATAATGCAGAGTACAGTAAAATGGCTCTCATTTATTAGACACTGGATAGTAAATCAGCTTCCATGAAAACTGGCCTCTTCAAGGGAGTTCAGCTATGCTTGGTTTAGCTCTTATGTGTGTTACAGACTGTGTGTTAGTGGGGTGGGGTGGGCTGGGGGAGTCTGTCCTCTCTTCTGCTCACAGGGTCTGAAGATGAAAGCACCTCAGTGGCTCCATTACCTGCATTAGAGCAAGTTTCTCGGACCAATTGACGACTACAAAATGCAACAGGAAAGGCTCTTTTTTCTCTTCCAGGGACGTGAGTGGCGTACTTGTGTCTAACTTCATTTTTATAGACCACCGCCTATTTTGTTCCATTTCCACTGAGCTGGCAGAGGGGCATTTGATATCATCCCGAACTATCAAAGTGGCCAATATGTCTTGACTAGAGAGAGGAGCAATTCTTCCCTCAATACAGCTGGCTTTTCAAAGATGAATTTGTTATGGTGCATGTGTATTAAAGCACGTTAATGGAAAAAAAAGAGAACCGCATGCACATGCTGAAAGATCACATCCAGAGAGGTTTAGGGAAGGATTTTTACTTTCTTCATTACTGTTAGCCATTACAAAATAATTGCAGAGTGAGGTTATTTTCAACATTTTTGCACTCTAATTCCCACAGTTAAGAATTTTCACTGAAAAGTCCTCAAGAGCAATAAAACCTGCAGTTTGTATATGAAAAATGCTTATTTTACACAGCAAAATCCCCAGGGCAGCTTAAAAGTTCTGAATTCATTCCTACACTCTAAAAAACACTAGGTTAAAAACAAGCCATATTTGGTTATTTTTAACCCAATGGCTGGGAAAATATATGACAGAACACATGTTCAAGGACAATTTCATTTTTACATTAACACTGGGTTTATTTTATAGATGGGTTAATATTTTCAGGGTTATTTTTACCCTTTGTAAATGTCAAATATACCACATTATGAATAAATATGTTAACATGGTATCTCCTTTATTTATACACAAGAAGGTGTCAGATTTTGATCAAAGGAGACATTTAAAACATCCAAAAATCTGAATAACCAACTTGTGATCTTGTGGGCACTGCAAACATGTAAGCCAAAGCTAATGAAGATAGCTGTGCATTTATTGTCACGTAAACTGAACTGTTATCACACATTTTTGCTTTTTCTAGTGTACAGTAATGGCTTTATGGAAAAATATATTGATACGAACCTTCAATCAATCATGTGTTAATTTTTAACACACCTCTGTGTCTAGTTAAGGACAACACATTTTGTGTTGCTTTGAACCCAATCAGTGTATTAATACATTTAACACGTGCTGTGCATTAAACATTTCCACATAAAGATGTGTTAAATATAACACACAAATAACAAAAAGATGTGTTTATACTTTTTTCTACTAAAATTATCTTAAAATGCAATTTGTTTGTATGCTACAATTATACTAAAAAGATCATAAATTAAACAAACAATTGCATGAAATTCAGGTGACATTCATTAAAATCATTGAAACATTTGATAGATATAAGAATTGTAGTTGATGCATCTTCTTACTTCTCCTGCCATCTGGGAAGACGGAAGTCCCAGTCCCTTCCATTTTAAAAGCTATAAAAGAGCAAAAAGAGTGTTGGTTATTTGTTAGCTACAAAATATGAAGAAATTGTGTTACAGAATCCCATATTGTGTAATATTGGATATATGACCTCCACTCTCCTAATGAACAAAATCGTGCTGTAGCCTCACCAGGAAAATCTAGCTAATATTTTTTTTCCAGGCTTTAGCACCTCACCTCCAATTTTTTTGTATAGCTTAATTAAGTCGACCAACATTACAGCGATAGAGAAAAGCAATACAACCTACTGTAACCTCCAACCTCTCTTTTTGTCATGTGAACCTTTTGAACTTTGGCCTGGACATTACTGAACTAGCTAAGTTTCATTAGCCAGTGACTGTCTGCACCTGTTAACCAGCAATAACATTCACAGAATACATGAAGAAGCATGGCCCTAACCCATCCTCCTAATGCTAATTACTACAGTTTGCCTTGTCCAAAAACTTGCTAAATGTAAGTAACATTAACCCACTGTATGTATTACATCATGGTGAACAGCTGTAATGCTAGGTCCTCATTAACTTTTAAAAAGGTAATGGGAATGTCTAACGTTACTGCAAACTGCAGGCTAAAGTCATGTTATTAACTTAGGGTTAGCATCACTCATCCCTACTGGTGACAGCATCCAGCTAGCTAACCCTAACTCGGAGCTTCAGATAAGATACAGACCCAGAGAATTATATAATAACCTCAGTCCATATTTCACAGCCAACAAAAACATGACATTATTAGCGTAATGCCAACACTGAGAAAGCAGTAAATGATATTGACTTTTGAAGCAGGTGCAATAGGTAAAGTTAATTATCACTCATGTTACTGTTTTACAGTGTATACATTTTTGAGAGCTCCTTGCCTAAATATCACAAACTCAGCCAGTTATTTATTTATTTTTCATTTGTAAATTCTTCATTTGTAAGTAAAATGTATTTGTAAAGCACACAAAAATAACTTACTGACCTGTTCAGAGTTTATTACTACTCATCTGTATTGCAGATTGCGTACACTGTAGAATTGTCCTCTCATATCTATCTATGCAAAAGTCCAAGACCATTAGTAAATATGCTTCTGCTTTGAAGCATACAATTTACAGCAACAATTTGAATGAAATCTAGACTCTTCGAAATATTTACCTGAATGTCAGAGTTTCTTAGTATTTGGTACATCTCCTTTGTGCTTGACAGAGACAGAAAGCACTCAAGCTGACACAGGCTTCACAAGTTTGTGTAAAACCTGATTATCCATGTTAGCTCAAAACCATTTCATCAGAACATGTGGATCGATAGAAGAAACTTTGCTTAAATTTACATAGTGACTTCGAGAAATAGTACAGAAAATATTGAACATTTTCATTCATAGTTAATTATATATTTATTTATTCAAAATTCTTCAAAATTTAAATAAAAATCCCAAACTTCTAATGTGGTCTCAGACTTTTGGACCCCATTGTATATATTAATATCTTATGTTATTTTTTTAAACCTTTTTTTTTTTTTTTATTTACCTAATTTACAGCTTTCGGTATAGTCTGTATTAGTGGACCAATTCCTTATAAGTGAAACCTTACTTGGGCAAGAATTTTCCTAACTCTGATTGCGCATAGAAAGAAACAGAAAAAATGAAATGAGAGAAGCATAACCTAAAACATTTATAGCATCAAATGTAAAATGGAAACAAATACGATCTCCTATTGAGCCCATTTAAAAGTAAGTTGTAAGACCAGGTTTATAAATGGAAATAGAGGACGAATAGTAGTCAAAATGGAGATGTAGCGCCAAAAGAATCATCACCCCTAACTTCAACCATGATCTTGGCAAACATGTTCTATGACTAATCAAACATGTAGGATTCTCAGCAATTTAAGAAGTGACCAATATATTAAGGCATTTAAATACAAATAAATGCACTATAAAATAAACCCTAAAACAATCTGGGAGCCAGTGAAGTGACAAGAACTGGTCTCTTGTTCACTTTACTTTACTTTATCTTGGTAGACTCTGTATATATTTTGTATATAAACACTGGGATTTGCTGAGAGTAGGATTGAAGACAGTAGAAGACATTGAAATGCCTAATAATTAAAACGCTCTACACTTTTTAAAACAATCTTTATTCATAGCTGCCAATGTCAAAACAAGACAAACTTTCCAACATTATTTGCCAAACATAATTAACTGAGGCTAATTTTTTATTTTACTTTATTATTTTTTTTTAGATAGAAATAATTATCATTTACTGACATCTAGTCTACTCCCCCTTTAGAGATTGCCTTACTATCCTTAGCTAACATGTCTACAAGTTTCCCAAAAGGTCAGAATGGATATCAGACTGATTGTTGTGTTTTATTTTGTGTGCCCCTTTCAGTACCACTCTCATTAGTGCACACAATAAAAACCTGTTTCCAGGCCCTGACCTCTTAAACATAATGCATGCAGCCTCAAAAATGTATTTGAGGCCTTTAAGTTGCCAGCCGCATCCCTCCTAAATGCCTAAATCAACTCTTTAGAATTTCATTTCGCATCCATCGGTTGGCTAATTTGTACAGCAAGTGCTTTCAGCGTTTTCCCAGCATTTAAGCAGCGGCCTTAATCAAAAGAGCATGCAGCCGATTCCCCCTCTCGTCGCTGCCAGACAGCGCTGTGGATGTGGAATAAAACCCTTCCACTTAACCACTTAGATGAATATATCAAGAAACTCATTTGTCATTTTAATTGCATGATTTGAGGAGGTGCTGCCTTCCTTTGCCTCTTCCATTTTGGTTCATTTCCAATGTGAGCGCATATTAGATTGATCTATGAAAGACTGCAGAAATCACAACACTTAAGTCTTTTCATTTCACCATAATTAGATAATTGAAATTCCTGTCACTGTCTCTACACTTTAGCAAAACACAAACATTAGCCACACCAGAGATGGACGGGATTGCCTTTTACTCTCAATACTTTTTTTTAAGTTGCTTTTATGTCTTGTTTTATTTATTTATTTTTAAATACAGTTGCCAAAGCTTTATTCCATCTCCCAAAGCCAGAAATAGTGCAGTGCCTTTCCATTTTGCTGAGATTTAGCAGGCCCATTAAGTGATTGCTAGCTGAAATGACAGGGCACATTTCTCCTGATACACTCCGAGAAATACGGCTGCGACGCATTAAGGGCGCATTACTGAGGCCCATTCTCCGGCAGCTGCAAGGATATCCATTAAGGTGCCTCACAGCCCTAAATTTTTCCATTTTCTCTCTCACTAAACTTGACTTTGCGCATTATTCCCTCCTCTGTTTTGTAATTTGCAGCAACAAATTATATCAGGGGGAAGCTATCTCTCTCTGTATGTTCCCTCTCGCTGTAGCTATTTTCTGTGACTGATTCTGAAGTGTCAAAATGGACACATCATTAGGAGATAACTAGGTCTGATGGACAGATGCTTAGGAGTTCTCTACAGTTAGAGAACTTTTCTGCTGCAGTCTGCAGTCTGTCTGGAAAGCAAGGCAGTCTGAGACTGTGCGTCATCTGTTTACATCATGTAGTTTTATGTATGGTTTAGAAAAAGTTGCCTGACCTTCATTTCAACTGTTCAAACTGTTGACACGTTGGACAGTTTAATCTTTTTAAACTTTTTTGCTTAATGAATACAATCAGGTGTATTAACACAGGAATGCATTTAACCATGTGGAGCTGTTATGCTACAGGATAAAATTATTCATTTTAATAAATATAAATATGATCTATTTAATGAAGGGATATAACACAATATGAATAAATGATTTGGAATGAATCGATAATGTGTTCTAAACAGACACAAATACAGATGTGAATAGGAGGTGCACTATTTATATATGTATGTATGGTTGTATGTATTTATTGATCGATTGATTTATTTATTTAGGGGCACTGTGGCTTAGTGGTTAGCACACCTCCAGGGTTGGGAGCTCCATTCCTGCCTCCGTACTGTGTGTGCCGAATTTGCATGTTTTCCCGTGCTTCAGGGGTCGCCTCCAGGTATTCTGGTTTCCTCCCCCAGTCCAACGACATGCCTTCTTGGTTGATTGGCATTTCCAAATTGTCCATAGTGTTTGAATGGGTGCGTGTGTGATTGTGCCCTGTTATGGGCTGGCCCCCTGTCCAGGGTGTCCACCACCTCATGCCTAGATTTCCCTGGTATAGGATCCAGGCTCCTCGTGATCCTGTGTAGGATAAGCTGTACATTTATTTGTTTGTTTGTTTATTTGTTTTTCTGTGATATATTCACAAGGCATCCTGTTGAGGCTAGAGGTGTGTATCAGGATCCTGAAACAAAAAATGGTCATGTGAGCAGGAGGTTTTTACTTGTAGCCAATCAAGCAATCAGATATGAAGCTTGCAGGAAATTTGAAGAGTAGCTTCATTCATGTGCCTGGTCAGGGTTGTGGGACTTTACATTAGTCTAGTCTACTAGAAATTATTGTTGGCAAGTACAAAAAACTAAAAATAAATAACTGTGTGAGCACATCTCAAGTTGAGACCAATTATGAATTATGGATTAGAGTGATCTAGTTGAGGTTGAGGAACTGTCAGATCCAGAATTCACAGACCATGCTGAAAAGGCTGGCATTTCTGTTTTTTAGTGTTGTTGTTTTCTTCAGTGTTTTACATAGTGGGTATAGTGGCAAGTTTATATAAAGATAATGACATTGTGTTACACCCTTTTCAATCATATTTGAAACAATTCTCAGTTTTAATTAGAATTTTATATTATCATATTACAGTGAAAAGACAGACATTGAATTAAAAAAGCAACCTGCAATCAGAAAAATAAAACAGACTCACTTCAAAGTACAAATAAACAGACGAGACCTTGTTCGAGTGCTGAGAAACACAAACCACCTCAGCAACAGCGCTCTGTTCAACATTTGCCCCCTGCCATGGTGACATTCTCAATGCGCTTTACCCATTAATGCTACCATTGTTGATCCTGGGGACTCATGGGGTCCTAGAAGAGACTCAATAAGCACTGCTTAAGCAGACATCAGCATTTCATTCACCAGCAGCAGTCAGAGTTGGAGTACAGCCAGTGGACCATAGAAACACTGCCCTGGTCGCATCTCCCTTTAATAGTCAGTGTCATAGACAATTAAGTAAATCTGGGCTCTGTGCAGCTCCAGGTCACGCGTGAAGCCAAACTAATGCCTCAACATGGACTCCTAGCAGGGGGAGACATGGTGCTAATTCTCACTGGTCAAATTGATCGCCCTAAGTGAGCAAGATAAAAAAAAGAGGCAGCATCTGTTGATGTGGAGTTTGAGAAAGGACTTTCTCAGCCTGACCCAGAGGAGCAGGTAATCCAGCAGGAAGCGGTGGGGAAACAAGGCTTAGAATCGCACCGGTGGGCCTTTCAGCAGGCCCCATGCAAAGCTGCATGACCTTTCTTTCAGCTAACTCCCCACGCCATGTCGAGTTATTGCTCTAAAAGCACTCTGTCACCAAGCAGAGCAGAAACGCATGGCGCAGGTTCTCATGCAGGCGCTTGCCTCATAAAACATTCAAACATTTATGGGGAGAATTACAGCGCAGCATACATCAATATTTTCATTCAGTGCATTGATTTTTTATTTTGTCCGAATGAATTGCCGCTTGATGAGAAACACTCGCCTTCATGGTTCCATAACACATACCATAGATTGTGAGGTAAAACACAAACCTTGTTATGAAACTCACACTCAGAGATTATTTAACCCAAGATGTGATTTTAATTACAAAACAGTCTCCAATCTCCAATTTAAAATAATAGCATTCTAGCGATTTCTATTTCATATATTTGGGTTTATCAGTATTGCACAACCTAAAAGTGAGCACTCTCTTGGTTTATTCAGATTCAGATTCAGAAACCCTCTGTTCACACTTTTATCTTTGTAAAAAAAGAATGAAACAAAGAAAGGTCTTCACGGGTCACTGGCTGTATCCATCCAACAGACTGTGGTTTTGTCCGAACCCACTGCAGCCCATGTAGCACTTGCTCTCATGCTGTGCAGCATGTTCTCGCAGCCAGACACGCTGCACCTTGTCCCAGCACACTGAATTCTGGTGCAGCCTCAACAGCTTCACAGTAGGAGAATTACATTCAGACCATTGTTGCAACATTGGAAATGTCTAGTCACTGTTGCTCTTGCTTTTTTCCTACCAGTGCATTAGTGCAGTGTCTCAATTGCTGACCATGCTCTCCCTTTGCTCTTGCATTATTCAGTTTTACCAAGCTGTTTAAATCTGGCACGCCAAATTCAACTGGTTGTTATGGGCATATTGCAGGGAGCTGGCAAAAAAGCCATTTTGTGCAGTACAGTTGCATCTCAAAAAATGTGATTATCATGAAAAAAAATTTCTGTAATTTAATTCAAAAAGGGTAACTTTCATATATTCTAGATTCATTACACATAAAGTGAAATATTTCAAGCATTTTTTTCTTCTAATCTTGATGATTATGGATTACAGCTCATGGAAATCAATATCTCAAAATATTAGCAGTGTTGCATTCCTAGTGTCAAGCCACTCCTGAACCAGAGACAACGTCAGAAACACCTTAATATATATATATATATATATATATATATATATATATATATATATATATATATATATATATATATATATATATATATATATATATATATATATATATATATATATATATATATATATATATATATATATATATATATATATAAATTATATTTATATATATATATATATATATATATATATATATAATAACACACACACACACACACACACATACACAGTATTTATTATGTTGTGGCTATTTATTTTTTTGACGTGTGTGAATATATATATATATCTGGTGCTTTCAAAGGACACCTTGTTTATGGGTGTAGGCAGGAGGATTTATTAGCAGTGAGCATTTTATTTATATGTAACTTATGCATTCTTTTCTACATGTTCTTTTTCGGCTTCTTTTTTTTCCGGCAAGACAGTATTGTACTTGAGCCCCATCAAGTCACACTTTTATGTAACTTCAACGGCTGCAGTCACGTGAACAAAAGTGCAAATCTCATTGGTCGCCTAGTTTGTGATGTGTCGAATAAAAAAAAACAACAAACCCCTTGATGCAAAAAACTATTTGCCACGTGTTTTACGCCTGGATATGAACACTCCCATTGACAGCCTTGGGGCATTAAACGGAACGTTTTTTGTGCTATGAAAATCTTCCCAGTGTGACGATTGCTTGTTCTCTTGAAGGATGTCAATAATTCAAGAATCTTAATGATAATGGTAGAGTCTTTATTGGTCACATATACAGTAGAGCACAGTGAAATTGTTTTCTTCACATACCCCAGCCTGTCAGGAAGTTGGGAGTGCAAGGTACATGATACAATCATGTCAATAGTACAACACAGTATAAATAAAATTCTATGCAATAAATATATGGGTAGAATTCTGTTTGATAAAAATGCCTCATCTTTCATCAGTGCTGTTTTTTCCCTTCTATGGCATCAAATGGGAGTTTAACTGTCACTAAGTGATGGCCAACTTGTCCCTCATTTGTAAGTGTTACCTGCAGTTAGCACCTACTTGAGAGTACATTCCCCCTCTGATCTGCTGTGCGTTCCTCTGTCAATCCTGAAATGGCGGCTGCTGAAGCACAAAAGCACCACTTTAGAGCCTGTCAGGGCCAGCAGCGGTTAATTAGCCTGTTCGTAAAACAGTCTGGCCTATTAGTCACCCCTCGCTGTTCATTGCATGGACTGCACTTTCTTATCACATGCCTATTGATTCTCAGTTTGATAGAAAAAATAGAGAATGCATCGTGCTTGATTCCTTAATGCACTCTAAGAGAGGACTCATTTACCAACATGAACTGCATTATTAAATTGAAGTGCTTGCCTGCAGGGTTAAATGTAAGTGAAAGTGCATTTTAACCTGTCATTTTGGACTTTTATTCACACTGCTTGTAGAAAGGCCATGCTGACTTTTACACTAATAAACCTTTTGCTTCAACGCCATCATTTTAAAGCATGGAGTGCATTAGTCTATATAGCTACAATGTGTGTTATTACACTTTTACAATACAGGTATAACAAATTTTCAGCTGATGTAAGGATGGTTCATAGAATAGATTTAGATAAAACCGAAGATGACATACATTTCCTAGGCAGCTCTGCTGTAATGTATTGTAGATTGTGAAACTGCCCTTTTGCACACTTAATAAAACACAACTGACAGCTCACTGAGAGTGACTGTGTGTA
Organism: Ameiurus melas; assembly: GCA_012411365.1. Taxonomy (NCBI): domain Eukaryota; kingdom Metazoa; phylum Chordata; class Actinopteri; order Siluriformes; family Ictaluridae; genus Ameiurus; species Ameiurus melas. The sequence goes on from CM022763.1 coordinate 6,839,465, forward strand.
GCAAGTGAGCAAGAAATAACACAGATTCAGCATCATTGTTTTGATAATGAGGTTCGGTACAATGATGTTGTGTCTATTTGTGCTCTGAGCAATTGATTTATTTGACAAGCAGTGATGCTAATTAAAAGATTACTCCTAATTTCCCCACACATGACAAATGTCCTACCCTTTTCATTTGTTTTCAAAATGAGATTTGATGCTGTTAGTTTTAAATGGTAAAGTTTGTACAATGTTAATACTCCAAACCCTGTGCACAAATCAAGAAGCAAAAACATAGATGTGCTAATTATACCAAAGGTCCTGTTTACCATTCACTTAAACCAAAGAATTAGTATTAAAGTGGGAATAGAAACATACCCACTCCTGTTATTGCCTCTGGCTAATTGACTGCCTTCATAAACATGTACATTAATTTCTCAAAATCTTTTCTACATGATAAATACCACCATCGCTACTTCACCATACCCATTTATACTAAATCATTATTTAACATGAAAATGTTTAATAATCTGCATCCAAACAGTGGTAGGCAGCAGTAAATGTGTGAGGGTTAAGTTTATTGCAGCCCTATTGAGCTGCACAGCATGGCACTAAAGGCAGATAATGAAGAAATGGAAAATGGAGCACAAATTGACCCTTTCACAGCGTGCCATGGGCGTTTGTATAGGTACCTGCCGCGACCATCCCACTTCCCGTCAATAAAATAATTTAAGAACACATTATACTCCTTTAAAAGGTCCCATTTGTCGGACCAGGTGATTTTTAAAAGAGCTCTCGGATTAAAGACACCCTGCCTCAGGTACTTTTAAATCAGCCCAATCAATAAGACTTTGCTGGCGATTGTTTAAGGGAATATTAAAAAGGAAATACAAGTGATTCTGTGGATTTTTTTTACTCTTTTGAATCGCAAGTCAATAAAAGTGTGTGAATGGATTTTTCAAAATATATTTCAACAGTGGATTGGTGCAGGGGTGCCATCTTGCACAAGCTGTTTAACAAGCAATATCCATCTTATCTGCTGCACAGATTTATTCAATAAGATAAGACAAGAGAGAAAGAGTGCATATTTTGTTTTTCAAAAAACACTAGCACCACTAATCAGGAATGTGTAAAGCCATTGTTGTTCATCCCATAGTATGTTAATGCCATCTGTAGATAAAATAGTAGCTTTTACCCAATACCTCTACTCTGATGCAAATTCATTAAATAAACCCTAAACAAATCATTGCTTAGATTCTATTGTTTAAGAATGTACACAAGCACTTTGTATATTTTCTGCATTCTGAGGTCTGACCATAAATTCTAGGAGGATAACATGTCTACAAATGTCTCATTGATATTTAAAATTGGTGCAATCACTGTGTTCTGAAATCTTAGTCTTAGACCAAGCAATGAAATATTAAATATTATTCACAGAACGATATCTCAGTACTACCTGCCATAACATTCTTTCCCATTTAAAACAAGGGATTTGTTTTCTAGAACCCTCGTGTTAATCTTGAATTTCTCTGTGCTTATTTTGCAGGCTCACAAGTTTGCAGGATCAAAAGAAGCCCTAAATCTCAATTCAAACATAAGTAAATGAAATGACTGGACAGTAATAGCTTGTTTTCTATTCAGGTTGGCATTTTAGGCTTGAGACATGATTTGGCAAGTTGTGTATGCATGCGACTGTGTGTGTGCAGGCATGTGTGTTTGTGTGTGTGTGTACAGCCCAGGACTCTGAAGCAGTGATTTGGCATGTTAGTGAGTGTGTCATGCTTAATCAGAGAGAGGGGCCTTGGTAATGGAGAGAATGTGACCAGAATCACACGAAGGCAGCATGCAGCAGGGCTGGCATAATGTGGCTAATTTCTGCTCCACGCAGCCCAAACTGGGGTCAAGGAAAGGTGCAGGCAGCTCCAAATGAACAGCTGTTTCCTGCTAACAACATGTAGTGAGCAGACATACACATGCCAGAGCTCTCACAGCATTCCCCTCCCTCTGACATCAGTGCAAAAGTATGCATGTTCAACTGGGGGCAAGACCTCTGCATATCTCTTCCATTCTATATGCTATTATTTCGAAAGCTTGCCCAGTCACCAGCTATGTATTTAGAAGTACTCAATATAGGAAGACAATGAGGCATACACCCACTCTAGGCAAATAGCCTTTCTTGGCTGCTGTTGTTTGTTTACTTGGATTTATAAGCAATTGCCTATTACACAGGCGGTCCTTGTAGGTAAATAAGGAACCTGTGTGTGCATCAGGGATTCTTAGGACAGGGATATGCTATCTAAACTTTAGCAATCACAAGATAGACACAGTTTAATGTAGTAATGAAAGTGTATTTGTGAGATTCTTGAAATGTGCGTAGTTCATCTCCTAGCTTGATTGAAGCTCATCACCCAGAATCCTCAGCTAGGTATTCTATATCTGTATTTTTGTATTGTGGAGGCCAAAGCCTGCTGCACTTTCTTATTGATGCTTTATATTCATACTGTATTTATGGAATATTGAAGTAGTGTTTGAAGCTGGAACAGACTAAATTGGTGTCCCTTGTGAATGTAAATACGACAATACATTTGGATAAGGCATATTTTATGCTGTGTGTTTACAGGTGGCTTTGGCTGTACATCAGTCTGTCCAAAAATGAGATTTTTTACATTTAATATCTACACCAGATTGTTTGCAAATTACTATATTTTATATTTATTTATGGCATGCCTGGGCACATCGGGTATGGCTATGCATATTTGTATGAGTACAAATATTGTCTGTCGAAAAAAAAAATCTATAGTTCCAACACGCTATAGCCAACTTTGACCCTTTCAAAACTGGCAAATCAATTTGGTGTAGTCAGTCACTTAATGCCGTGACTGTCGTGGACTTTAGTTCTACACAGAGACTGAGGGAGAGAAGTGGTGAGTGCCGCGTTACATGTAAATGCTGTGTAAGACAGGGATGCATTAAGCCCTCCCCATCAGGCTCAATAATGGATTAAAGTCCGCAGTCACTCCACAGTTTGCCAGTCAATGTTCTTTATTTTCAGCATCACTCCAATTTTATCTCCTTCTTCTGGCTCTGGAACCAGTCGATTTGCCGTCAATTGACATCTCAGGCAGCAGCATTAATGTGCGCCCACAAAAGGATGACACACCGCATTATCACCTCACTAGCTTTCAAATTAGAGTGGACCGCTGCCTCTGCTCAGCTTGTGACTGGTTAACACTATCAGCTATTTGTTGTGATTGGCCCTAATTCATGGTGTCTAAAGATTTCATCAGGCATTTGATGAGTGAAATAAACCACTGCCCACAGGGAAATTGCTCTGATTAATAGAATTAGGCATTGGAGGGGAATCAATACGAGAGAGGTGGTCACGTGGGGATTGGCTGTGCTGCCCATCATTGCGTCCTGCGGCCTGAGGAGCTACGGACCGCCGACACTAGGCACATTCCTGTTAATAGGGTCTGGACTCCATGTGAGACTCAAAAAGCAAGGGATTAGCATTCAGTCTGTGCTACAGAAAACGCCAATCTGTTCGGTTAAATGGCCGAACCATATGGGTCCACCTGATGTGGATTATTTCAATACAATGCAATCCATCTCTGGAGAAAATAGGAATACTGTAAAGCTTTTAAAGTAGGAGACCACAAAAACTCATGCCTATTACTAGTCTTTGTACTTGTTGCCTTTCTTTGCTGGTGTACCCCCACCCTTTTCCTCTCCTGTGCATTCTTAGCCAGTTAAGTGCCCTCTCAGAAAGCAACCCTCCCTCTAATGCACCTTTGCCCTGACCTGAACGCCCACTGATTCCCCCTTCCCCTTTCCTTCGCCGTCTTTGTGTGTAGTTCCACTCCTTTGCATTAACCACCACTCTGGACTGGTGACTGATGTGGTGTAGAGACTGGCATCATCCCTTCTCCGTGTCCATATGATTCAGTCATTAGCCAACAACTATCAGCAACATCTAGTGTCCTTATGAGAGCAAGGCAGAAATGAACCTAGTCTCCGTCCCTTTGAACACTCATAATGTGGCTATTCACACTTTAATTCTCGTCCCATCTGTTTTCCCCAGATGCCTGTTGCCGGAATGGAACAGCTCATAAAAATGTAAATGAATTCAATTAGACTTAAGTGGTTGTTTGTAAATATATGCCTATTTAGCGTCAAGCTCCATTGGTGTCAGTCAGACTGTGTGGTACATTGTTCCATAGCAGTTGGTTTAAAACCAACAACACAATGGATACAATGGCAATTGTTCATTCATGTATTTATAGCAGTCAGCAATAGAGTCTTCACGCACACAACAGATGATCTACTGATCATCTACTGATCACCTTTGAATAAATGTTTGCAAAAGATGGAGATATCTGTAGCGTGAATAACCCTGATCGACTCTGATCACTATTGCTTGTCACAAAACCCAAGGTAATCAACAGTTTCTGTTCTGGCACAAGACTAAGATGAACTGTCCTTAAATAGAAATATGATGACATTTTCTTTAACTGGAACCCAGTGGCTGAAACTGATGGAAAAAAAGGAAGTGCAACTCTTTAAATGAAAATTTTATTTAAGAAAATTAAATACAAGATTGCATGGCATGTTTTCCCAAGTTATATATAAACAAGGCCTGTTTTATGCCCCTTTTGTGCAGTGTAAAATAATACACCACACGCTTTCATTGACTCTCATTTTTGTTTAGTTTTACTGTGTCTAAACCCAAAGGAGCTAAAAGGCAACAACATGCGCCTCTTGATAATAAACATAATGCGACTGCCCTCTGGTGTCAAAACACGGAAGTGCATCAGGATGTCCAATCAACATGGCCATCAGCATTTGCAAATTCTTAACAAGTCAAATGACAGGTTGTATGAAGGTGGAGGTCTGGAGAGAGGGGGGTGGGTTAGAATGACCCTAATACTTAATTTGTTTGAAATTGGACAAAATGCATCCATATCACGCTTACTTTAATTTGTATTTCTCTTCAGTGTCATGTAATATGGGAAAAGGGGCTCAAACTACGTTTCCCATCAGCCACTGCACCATGTCACATGTCTCTTTCACCAGATTCACGTTTGAGTCACTTATGTATAAATAGTTCTGTACTGCACGGGTTGTCTCGCGTTGTTTTGGTTTATCATTCGGTCTTACGTCATTCTAGTCTTGGTTCTGTAAGTCTTGTTTTATGTTTTGTTTGTACTTCATTAAAACGTTCGAACTTGGATTCTGCATTTGCATCCGTCTTTACCTCCGTGACCTGACAATCAGATAATCCTTAAGGGATTGCTTTATGTTCTCCTCCTCTGGCTTACTGTCAGACTAATCTCAATCCATAAATTAAAAAAATAAAAATAAAATAAAAAATTAACCCTGGCACATAGCTTAGGTCACAAGTTTACATACGCCTTGCAGAATCTACTAAATGTTAATTATTTTGTCTTCTGGTTAACATGTAAATATCTCATGTAGCTTCTGAAGCACAATATTGAATGAAAAGAATAAGATCTTTAAACAAAATAACAATTTACACTGATCATCCTTTTCAAAAGTTTACACTCACATGGCTCTTAATATATTGTGTTGCCGTCTTGACCATCAGTGAATGTTTGCACCTTTTGTAATAGTTGTGTACGAGTCCCTCAGTTGTCCTCAGTGTGAAAAGATGGATCTCAAAATCATATAGTCACTGTTGGAAAGTGGTCAAATATGCAGATGTTAGAAAAGCAAAGGATGTGCAGGACCTGGAGGATTTTTCTGACTAAGAAGTGGGCAGTTTAACTGCTCAGGACAAACAAAGGACTCGTAAACAACTATCACAAAACATAATAACAGTCGTGGATCATCCAGGTAACGACAGACAGTATTAATAATCAAGGGTATGAACTGGCTTATTTGTGTAAATTCAGTTATTATTGTGTCTGGTGGACTATACGTAAACATCTTTGAAACAGCTTATTCGGGGCAGCACTAAATAAAAAACAAAATGCAATTTTGATCCCTTATGATCCCTCTTATTATTATTTTTTGATTGTTAACATTTTGCACATTCTGCAAGGTGTATGTAAGCTTATGACCTCAACTGTACTTAATGAGTGTGGTGCTAATTTGTTAGTTGGTGCTGTATTTTCATTATTCCCATGAAATGTTCGCAGCTGTATCCCATGCTGATGAAACAGGGAGACACTGTTAATGCAGGTAAAATAACATTTATTAGGAGAGAAAAAAATTCAGAGATTTCAAACATAAGGGATAATGTTCAGGTTTTGCTGTTAGCTCCCAAAAACAAAAGTTTTTTTATCTGACTTACCATTTTCTAGAGCTGTTTACTGTCACTTAATGAGAAATCAAAATGCATATACGTATATATTGATGGCGATATTAAGAAATATGTTTGAGCAAAGTTTACAGATGAGGAGGTGAAAGAGCTGGACAGTCTACTAAGGACTAAAGGGGTGCTGCATCACTCTGTTTAGGTAGAGATGAAGTGAGATATAAATTGGGACAGTCGACAGTTTACCACTGTGTAACATACTCTTTTCTTTTAATAACACTTATTAAGCGTTTGGGTAGTGAAGACAGTTGGTTAAATTTAGGAAGAGGTATTTTCTCCCATTTATCCATTATGTATTTGTTCAGCTGCACAACTGTACAGGGCCTTCGTTGCCTTATTTTGCAAGAATAAGCCCAGAGAACTCGGTGGCTCTTCTGGACAGTGTTGATGTATGGCTTCTGCTTTGCATCGTAAAGCCTTACAGTGAGGGGAAAAAGTATTTGATCCCCTGCCGATTTTGTACGTTTGCTCACTGACAAAGAAATGATCAGTTTACAATTTTAATGGTAGATTTATTTGAACAGTGAGCCAGAAATCTTTCTGATTGAGAGGGGTCAAATACTTATTTCCCTCATTAAAATTTTTGATATGCGTTTTTCTGGATTTTTTTTTGTTGTTATTCTGTCTCTCACTGTTCAAATAAATCTACCATTAATATTATAGAGTGATAATTTCTTTGTCAGTGCGCAAACGTACAAAATCATCAGGGATCAAATACTTTTTTCCCTCACTGTAACTTGCCTCTGTGGATGCAGCGGTGAATGGTGTTGACTGACAAAAGTTTACCAAAGTATTCCCGAGCCCATGTCAGGATATCCATTACAGACTCATGATAGTTTTTAAGACAGTGATGTCTGAGGGATTGGAGATCACATGCATTCAGAAATGGTTTTTGGCCTTGCCCTTTACGCACAGAGATTTGACCGAATTCCTTGAATCTTTTAATTATATTGTGCACTGTAGAAGGTGAAATTCCCACAATCCTACTGATTTGTCTTTGGGGAATGTTGTTCTGAAAGTGTTGGATTATTCGCTGATGCATCTGTTGGCAGATTAGTGAGCCTTGACCCATCCTTGCTCTTGAAGGACTAGGCCTTTTTTGGAGGTTTCTTATATACTATGATTAGATGATTGCCTTACCTGTTTCACATCACCTTCTTATTTCAACTTGTCATATAGCTATTAGTCCTAAATTGCCCCGTCCCAACTTTTTTGGAATGTGCTGCATGCATCAATTTCAAAATAAACGTTTACCTTCAAAAACTATGCACCTGATTAGGTAAAACATCAAATTCCTTGTGTTTATAAGTTGTTTTGTTTAAATACAAGTCAAAGTACATTTACAAATCACTCCTCTTTGTTTTTATTTGCATTTTCCATATTGTCCCAACTTTTTTTCGGAATTGGGGTTGTACTTGCCATCTGTGGTAGTTGCTGTTAGAAGACAAAAGAAAGAAAGTAAACCAAAGTGTATGATCCCACTGGTCCAAGTATTTCCACTTCCTATTTGCTCAGTATTTCACAGGTGGAATAAATCTGAGTACCAGATAAAAGAGAAATACGTGTTAAAAAGATCTTATCATTTTGCTCGTCAGCAGGCGGGCTCTCACTGTGACTACCAGATGAAAGAGCAGTTTCATTCCTATGCACAGCTGACCTGCTGCACATAAACTATAGAGTGTACTAGTCCTACTTGTGCTGCTGTGTCAATTTGAATTTCTCCTATTGGGGACCAATAAAGGTACATCTTATCTTATCTTATCTTATCTTATCTTATCTTATCTTATCTTATCTTATCTTATCTTATCTTATCTTATCTTATCTTATCTTATCTTATCTTATCTTGAATTTCAGCTAGCTAGATAAAATATTTTTGGTTCTGCCTACACATTTGGGGGCTGATGATGCAGCTAGCCCACTAACTCTAACTAACAAGCTAAAATATAGTGTACATATAACAAAACTATAATGCCTGGTCATTCTCAATGTTTTATGTTGTCTGTGTAGTTTATGTTCTAATATGTGTACTTTGTTCTCTGGCCTGTTAAAAATCCACACTAGGGTATAAAACAAACATCAATCCCTGATCTTCACCCACGATAACAAAGTTGAAATCCAAAAATGCATTTTATGCACAACATGGACATATCATGTGACTATTATATATCATTCACTACCTTCCCACCAAATTAGAGAACAAATAGATATTGTTCCATGTTTGGCAGGAAAACACGATTTAATGTTTTTTTTTCTATGCACTATCGTTTTAACAGTATGATGGTGTTGAGGCATGGGTGTCATAGGCATGCAGTTTTTCTCTATGATAAACTACACTATGGTTAGGCTTCTCGTATTTGTTAAGAACATTAGCCTCATGGCTAAAGTACAAGGGTAAAGAGCAAGCATGGTGATAAACAACATTTGGTGTAAGAGAATTTTGTGTAACTGTATCTTTTTTACACTATTATATTATAGTATTTTTAAAAACTATTATATTATCAAGTAAAGTAGTATACTGATATGCTGATTTCATTTTGGAAAGTCACTGCCCTCTAGTGAGCCTGCCGAAAATATCTTCGTATGTACTGTATAATTAAAACCACAAATCTTCCAAAACGTGAACGTGTGTGTGTGTGTGTGTGTGTGTGTGTGTGTGTGTGTGTGAGAGAGAGAGAGAGAGAGATTGATTTTTCTTTGATGTGAATACGTTGGACTCTCACCTCTAGCCATTCTTGTCATCTTCTACCACACTCATCCTCTCTAATTAATTTTCTTTCTAATTCCACACTGACCTCTCACCTTCTGTCCCCTTCTCTATATCTTTCAACCTACCCCTTAATACTGCTTTGTTTTGATTGTAGTTATAGTTGAATTCGCCCCCTTATTAAAACTAATTCTGCATTAGGTTAGAGACCTCCAATCTTCTATATTTCCTTCATCTCTCTTCCTCCCTTGCTTATTCTCTCTCTCTCTCTCTCTCTCTCTCTCTCTCTCTCTCTCTCTCTCTCTCTCTCTCTCTCTCTCACACTCTGACTCTAATGCTAATTCGCTCTGTGTCCAAATCTTCCTGTAGGCATTAAGGATGGGGCCAAGAGTGCTTGCCCTGGTTGCTCCCACAGTTAATCTGGAATTAATGGGCAGAATCTGAAGGGAGACATGGAGATGATCATGGGGTGCAGCGGTAGGTGCTTTGAAACAACTGTTTGGGAAGAAAAGACATATGAGGTAATCACAGCAGATTTGTTCCTCTTGCTTTCATCCTGCGGCGGACTGGAGCCATATGGTCTAATGGTCTGAGCTGGTAACATACACGATGCCAACACACACACACACACACACACACACACACACACACACACACACATTCAAACCCAGTTCCTTGCCCTTGAGCAATAGCATATTATTGGCACTTAAAAAAAAATAAAGCTGCAGTTTTTCATAAAAAAGCAATCAAATGTCCCCACAAGGTCAATACCACCAGATATTCCTATCCTTGCTGGAACATTCGGTGCCCATCCAGTTATAAAAACATACCTCCACACACTGAAGAGTACAATAGAAGTTTAGCTTGTGGTCTGCTGGCTTCTGTGATGAATTAAGAAGAGGAATATTCTTCCAGCTGAAATATTCAGTTAGGTCAGTCGAACGCGTAACTATTCAGACAAGGAACTGTGAAATATTTGAGGCAGGAAATATTTGAGTTATTCTATCGTGATTTTGAGAAGACATCGTTCTACTTTAGTTTCTCCCAATGAAATAAGCTCTCGTTCAGGGTGCCAGGTGATGTTTTATCCCCTATCTACAATTTTATATAACTGACTCCATTCCCTTAATAAATGCTGATTTTAAAATTCAGCATAGCCATTGTGACAGGCCTTTTCTTCATTTTTTTTTTCAATTACCCTACTCTAATGCTCTTTTTCTCTTGCTCTGAAAGGCACCCCACTGCCACTGAGCAATGGTCTCAGCAGGATGTCCCTCAAACACATACTTTAAAGTGCCCGTGCAACACTCTCTTCGGATTCAGTTCTACCAAATGGTTTGGCAGCGATGTCCAGCACTCTGGGTATTCATATTCAGTTCATCTTTCTCATCTTTATAACCTTACTGTGCATAGCTGGGAAATAATAAATTTTCCAGCCCAACATTTTTTTGCAGAAGAAGAAAATAAAGAAAAACCTTTATTTGATAATATATTCCTCTTCCCCCACTTTTTCTGAACTACTGAGCATCATTATAAAGTTATTTGAAGTTACTCCCAGAATGTACATTATTAGAAATATTGCTAAAGGCTGAGTATGAGAACGAGTACATACACCGATCAGCCATAACATTAAAACCACTGACACGTGAAGTTACTAACATTGATTATCTCATTACAATGGCACCTGTAAAGGGGTGGGATATATTAGGCAGAAAGTGAACAGTCAGTTCTTGAAATTAATGTGTTGGAAGAAGGTAAAATGGGCAAGCGTAAGGATCTGAGCGACTTTGATAAGGGCCAAATTGTGATGGCTGGACAACTGGGTCATTGCCAAAAATAGTAGGTCTTGTGGGGTGTTCCTGGTATGCAGTGGTTAGTACCTACCAAAAGTGGTCCAAGGAAGGACAACCAGTGACCCAGCAACAAAGCTCCTCAAGGGTAAAGGCTAGCCTGTCTGCTTTGGTCCCACAGAAGAGCTACTGTAGCACAAATTGCTGAATAAGTTTCTGTTGGCTATTATAGAAAGGTGTCAGAATGCACAGTGCATCACAGCTTGCTACGTATGGTGCTTATGTTAGTTGCTGCCATGTGCTGCTAGCTATGATTAAGAGGCTGTTTAAATAGTATCTTTAATAGAGAGCATGAGCTTGGCCGACCTGCAGAGCAATATCAGCAAAGGTGGTCATGAAAAATGAATGCAAGGTGCTTCGATTTGCATCTTGATCGGTGTAGAGCGTAGTGAGCATGGGGAAAAGAAGCACTCCTATGTCAGTGTGCAGTGCTTGCAGAACTGAATTGCTCTCACATACTTTCTCTTCTTGCTCGCTTTACTGTTCCACACTCAGGAATCCCTTTATGTGTGGCACTTCATAACACTTTGTGCTCAGTTTTAATGCGAATAATGCTCTGTGCACTCAGGTTGGCTATCCTTGCACTCTCTTGGAAGATGCTAGAAGCAGTCAGAAGATGTTAGAAGTTCCCCCTCTTCATATTTTCAAATTTTTGCTTCACATCATATAGTATCAAGTAGTATCATACACTGATAAGCATTTGGATGAGTACATGGACAGTCAAAGAAAACTTAAATGATCTAAATTTTCACACACTAAACAGTGTACTTGTTCTTCTGAAGAGATCAATTACTCCAGTGAAATGCTAGACGAAATGAACCCAGGACTGAAGGCAGTACAATTAGCATACTGTTTGCAGAACTGAGTGAAGAAACTGTGAGTGGTGATGCTTACATGTGCATTATTCATTTGGCAGATCCACAGTGACATGGTGGCAAGTGAGACAGAATACAATCCAATCATATAATGGGGAAATTGAGGATTAAGGGCTTTACTCAAGAGGGCAGCCCTGATACGTGAACTTGCTCACTCGCTAGCACCTAAAACTTAACAGCTGAGCTAGCGTTTCTCATTGCTTGCCCTGCATCTGCAAAAAAGGCTTCACTAAATTCTACTTTTTTACATCAACCTATAAAACTTATATAGTATAAAAAGGTTATGAACAATAAAGATTAGAATGAAGGATGTGGTTAGTGATAGTGATCCCTTTTCTTTTTTTATTCACAATAAAAATCTATGAAATTTATTCGTCATAATTTCTGTCTTTTCCACACTTTACTGGGAATGTGGTTTGATTAGTTGACTATAACTACTGCTAACTACTGTAGTTAAGTAAGATTCAAATGCAATGTGAAAAGAAAACAAGATTTTATTTTCTGTGTGCTTCTCAGTTTGAACATTACACTTGATATGATATTTATCTTGTCTACATAGTAATTAGGGCATGACGGGAAGAAAATTGCAATATGATAATCACACAGTCTATTATCGTGATGTTCAGTGTAGCACAGTACTTGCACCACTTCACATTTTTAAAAGGACTGCATTAAACAATATTTAACACTGCTGCAGGCATTATGGAAGCTGCTATTACATATATTTATGTATTTTAAATGTGATGATCATTTTAGCCCTTAGCAGTTTATAAATTAAATAAAAGGTAAGTTCTTTTGTTTTAATAATACAAGAGACAGGCCTCACATGGAAATGTCAGTTTTAGTGACATTATCTACACTGATATTAACAGTATTACTCTTTAAGATTGATTTATAATGACATACCATAATAGGGCATGTGTATGCTGTATAATTCTACCCATAGTGTTAATAATCCATGCTGTGCCCACTGGATTTCACTAGCCTTTAATAAAACAGTTATGACAATTGTGCATATACACTCACTGGCCACTTTATTAGGAACATCTCTACTACACCTGCATGTTCATGCAGTTATGTCAATCATGTTGCAGAAACATCATGCAGATACAGGTCAAGAGCTTTAATGTTCCCATCAAACATCAAAATGTGATTAAAAAAAAAAATCTCAGTGACTTTGACAGTGGCATGATCGTCAATGCCAGAACTGAGTATTTTGGACCTCCTGGGACTTTCACACACAACAGCCTCCTGGGTTTATACAGAATGGTGCAAAAAAAGCAAAAAACATCCAGACTGCAGCGGTTCTGCAGGAAAAACTGGCATGTTGATGAAAAAGGTGTGAGGAGAATGGCCAAATTGGTTTGAGCTGACATAAAGTCTACAGTATTTCAAATAACCACTCTTTAGAAAAGTGAGGAGCAGAAAAGCATCTCAGATAGCCTCAGATTCCTGTTCTTGGCTAACAGAAGTGGAACCCGATGTGGTCTTCTGCTGTTGTAGCCCACCGACCTCAAGGTAGCCCATGCACCTCATAGTGTTTGTGGATTCTGAGATGGTTTTCTGCTCACCACTAAAGAGAGTGAATTTCAATTACTGTAGCCTTCCTGACAGCTCGAACCAGTCTGGTCATTCTCCTCTGACCTCTCTCATCAAGCAGGTGATTCTATCCATAGAACTGCCACTTGTGAGTGTTTTTGGATTTTTGCACCATTTTGTGTAAGTTGAAAATGAACTGTGTCTACACGTTTTTATGCAATTTGCTGCTGCCACATTAATGGCTAATTGGATAATTGTAGGAATAGGCCATAATAAGGGTGGGTGTCCATAATAAAGTGGACAGTGAGTGTATAACACTTATTTTCAAAGGTTTGACTAATTTGTTCAGTAAGTGTAATCAACATATTTTACAATTAAACATCCACAATTTACATCCATTATATATCTACTGCCAGCAAAAATAGGGATTTACCTAAAAGAATAGTTTGGTCATCCTTGGTCTATTATGCTCTACCAACGTGATGCAAACTTATGATATTTATTTGCTGTAGGTCCCTGGTTTTGCTATCTGTTGCCTGCAGAGGGAGCTACAGGATTACAAAAAATTTCAAATCTGCTCAGAAAGTTCTCTGTTCAAAATAACAGGCAGTATTTTATTTGTAATGGATGTAAATAATCTGAGCAGATGGATGGAGGGGTAATGACATGTGAATGCCATAAAATTACACGTATAATAGCACAGATTGCACTGATTTAGATTTGCCCACTTGGTTTGAAATAATTAGCCTATAATATGGTTGGGATTCCTTACGTCCTTTGGATTTAACACCCGTTTTATAGCCTTATAATGCAGCCAAAGGCATTAGCATTGCTCACTGTTGTAGTGCCAATGCACAGAAAGACAGCACTGTATGAACTCATCATTCACATGGAAAATTACAAAGGCTTTGAGCCAAATCTAGCACAGACTCTTTTAGAATGAGTCTCTTAGTCAAAAACGCTGGCAGGGGCATGGTGATTAGTACATATGTCTCACATCTCCAGGCCTGGGGGTTTGATTCCCACCTTTACTTTGTATATGTGGAGTTTGCATGTTTTCTCTGTGCTTCGGGAGTTTCCTCTGGGTTTTCCTCCCCAAGTCCAAAGACATGCATTGTAAGCTGGTTGGCATTTCCAAATTGTCCATAGTGTGTGAATGGGTGTGTGAGTTTGAGCGCCATTGTGCCTTGTGATGGGTTGGCACCCCGTCCAGGGTGTCCCCCGCCTTGTGCCTCGAGTCCCCCGGGATAGGCTCCAGGCTCCCCACTACCCAGTGATAAGCTGTACAGAAAATGGATTGATGGTAAAAGGGTGGCTGTGTTTTTGAGCCCAAGTTGGCCATGTCCTTTTATTGAGAGAAAGTGTGTCATATATCACTGATGTCCAACATTCCAACAGATTTTTGGCATTTCCTCTGAAAGCATTTCTGACTCATTCCTCCTCTTTTCCCGAAATAATTGTGGTGGATATTGTTATTTCTCATGCAGTATTTTCTGTTGTAGTCCCTTCCTCTGTATGTTGCAGATATATTATGTGAAACCTCTTTAGTAAATTTAGAACAATGCTTCTGTGATAAAATGACTGATGAAAGGTGAGTGCGTGAGGTTTAAACTTCCAACACCTTTCTTAATGACTAGCTGAACTACTGAGTTCTAATAAACCAGTGAGAAATAATTCAAAAGCAAACTGACAGGGATGTATATTTCACTGATTGATTTCACTAACACTGTGGTAAATACACAAGTTTTACAAGATCAACTAATTGTGCACATAAGTCTTGTTTGAGTGGTAATCATATCAAATGCAAAGTAAATAACCCCTAGAAATATGTTATATATGTCATATATTTTATATATTATAGATTTGAGGTGTAATGCAATCAAAAGGCACTGCACTGCCTTGTGTTGCCTTTTCACACAGTGACTTGAATTTTAATCTGACCTCCATCTTTAGTTTCTTGCAGTCCTATGAGGGTGTTGCTTTAATATCCAGTCTTAATATATAACTGCCAATTATCGCACCAAAGTCCAGCGAAGAGAAACGTTGGAAATGTCACCCAAGCCATTTTATTTCCTATTTCAGCATTGCAGATTCATTTACCATAAAATATTAAATAATGTCTAAGTCTCTCTGGAGGGAATCCACATCACTCATCACCTCCCCAAACAAGTATGAAAGATTCAGAGCGAATGAAAAACTCCTCAACCTCCCCTTTTTTTCTCATTGGAGATGTGTGAGAGAGGTGGCTTTTGACACTATTGGGAATCACTGCATGTGAAGGTCTGATAGCTAAGAGGATAGAATTGAGAGGAGTTTACTTTTTAGCACATAGTGCCTAAGATCAAAATGCACAAAAATCTGATCATAAAAAAGTGCATCAGCTCACCTGCTCTTGCATTCCTTGTGAACTCAGGAGGAGGAAGTCTGGCTTTCATACAATATGGCAGAGCAGCTGTTCTGAACCAGTGTCAGTTCTTCTCTTATCTTAATGAAGTGATTCGTAGTCTCAGCTTGGAGCTGATTCACAATCGGGACATTTTTTTCTTTGAGAAGAATCTCACTGATCCAGGGCTGCGATTCATAAAGCATGATACCTGTGGGTAAAGGCTGCCATTCTCATAGCAGCAGAGATGTGTCTTCACATGCAACTGTTTCATCTGCTTCCTGGGAAGCTGATAGAAAAGGGATATGTGAAATGCAAAGGAACAATGCTTGAAAGAAATCTTGTTGCATGTAGTATCCTGGACTAGGTACAATGATGCAATAGATTGACATGTGTGGAACAGCTTCCAAAAAAAATGGGGCAGGGGGGGTACTAAGGAAGATAATTTAAAATGATTTTTTTCCCAGGTGTGCCCCAGACTGGACGTAATATAGCAGTGAATCATCACAAATGCTAGATGGCACAGTGATAGATGAATTTTATATTTCAAAGCTCTCTTGAAGGAACAGTGGTTATCCAGGGTCTGTGTTTGTGAGTACAGCAGCAGACAAATGAGAGCATTACTCACTGTAACCAGAGAAGATTTCTATCTGTCTTTCTGTTTTCTCTCTCTCTCTCTCTCTCTCTCTCTCTCTCTCTCTCTATCTCTATCTCTCTCTCTCGTTTATTATTATTATTTTTCACATTTTAAAAATGTTCATGGACTGCAGTTGCATTCAACATCAAGTACTTCTTTGGAGTTTCACATGTCTGTAAAAGATTTATACCTCATGCATTATAATCATGTAATAAGTATAATCTCCTTAAAGTCAATAGAAAATCTGATCCTACATTAGCACTCTGAGCTTAGGAAAAAGTGCACAAATCCTGTGTTCCACATCTCTCCGTAGGTTCTGAATTATACTTATACTACTTCTCGAGTTCTCCACCCAGAGGTTTAATAATTCCCATACAGACCAACCCAAGAGAACTGGCACACGCATTTAGATGTGGATTAATAGGACTCCGGTGCTTTTGAATGCTATCCTACTGAGTAATATTGAATGCATTTGGTGTTATTAAATAGTCTCTGTCTCTGTCTCTCTCTTCCCTTCTCTCTTTTACTCTTTTTCTCTCTCTTTTCTCTTCTCTCTCTCTCTCTCTCTCTCTCTCTCTCTCTCTCTCTCTCTTTGTAGTATCCCATAATATTTCATGGTTTGAGATCTAGTGTAATTTCAGGTATGCTAATGAGAACATCTTCAGTCCTGTATCCTGTATTCAGTCCATGGCTCATGAATACAAAATTAACTTACATTCAGTAGTCAGTAAGTGTGCTAGAGGTCCACTATGAAATATTGATGCAAACAAACATAAAGCAAAAATAAATAAATTAAGAGAAAACAATGATTGCTTTTCTGGATAGTATAGTTGAATTTTCTTTGCATAAAAATACTAATTATTAACTTTACAGCCCACTTGCAATATTTGACAGAATCAAAGTGCATCTACGTATTTGTCAACGTAAGAGGTTCTTCACCGCAAAGGTCAATTATTGAACATCCACCACTATCACGATTGGCAGATAAAAACATACAATTGGACTGGTTGAACTGTACTACCTCTGAAATAAAAAGTTGCTGAGTAATGTGATCCTCAGTCCTGCAAGTGCTCTCAAGAGTGTCGGAGGACTGTGCTCAGGTCAGCAGTGACAGAAGTGATTTAACAGATCACTGAATGAACAAGGTGACCTTCTGAACATGAAGTGTCCCAGAACTGAACTAAAACAGTACACTTTTTCAAAGCCAGCTTTTATTTTTGCTTAGGCCGAATAATTAAGTGTGTGCTGAGGTTTGTTTTAGCAGTTACTTAAGTTTTGGGAGTTGAACAGGCCAAATGTCTGTTTTCAATTCAATTAATTTGTTTATACATTCATTCATTCATTCATTCATTCATCCTTAGTAACCTCTTTTATCCTGGTCAAAATTGTGGTGGTCCACAGTCTATCCTGGAAATTCTGAGCACATACACTCTTTTCCTACCTATGGGAAGTTTAGAGTTACCAATCCACTTACTGGCATGTTGTAGGGAGATGGAAGCAAACTGGAGAACATTGATGAAGCTCAAACATGTGAGACAATCTAGATGGTAAACCACGCTCAGGACTGAACTGGAGTCTGGAGCTGTGCCGCCCCAATTCAATCAATTCAATTCAGTTTTATTTGCATAGTGCTTTTTTAACAATGAATATTTTCACAAAGCAGCTTTACAGAAAACCAGAGGTATATTTAGAGCCATAATGAGCAAGCCAGAGACGACAATGGCAAGGAAAGCTACCTGAGATGACATGAGGAAGAAACCTTGAGCGGAAACAGACACAAAGGGAAATAATTCTGTTCTGGGCGACAGCAGAAAGTGGAATTATAAATTGTCACTTTTCTACAACTAAATGCTATGAAGTCAAAGAGTAGCACGTGTGTTGAAAGGATGTCTGATATGAGCACGGGATGAGAGAGTCCTGGAATGAGCACAGGACAGTGTTTATGATTACAGAAGGTACAGATGAGCTTCAAGAAATACCATACAAATCTATAGGGGATCTATGTGCAGCAGCAACAGACAGTGTGTCTCACACACACAATTTCAATCCTGCTTTCAGGCCTGGCACTCTCTTAGCAGACATACACACTCCATTACCACATATGCAGTCTCATTTAAGCAGCAGGAGACAGAGTGTCTAAGCTCATCTGACTGTCACCAACTTGCTGCATACGCACTACAGCAATTACGTTACTAAAGAATTGGCTGCTGCTCCTAGAAGTGTTATTTATGTCTACTAAATTTGGCTGTTTCAATTGTCATAGTTTTAATCAAAATTGCAGTTATTCTAAAGTATAGGAGATACACGCTGCAGGATTTAGATGGTGATCAGGCTCTGACTCAATGCTTGCCGTCAGTAAAATGACACTATTTCTGACTGAGTTTGCTGCTTCCAAGATATTTTCCCCAGTGACAGGGCCTCTCTGCTGGAGTCTGCCAGCTAAAGTCACCACTCGTTACTACGGCTTTAGGCAAAGTATTTCTGCCGACAAGTTGTCAATGAATATAATCATCTTTATGGCCTGCCTTGAAGTGCGCTGTTAAGCAAGATTGTCAAATAATCAATGTTCTCTGCATGGTTCATTTTCTGCAAAATGATTGGAAGTTTCTGCTGGGGTTTGTCTCAGACTTCATACCTCCAGAATTTTCTATTGACATTTAAGCATCAGTCTCACATCAGTAATCTGCTTAGATTATCTCTTTATTTTATTTATTTATCTCTTGTATTCCTAATGAAACGACAGGGTGGGGTGATGGCTAACCTCATTTATATTATTCTGACACCGTTTGTGTTCTTCTACGCATCTTCATCCTTTGATGTGCTTATTCTAGCTTTCTCTGCGAGCACAACAGAAATTAATCAAAGTGCATTTTGAAGGTGCTCATGCTATGTTTTTAACTGACTCAAAAGCAAGTCATTAGAGTGCATCACTAATGCAACTGATTAGCTGCATCCTTCGTGCGGCACTGTGCTGACATGTTAAGTGAGCATTCTGAAAACATTGTATCATTTAAATGTCTGGAGAGCTGTTTGTTTAGTCGAGTCTGTAATTGGCTTAATATTCTTTAGAACCTAAGTATTCATTCACTCACAGCTGCTTCTAATGAAGAACCTTTTAACACAATGAAGATGTGGAGTAACTGACTTGGCAATCAGTCATATAACAAAGCAAGTATTCATTTATGAGCGTATAACATATTTGGAAAATAAGCTTAATTAACGCTGTTTTTTTAAAACCTTAATTTAATTTAGCTGACTGGTATAGTGACACACCAGGGTCATTGGTTTAATCCTGAGTTGAACAAGTTTCACACGTTATCCCAGTGTATGTGTTGGGTTTCTCTGGGTTCTCTGGTTTTCTTCCACCTCCCAAAAATATTGGAGGATTAGCCAGTCCCTAAAGGATTTTGTGGTTTTGCGATCATAGAAATGAACGCAAAATCTCCACAAGCTTATCATTTTTCAAAATTTTCCTTATCCTACACAGGGTCGCCTGGAGACCATCCCAGGGAACTCGGGGCACATGGTGGGGACACACCCTGGATGGGGTGCCAACCCATTGCAAGGCACATTCACACACCCATTCACACACCCACTTACACACTACGGACAATTAGGAAATGCCAATCAGCTTACATTACCTGTCTTTGGACTGCAGAAGGAAACCGGAGTACTCAGAGGAAACCCTCGAAGCATGGGCAGCGTTGCATAAAATATATCCATCCATCCATCTTCTACTGCTTACTCCTTCTTCAGGGTCACAGGGAACCTGGAGCCTATCCCAGGAAGCATCGGGCACAAGGCGGGGTTCACCCCGCCCAGGGTGCCAAGCCATCACAGGGCACAATCACATACACATTCACACACCCATTCATACACTACGGACACTTTGGACATGCCAATCAGCCTACCATGCATGTCTTTGGACTGGGGAGAGGAAACCGGAGTACTCGGAGGAAACCAAGCACTGCATAAACTATATTAACATGATAATATTGTAATGTAAATGCATGAAGCTAATTTCTTTGCAATAATGACACAACAATATAGACAGCGTTGGGCTTCCTGATTCCTTGATTTCACAGCTTGATTGAACTTGGCTAAAATTACAGGGTATGAATATCTATCCCCCCCACCCCCCCTCCCCCCCACCGCCAGTTTTTTAACAAAGTAGCCACGTTTTGTTTTAGTGAGTGTGTGCGTGCGTGTGTGTTGGTTTTAAAGTCTAATCAGTTCTTAGTTAAATAAGGTCATTGTCACTGAGTGCGCAAGACCATCTCGAATGCAAGCAGGCTCGCGCGCGCGTTGCAGCCAATCACGGAGCGAGTTTGTCGGCGCGCGCGCCTCTCTGTCCTCTTTCACAGTCAAAGCGAGCTGGGATTTTGCGCTGCGCTCCGCTCCACTCTTAGCAGGATTTTTGTTCCAGTTTTCGCAGATTAAAAAATTAAACCCCAAAACTAGTGCATTTTTTTCCTGCCCTAAAGATCCGGCCTAAATCACCATGAAGAGTCCTGCGTACTGGGCGGTCCTGTTCGGAACGGCCATCGCTTTAATACAACGAGGTAAGGAACGGGTCGCGTGTGGGGAGGACCGTTACTTAAGATAACCGTCACGTCAGAGTCTTGGCTGAGAAACTGTACCGACTAACACCTCATGAAGAGTGAGTGTGAACATCTCATGTTTGGCGCACTTACTAACTAAAGAGGCTGTTCAGATCAGCAGAGTGTCACTTCAAGGTGATGCGGCTTCACATGTCGGAAATGTATCTGCTCTGTGTGCGTGCGTGCGTGCGTGTGTGTGTGTGTGCGTGCGTGTGTGTGTGCTTGTGTGTGTATGCGTGCGCGCGCACTCCATAATGCAGGAAAAGTTTCACAAATGCTCCCTGAAAGTATCTATCCATCTTAGTACGGGACATCATTTACTTGTTGCTTTTATTTTACGACTTTTCGATACATTGTAGATAATAATCTTAGTCTTCTGCTCCGGAAAAACAACAACAACGCTAGATAATACAATGATGATGATGATGATGATGATAATAATAATCATCATGTACATGTAGGAGATAATCGCTTGTCAAAAATGATGTGACCCATATAAGATGTAAGGCAGGACGTGTGGCTGCGTCCCAAACCGCATAGCCTACTACAACACTTGGTAGTATGTCAAAAGAAGATGGCATCAAAACTTCTCCTGAGAATATTACACTTTTAACTCGCATCGTATTTCAGTTAGTGGAGACTGTTCTTCACTATTGCATTAAAACTGATTTATGGTTGTATTGTAATACATGGCAGCCTGTGTTATGGCTTAGGTGTGACATTGTCCAATATGTGTCCCGAACTGTTGATGGTGTCATGCTTTCATTGTAATCTCTTATTAGTTAGCTTGTGATGTTGAGAACAGTGAATGGAGATCAGACATGTGTCCTCGGTGGGTTTCTGCTCTTCTGGTCTGTCAACCCTTCTGAACATGGACATGTGGGTGTGTGTGGGTGTGTGTTTGTGTTACTATGTGATGAACACAGATTGTCAATTGTTCAGGCGTTTCTTAGATTTCATAGACATTTCATACACTGTGAATAAGAGAATTTTAGAGGAAGAATGAGAGAGAGCGAAAACATTTGTGTAGTGTATGGGGAGGGTGGGGGGTAATCATGTTTAGATATTTTGATGTTTTCTTGATAGTTTTGGCCATGTGAGGATATTCGGCTGGCCCGTACAAGGAAATCTTCCTTAAAAAGAATCTACACATTTTTAAAAACTCAAATGCCTTTATTTAAAATAATAGAATAGCCTTTTTTTGTTTAGTAAGGTTAAGGGTAGAGTTAGATTTCTGTGTCGGCATAGAATGAATTAGATGCATTAATAATTATGTCAGTGGAAGGGCTTCACAAGGATAGCAAGACAAACGTGTGTGTATGTGTGTGTGTGTGAGAGAGAGAGACTCTGAGAGTGGCTGTGTCTGCGTTGCCAGGCTGCAGCACATCCACCTGCAACGCTCAAGCCAACATCTCTCTGGTCAAACTATTGTACCCTAAGACTTCCCTGAGCTAATTCAGGAATGATATGGGACTCTATGTCAACTTTGAGCCACAGCTGGTTTTCAGCTTCATACACATGCCAGAAGAGAGTGTTTAATAGAGATGAAGACTTGTAGATGGTTCACAAAGATTCTGTGGAGGAAACACCTCATTCCTTTTTTAGAATCCATGCATTTCATTTGTGTGACTTTCTCCAACATAATAGTACAGTGAGCTGCAGGAAAATACATGTGATTTCTTTGTTATGATGAGAAGCAAAGATTTACACAATTTCATACACCTGTCCTCACGCTCGAATTGATCTCTGCAGAATATTTTAATTGAAGGCGGTTGCTTCTCTTTTTTCTGGTAGTTCGCTTCTCTTTTTTCTAACTCTCTATCCTAGAGTGACACAGCATGCCATGTTATTACAGAAATTAGGCCCATTAGGAGTAGAGGATGACTGTGACTAATTGACATCGGTATAAGCCCAGATGTGAAATAGCTACTTTCTCAATTTCATCAAAAGGATGAGAGAGTTCACTCATTTTCTCGAGTGGCCCAGTGGTGCGTTAGAGCTTGTTATGATATGCTCTCTAGAAAAACAAATACTCAGTGATACTTGTGAAAAAAATAACTACACTAGTACACTTGTTATGCTGTTCGTGTTGGTTCAGTTACAACAGGATGTTTATAATTACATTTTTCAAGCCATTATCGCCTCCCTTAGTTAAGTACTCGCACAAGCATAGATTATGCAAGCAGGACTGCAAGCAAGCACCCTTTACAGCTTTCGAGTTTTTCTAAGCAAGTCTTTACCTTGGGATAATAATATTTTCAAAAGCATATGAAAGGAAAACATTAATCATCCAGGATAAGTTAATAAACTGACAGACATTTAGTATGCACAGGGTATGTCCATTTAGTATCTCCTGGTAAGAATTTATTTTAAACCCTAACTGGAATAGTGGCAGCATAGGTGTTAAGGAGTGAAGTTCAGTGCTAATTAACGTGAAATTCAAATTTCAAGTGCTGCCGTACTGCCAGACTGTTACTGTTTGGTGCTCACCCCTTAACTGCTCCAGGTTTACCATATGATTCCTTATATTATACTATGTGCCAATATGGAATGTGATAAAGCATTTTCATTTACTTTCCACAAGTGTATATCTAATGACAATAAAGTTTATATGTATTACGTGCTGTAATTGGAAAATAATTGGTGTGAATTGGAGAGCCACAGACTTAATTATTATCCTATAACAGCATACCTGAAGTGTTTTATTCCTTTGATACCATGGCAATTTGTCAACAATTCCAGTTCTTAAATAAATAATGAACATCATACTTAGTCTAATGACATGTCATACACATGACACATCATACATACTCATTTATAATGTCCCTGAGACAAGTTAGTTACTGTCAGTTGTTATATATAAACAGTTGTTTCTTCACCAGATTCTCAGGAGTAGACAGGAAAATGCAGCTTGTCATGTTATGCACAAACTCCTCTGTCCTGAAGACTCTATTGTGATGGAAGACTGTTACAAAGCACTGACACTTGAGACTCCTTCCCTAAATGTTAAATAAAAGAAAGCATCCGACTATCAACTATTATAATTTTTTTTGTTTGTTTAATAACAAATATTTTAATCTAGTTATTACTAGCCTTGGGTTATGTAATGTCTTCCATACAAATCACTGTGCATGAGTTGTTACTATAGAAACGATAACAAGTAACTTTCAGTGCTGTGCTGTACAAGAAAAATGAATCAACAACGTCTGACCAATCAGATTTGAGAATTCAACAGCACCATGTATAAACAGGATTATTCCATAGATGCACCCCCTTCCTTTCATGTGATGCATGAGGGAAACAGCACTCTTTCCCTCACTGAAATGCTCTGAGGGATTTGGACCATTAGCTAGTACAGAACTGTGTTTAGTTAGACTTTAGCCTTGAATTCCCCTCAGTGGTCTCCATTAGAGAGTCACCGTCTCATGGGAAACATTTATTTTTTTCAGTCTGTATCGATGAAAACAGTGTAATAATGAGCTCATGTTTGTCAGATTCCACACTCATGCCTTTCAACTGATATAGAGCTGTTCATTGAAACGAGACAGCACTCTTAACCCCACTGAAGCTTGTTATGCACTGTTTTGTATCTTAAGCACAGCACAGCAGAATATATGTTAAGTTGTGTCATGTTGAGTGACAGATTTGGTGACATCCTTTGGATCAGATTCCATATACACACACAGTGACCTTTAATCTGGTATGTGACTGTCCATTGGAGGAACTCTGCCCTCTTTGAAGATTACTGTGCAATCCTCTGTATCTGTAGAGCCTGGTCTAAGATTTTCCTCGCTGTGGTTTCCTATAGAGAATTACATTATCGTGAGATACATGTTTCTCAGTGTGCACTGATCATAATAACATAATTATAAGCCGTTGTTTATGGGTCAGATTGATGCATAATAGAAAGAGCACTCAAAACTGTAATTAGTTTTGATCACGAACATCTGCCAGTCCCATTAAATGAAACTATGCTGACATTTCTGTGAAGTTTCACCAGACACTTTGAAAGTCGTCTGTACCATTGTGTGGTCAGCTGGCAACTGTGGGTTAATAACACAGGATTACAACAATTGGAAGTGCAGCACAGACTCACAGAGAGCCATTCTTGAGTTGTCATGTTGAAGGAATGCAGGCCTCATATGAGGTATATGAGACAAACGTCTCTGTGTAATCGGTAACATCAAACAAAAGCCTTTTGGAAAACTTCGGCATGGTAAACACCCATTCAAGAATTAGAAGAAATCATTAAGGCACATGCAAAGTCCATACGAGTCCTTCATAAGCTAGGGTTGAACAAACGGTTGCCACTATTATATAGGTTGATTTTTTTTTACATTGACAAGCACAACGAGTTCACATTTTGATCTTCATTAAGCTACTCTTTTACAAAGAGTTATTCTTTCTGTCTCCAGGCTTGCTCTCTCAAGGAGCTCTTTTCCAAAAGCCAGCCTCATTATAGCGCATACTGAAAGCGTCTCTGTGGGACTCTAGGAAACACCTTTTGAAAAAAAGACAAGCTGATGGTACTCTTAAAAACACGGTCTCTTAAAAGCATGTTGTATTTTCACATCACCTTTAACAGAAAGGAGAGAATGTAAAGCATCTGTTTATTAAATGTCAAATTGTGAGTAAAGTTTAAGTTCAAGGTAAAGTATATTTTGTTTGAATCAAACTGGGCTGTTTTGCTTTTAAATAATCAGTCAAAAAAAAGAAAAGAAAAAATAAACGTGTTTACAAATGATTGTCCCGTAAATATGAAACAAAATATGATATAAATTCCTGTCACGTTCCCTCCATCTCTAATGTTCTTTTCCTTGCATTGGCTTTGCTTGTGTGGCATTGGGCCATTTAAATTTTTCTGTCCAGAATTTTGCAAGACGTTCCTTTATGTGCTTGTTCACAGTTTTTCTAATGACCAATAGAACCTTAAAAAATCTGCATAATTTACTGAGACTGTAAATTGAGCATATTGCAAGGAGGCAAAATAAGCATGCTTACTAATTATTGCTCTTTGTAAATATGAGACAAAATGTGTCATTAGTTCCTGTCACATTTCCTCCAGCTCTAATTTGCGCTCACACCTGTTCACACACACACACACACACACACACACACACACACACACACACACACACACACACACACACACACACACACACACCTGCCAACAGGAAGATCCCCCATGAGAAAAGGCCTTTGTAAAAAGTGAGCTAAACATATGATCTATTGAGATATATGAGAAAGGAAATATATTGCACAGTTTTGTAGCTAATGAGATGGATGACCTGGTGAAAAGTGCATCCATTCTAGTGAACAGAACAAGCGGGTTAATTAATGACTCTTATTAATATAACGACATAACGACCATATTATGACCTTAACGTAGTAACAAGTATCATTTTTCTTCATCATATGCTCTTTATTGGTCACATGAAAGTCATTTTTCATATGTTGCAGCATTGAGGAGTTTTTCCAGATGCATCTATGTCTTCACTTGCAGAATTTTTTCCCCAGGGAATCTGCATACATTAAGCAGATAAGTTCATGTAAAGTGCATTTTGATAGCTGTAAACTCTACACTTCGCTGCATCAAGACATTCCACTTACTTTACAACTTGTCTCAAATGATTCATGACAGTAATTTCCTCACTGCGTCAAATGTTGACTGATAAAGTAAGCATCAATTTAGACACTCTGGTCATTGATGAATTGAACAGGAAAGAGCACCGTGGCTGAGGACATTTTATGTGAAGCTATTAGGCAGAGCTAAATGGATAATTTTATCTGTACATTCAAAATCACATCCTCATTCAGTAGTAATTTGGATTGTGTCTAAACACATCCATATAAGTTTCTATTTCTTTGTTTGGTACGCTATATGGCCAAATTTTTGTGGACAAACGACTGTCACACCCATCTGAGCTTTTTGAGCACCCCATTCCAGATGTAGTCCCCCCTAGTTCTACTAGATTTTGTAGCATGTGGGGATTTTTCCATTCAGTCACAAGTGCATTAGTGAGTCAGGCACTGATATTGTGTGAGGAGGCCTGGGGTGCAGGCTGTGTTCCAGTGTTCAGCTGTTCCAGTGTAGTTGGGTTGAGGTCAGGGCTCTGTGTGACCCACTCTAGTTCTTACCCTCCAGCTTTGGCAAACCATGTGTTCATGCACCTCACTTTTTGCAAAGGGGCCTTGTCATGCTTAAACATGTTTTATCCCCTTAGTTCTAGTGAAGGGAAATTGTTATGCTACAGCATACAAATACATCCTATTCAATTTTGTGCTTTCAACTGAGTAGCAAGGCCCATATGGGTGTGATGGCCATGTGTCCACAAACATTTGGCTGCGCAGTATATGTGAATGCTGTAGAGACAGTAGGGACATTTTATGCTTGTCTGCTTTTAGCTCAGTGAAGGACATTGAAAGAAAGGGAATGAGTTCTCTGTCTCTGTGTGATCATTTTAAAGGTTAATTGCTTTCTCATTTTTGTCTAAAATTATTCTCATTTGTAAAATGAATTTCCTGAAGTGCTTCTTACTTGGTGCCAAATCTTTTTTTAATGTAGCTTACAGGATATGATGCAGCCCGTCCTAATCAGTATTTTTTCTCTTGCAGTACTAATTGTTGCAGCAGATAGGTCATTACTATGTGTCAGATTAATAAACAACCCCTCCTCCCCCCCCGCATTTCAGAAATTTTAGATTGCAGCCGTTTCCCAGTGCGTAATATTACACTAAAACTCATTCAAGTCTGAACGTCATGGTTGTTTAGCATCCTTCATGTCACAGCCCTTCGCTTTTTAGGTTAATCCTCACAGTGTTCACTTTAGAAGACTGGCTCTGTGTTGTTTTTCATGTAGCAGATGGCACAGAGAGCAGTTAAGCAGCACATGGTCATCTACTAATCCCCATGCTAGTGATTAGTGTGTGTGTGTGTGTGTGTGTGTGTGTGTGCCTTTACTTGCATATTAAGAGCTCTGCAAGTGGACTGTCTATAGAATTAATTGTATTCTGTCTTGAAATGCAAAAGCCTGGAGATAGGAACCACTAAATCTCAGGTTATGTATGAAATTAAAAAGAGGAAATTAGCAGAAACGAATGAGATGTGGCAGTTGACTCAGCATCCCTGCTGAATTGGCCTGCTTCATTTTACAGTTGAGCGTCTGCATTGGTCATTGAATTTCAAGGAAGCTTATAGGGGATTCTCATAATTAATGCTAAACGCTTCGGTGACAATCTTAATGGCCTTTTTTGGTCAATGTAGAAAAGAATGTTTCTCATTAATCACTGGCACTTTGCTATCTGCTCTCTGTTCAAACAGTTACTTTACCTAAGTGAGAGCATAGTCCACTATATTTTCCAAAAGCTGCCCTCCAAATAATTGAAAATGTTCAATCTAGGAAGTATTAAACATTCTTCATTTGTAATTTTTACAAATCCTAGAAACTATTTAGTATAGATCCTGAAGGAAGGAATAATTTGGGGAGGTCACTGTGTACATGTTCCTTTGCTTCATTTGTTCTGTATGGAAGGACCTCTCGAAGAAGCATTTCAGAAGAATGTACATTTTACAATACTTTTAAACTCCTCCACAACGTTCTGGGATGAAAAACATTTGAACAAGTGAGGTGGAAGGCCTGTGAAATTGTGAGTTATTTTGACCTGCTGTTTTGCACATGACAGGACATGGATCTTTAATGTTCGAATATTTTTCGTGAAATAAACCTCTGAGTAACTGAACACTCAATTCCATTGCAGGTCTTCCAGCACTTCATCTCGATTTAATTCTGGCCAGGGGAACTAGTAAACTCAACTGTCAGTCAAACTAGAGTAGCCAGGAATACTTCAGCAAGTTATTGATGTGTGTGTGTGCATTCCCTATAGCGTTTTTATTTGAAATCAGAGTTTAGGGTGATAACCATTGGCTATAGGTTGTAATCATCCCATCTCTAAAAAATCCGTTCATCACCAGTGTCAAGCGCTCAGAGCATATAAATATAAATGCATAATTTACTCTTTGTTTCCCTAATTACATTTGTTTGGGATGATAATTTTGACACTTAATCAAGCTAAATTTGCAATAGGTCATATGCCTGCCCTAGCAGAATATTTATCAGTTGTTGCATATTTATCAGAACTCCTTAATGAGTATGGTTGATTTCCAGGGTTAAAAATAAACTAGGTTTGTGGAAAGGGACCACCATAAGACTGATGGCTGCAAGTGACATGGTAGTAGTATGGAAGTGTTTAAGGCATATCAGTGTTGCTGCTGGGGTTTGTTAACATCTCAGTGCCTTAGTGAGGGTTTATCAACCAAAAATATCCAACTAAGAGCAGTGCTGTAGTCAGAAACGATCTGCCAATCATGTGAGAGCAGTGAAGTCCATAAAGTCATGCAAATACAGGCCAAGAGCTTCAGTCCAGTGAGCGGCAGTTCTGTGGGTGGAAATGTTTTGTTGCTGAGAGAGGTCAGAGGAGAATGATCAGATTGGTTCAAACTGACATGAAGTCTGCAGTAACCGAAACTGGAGCGTTGAAGAATGGAAAAACATTGCCTGGTCTTTTTCAAATTTAACATTTTTTTGAGTTTCACTGAACCTTTGCCTGATATAGCCTCAGACTCCTGTTGTAGGGTGACAACCCGATGTGGTCTTCTGTTGTTGTAGCACATTTGCCTCAAGCTTAAATGCTTTGCGCATTCTGAGATGCTTTTGTGCTGACCATGGTTATAAAAAGTGGAGTTTTTTTGGGGTAAAGTTTGAGTTACCGTAGCCATCCTTTCAGCTCAAACCAGTCTGGCCATTGTCCTCTGATCTCTCTCTACAACAACAACTAACAACCAGGCAAAGTAACTGAGATCAAACCTTTTCCCCCATTCTGCTGTTTCTGAACATTAACTGAAGCTCTTGACCTGTATCTGCGTGATCCTGCATGGCTTCCACATGATTGGCTGATTTTATAATGGCTCGAGAGAGCAGAGGTACAGGTGTTCCTATTAAAGTGACCAGCGAGTGTATACGCGGGAGAAATCTAACTAATTGTAAAGTTAAATACTCATGTGAGTGTTCTGTGTAATTGAAATCTATACAGCAGTACTGCTGCTCTGAGT
The DNA here is from genome assembly GCA_012411365.1 of Ameiurus melas. Classification (NCBI taxonomy): domain Eukaryota; kingdom Metazoa; phylum Chordata; class Actinopteri; order Siluriformes; family Ictaluridae; genus Ameiurus; species Ameiurus melas. Next base: position 6,869,478 of record CM022763.1, read on the forward strand.
CTCCCTGAGCCATAGCAGGTCTAATATGATAATCTTTCTTATCAGGAATTCACCTTGGTCCCAGGTTTAATATGTCAGCACAAGTCACAGAGATCAGTGCAGAGCACGATACAGAAAGATAAAATAATGACCATGTCAAAGCAGCTATGATAGTGTAATTTCAATGAGTCAACTGAATCTTCATAGATGTTTCACTTACGAAGCTCATAGGTTAGATGATATTATAGTGGAACTGGAATGTCAGCTGCTAAGGCTCATTCTCCCTGTGGCCATAACTGCATCATAAATTAAAATATATCACTGTAAATGGCGAAGTAAAATGCTGTAATGAATGTTGTATGGTACCACTGCCACCACACAATAATTATAGAATAAAATAGTACAGTAACAGCAGATATGATATTGAGATCATTTTAAAAGGTAATCCTTCTGTTTTGTTGTATTTTATGAATTTGGTTGAAAATCAGAAAAGCAGTAACCCACTGTAGTGCCACATTTCTGGCCCATTTAATAAACTTTATACCACTGCACACAGCAACAATAGTTCAAGCCATAATTCAAATCACAGGTTTATATTACAATCTGTTATTGTTGCTGTAATGTAACGTAGTTGGAGGCGGATGCAGGTGCAGATCAACATCTTTATTAAACACCAAACACAAACCTCAAAGAAAACGCGGTCTTCGCCGGCAAATGAGAAACGTGGCATTCAAAGATCATTCAAGGCTTGTACACGAAAACACATTAACACCGTTAATACCGAGCGAAGTTTTCCGTAACCACGGCACTTAAATAGAGAACATAATCAGTACTTAAACATTAGCACCTGTGGCAAATTAAAGTCACTAGCTCTCAAGCTCGATCCGGAAGCGAGCGAACCAAAACAAAGTCATGCGACTCTTCCGGAGCCAAGCCATAGTGCCATCTGCTGGCCATATCGTGAAAGTTGCTATAGTAACAGTTCATTTACAAAGACTTGTGTGGCAGATGCTCCACATGTTTGTCTCACATGTTGGGATTTTGAATTCCGCCTTTACTCTGTGTGCACGGATTTAGCATGTTCTCCCCGTGCTTCGGGGGTTTCCTCCAGTCCAAAGACATGTGTTGTAGGTAGATTGGCACTTCCAAATTGTCCGTAGTGTAAGTGTGTGTGCTATTGTGTCCTCGATGGGTTTGCACCCCGTTCAGGGAGTCCCCTGCCTTGTGCCCCTTGAGTTCCCTGGGATAGGCTCCAGGCTCCCCCTTTGTAGGAAGTGGTATGGGAAATGGATGGATGGATGGAAAAAATATGTTGTTGGCTAGATTTGAAGTTAAAATATTGTGGCCAGGAGAGTAAAATTTGCCTTGCTTTCTGCATGGCATTACTCTCGCTTCCCTGTCAATCAGAATGACACTAGCCAATCTGGGCATCTGGGAACTCATGTATGCAATAGCTGGTGTGTGGTGGGTGTTCTGCCGCACTATGGCTACCATCGCATCATCCAGGTGAATGCTTCACACTGGAGGTGCTTGAGGAGATACCTCCCTTTTACAATGCAAAGTGCTTTCAAGTATGCCTTGAAAAGTGCTATATATATATCTAAGTAATTATTATTATTATGAATAAATAGCACTTTCTTCCAAGTGTTACGCTGCCTTGAAAATATGTAAGCATGAGGTGAAGGTTTCTATATTGAGAAGGTCAATATGTTTTCTGCAATGAGAAAGCCTCCAGGTGTTTTTTCATCTTATTGCCTTCAGGAGAGAGGACAAGGGAGCGGATGTTTATAGATGCTATAACGTAAATTATAACAGGACGTAACTTGTTTTGTGGATATATAAATGCTAAAAACTATGATGTGCTGTCCATTAATAAATAAAAATATAGAAATTGTTTGCAGATCGCTGTGGTATAAGATTATTTCCACATTAATCCAGATACAATTTCAAAATGCATCGTTTTCTGTAAGTTTTGGCCTTCTGCCTAAACTGAGATGGCATTTTTGTCCAGTGAAAACAGCGTTTTCAAAAACGCTCTTCCAAGTGGATCATTTTGAAAACGCTGCTTTCACCTTGTAGTGTGGACTGAAAAAATGGAGATATTCAATAACAATGAAGTATTTTTAATAGGTCTGTTGATTAACGCATTCATTTAGTGCGATTAATTATTGAAATAAATAACCAGTTAAAATGATTAACGCATTTAAAACACCCCGCCCTTCCCCAGACTTGTATGTCATCTTACATTGCATGCAGTTGCTTAGTGAAAAGCATGATGCAAGGGGACAACCAAACTTTGCTTGGCCCTCTGAAGGGAAATTTTTTATTCAAAATGCATCCAGATGGAAGTACTGGTAAATCCAAAAGTCTTTTACATTATCTGCAATAAGGAATATTCATATCATCAAAGCAGTTCTAGCCTGAAATACCACCTGAACTCAAAGTCATGTTTTAGCGAGCTTTACAGTTAGCACAACCCTACCTGCTACAGTCAATACGCTCCGCCAAACAACACTGACCCAGAGCAGGTAGCACACAATTAGTAAGTCTACATTGGAAAAAATCATAAATGCGATGGCTAAATGGATAACTACGGAAGCCCTAAGCGGCCATGCATATACATTTTTTTCTTTCTTGTTTTCTCGTCCTATCGACATATCAAAAGTTGTTTTCTTATGATCATGACTATTTTTTTTGTACTGGACATACCATCATGTTTTCATTGCTCTGAAGGCAGCAAAAGCTTAGTGCAATCCCACAGCACCATGGATGACCAGATAAATTTTTACTTTGATCAGGGACTCACTCAAGCTGAAATAGCTCTATGTTCGTCAATGACTGACAACCTCGATATTAGTGTCCAACACTTAAGAAGAGGACACCCCTCTCTCTTAATGCGGAGATAAAGTTAATCTCTACAGCAGGTCATTATTACATTTATGATGGCGATGGCGAAGACGCCAACCTGCATGCAACCCCAGTCCCATTCACAAGGTGCTAGAGTGTCTCGCGATAAAATGACATCGTGAGAAAACAGCTTTTTGTTAAGTCAAGGTCACGAGGAAATTAAGTCGAAATCACGAGAAAGCAATTTTTGCTATGTCAATATCACGAGAAAACAACTATGATGTTATGTCGAGATCATGAGAAAATTAATTCGGCATCATGAGAAAACATGAAAGAAAATAATAATAATAATAATAATAATGCATGGCCGCATAGGGCTGTTAATACGGTGGAAGACAAGGGGTTGATAGAAGCATTTCAAATTGCGTCCTCCGATACAGCCCAAAAATGTATATATAATAAATTTTATGTTGAATCAAATAAAATAATATAGTTCTTTCTAAAGCTACTTTATGTAATGTCTATTCAATGCTTTTCTCATCTAACACAATAATAACTTTAAATGATCTTTTGGGGGTAATTACTCAGCCAGTATTGATGTACGATTAATTGCGATTCATTAGATTAATTAATCAGCACATCATGTAATTTAATTTGATTAAAAAATTATGAATTGAAAGCCCTAATTTTTTGTCATGTAATGCAGTCATATGACCCATTCAACTCAAAACAAACAAGATGGTGGATGATGTTGTGCTGCAGTTGTTGTGCCTGCAATCCAGTTTGATAGCTTTTTTAAAGATTAATGTCACTTTGTACAACCTTCAGATTGCATTTTAAAAAAAAACCTAAAAAAAAGGTGCAAACAAAACTTTTTTTTTTTTTTTCTTTAAAAATTTTTAAAAACACAAAGGTGGACGAGCAATTTTTAGAAAATGTTTGAAAACACCAGTGTTGTTCCAAGAGGAACAAAACACTTTTGGACGTGCTGTTATTGGAAAATAATCACCATGCTCTTGTTGATTATTTTCCTAAACCACTACTTCCCATCATGTTTTATTCCTTAAATACATTATAGTTGCTTCTGCAGTGCAGTTGCTTCTTTATAGCAAAGCAGAGAATCTAAAGAGTTTGATTTTAAATCTAGTGTTTATTCTATATTCTTGTGGTTGTGATGGAGTGGAATAATACACCTGTGAGTTCAGGTCTGCCTGCTACTTTACATCAAAACACATTAGTAAAAACAAAATATAGTTTTCCTGTTTACAGAGATCAGCAATTTTTTTCTGTCAGTGTTCACAGGAGTCCTAAGGCCATGTTTTGATGAAATGGAAACAGAAACCAACACCATTTATTCCTGTATAGACTTCTGAAAATCCTGAAGTAGGAGTCAGAGAAAGCACTTGTGTGCTACTCATTAACTTTGGAGAGAGTGGGAAGATTGTAGTTGATTATGTTTCTGGGATGCATGGAGCATCGTAAGATGTGAGAAGAGATCTCAGAAACACCTCAGGACTGTTTTCAGTCATGAAATGTATTCATAACACTCCTGTACACAGCAGCCTCATTTGCGTAGTCAGTATACAAATTCTCATTGCCTGCTCATCTCCTTCTATATTGTTGGGACAATAGCTTGTTAGCTGTGAGGAGAACTGGCAAAGAGAATGATGCCAGAGGGAATTTATGGGATGTATATTCGAATTCAGTAAGTGGCTTTTTGGTGTCACTGTCTCTCTGCTGTGTATTGTCCCCCATAGCATTATCTCAGAATAAGCTTAGGCCTGTGGTCTTATTATAAATGATGAAATAGTTCCTCATGAGGGTTATGGTGTCTCATAAAGCAAATGTGGCTCAGCATAGCATGTTCCACAGGAGTGGAATGCACACGGTAACATTAATCTCCTGCTGTGGAGTGGCACAGATTTTAAACTAATACCTAAATCAGGAAATCACGGTAGAATGAATCACTGTCTGGCCTGTTAGCTTATTTTCTCTGGAGTTTTGAAATTACCACCTGTTTCTCCGTACTGATAGAGAAGTGACTTGTTTTTTGTCAGCATGTATTAGAACAACATATGTACAGCTAATATGAATGAGCTTGTTTAAGGGCTGTGAATTTTTTTTTTTTACGTTTGTGAATTTTTGTTTTTGCTAATGTGGCTATTACAGAGCTGTTCCTTATCAGAAAGGGTCAATCAAGTCAAACAGATTTTGCCTCTAAAAATAATAGAAAGGAAGTTTGAGGTCCAAGCCCTCAGCTGCTTAATGAACATAATGTTCACTTTCTGATACTGTACTACACACTCTGAAACCAATGCATAAATATTAGGGCCATGCCAGTTTAAACAGATTGATTTTAGAGAAGAGCTTGTATACATTGGAAGGGACATTGAGAAAACCACATTTAAATGCATTGCTTTCCATACAAATGCATGTTTCCACTTTCCAAGTTCAACTTTGATTAATTATTTTTTTTCTAATATGAAAACTCTATTTGCAACATGCCAAGTGAAAATAAATGAAAATCAATGAAGATTTCCCCTTTTGTGTCCTCTTCCACACCAGTAATTATGAAGTGGCGTATAAAGCAATTTGTTCAATTGCTTCAAGAACCCCTGTGTCTCTCCACATAACCCTGATTGATTTTACACAACCTGTCCTTGACTAGAGGTGGGTGATTATAACATGAGGACGACATTGTTTTCTTGTTGTCAGTCCTGGATTTGAGACTGACATGGGCAAATCAGACTGATTTAATTACGGAATGTTCCTGCGTGAAAGGCTTCACAGAGATTACGAAGGGAAAACTGGTGAGAAGAGAAATCAAACAAGACTGGCTGAAAAAAGGGATGTGCCTCCAGAAGGGCAAAACAATTGTGCATGTCTCATGTTGAAGGAAATCACAACTGCGTTGTGAGTAGATCAGATTTAAGAAAGTTGCACTCGATTTTTTTTGTAGAATTCATGAAAAAATGGAAGCTGAACTAAGCGTGAGATCCAAAAATCAGAATAAACAAAAAGGCAATATATGTAAGCCTGGTGTATGACACATAAAATAAATCTTTAACATTATAATAGCTTGATGGTTTTATTGTTATACTCTGCCATAAAATATATTAGCTCTCCTTACAGGCAGAAGGACATCTAACTATGTTCAGCAGCTGACAGTAATATTGAACGGATAATGAGATTTCATGTAAATGAATTCAAGCGCTTGGCCATCAACCTGATGTAAAATGAACTAAATATTTTGGGCCAGTATTAAGAAGACAGTAATTTTTTTTGCTGTTTTCTATTATCCTGCATAGCTTTCAGCTATTTTCTCTTGTTAACTCACTGAGAAGTTCACCAGCTGACTATCTCTATTTGACTAATCACATTCTTCTCTGTTCTGTCCATCTCAATGAACTCCAGAACAACCATGTGTGAAGCAAAGCATGGTATTGGAAAAATGCCGCACCCTTTCAAGACCTTTTAAACTAATACATTGTTCTGATAGTCCTTGGATCTAGGAGTAACATTTTGGGAGTCTGATTCATCATAAATGCCCAAATATTAAGTTATTGATGTAGCCAGTGATGAGGTGATGTCTGAGGAATGCTGGCCTGTGAGGGTGTGCAGTTTTTGCCAAGGCTTTTGCTGCACACATACTGATGGGTAACAAATTAATTGATAAACAAAAAACAAATACAATAACAAACAAAAACTGATGTGCTTGTTTATGCTGTAGGGGGCATTTTGCTGGCATGGTTACACGGTCCCTTTTGAGAGCCATTGCAAATTGATCCAATAAGGAAATATTTCTATCCTGATGGGAGCGGTCTCATCCATCTCCTCATTCATAAGGGCTCACTGAATGGTTTTATCAGTCTGAAAGTGATGTAAGTTTTATGCTATATCTTTTGCAATCACCAGATCTCAAACCAACTGAACATATATGGGAGATTTTTGGAGCGATATGTAATCCAGAACTAGCCACTACCATAATCAAAACACCTACTGATGGAATATCTTTTGCAAGAATGGTGTTCATTGCTAATAGAGTGTATGCTAAGGTGTACTAAAGCATTGCTAACGGTGTACTAACAGTTCGTGGTGGCCCAACAACTTAGGGTGTACTCACACTGGGTGATCTGTAACGTGCCTGAGCACGTTTGACTCCCAAAGTCCAATTCGTTTGATTAGTGTGATCATGGGCACAGTTCAGCAATCATTCTAGTCAGTGATCATGGTACCATGCCCAGGCCCATTTGAAGAGGTGGGTTCGGGCACGGTTTAATTTGACTCAACTAATGTGGTCGCTAACCGTGGCCGAGCACTAAACTCGTAACATGACGTCAATGATACGACTGTCAGCTGTCTCCGTAAAAATCTTCTGATATGTGCAGCATGATTAAGTAAAAATTTATTAGGCAATCCAATAGGCACGTTAGAGTACTATTTGCCACTGCTCCCCAAACGACTTCAAATAAGCCATAATAATAATACATTTTATTTTATATAGCACCTTTAAAAGTAGCTTATCAAGGCACTTTAAATAAAAAAATACCACAATCATTTATAGATACAAATCATAAAAAAGCATACATACTGAGAGTAAAAAAAAAAAGATAAGTAACATAAGAAAAGTAACATTTCGATGATGGACTCCATTGTGCTGTGCGAGAGCAATTTTCTTCTTGTTTTCTTCAAAACAGAAAGTCGCATTGTAATGTCGTAAGCATGCTCAGACCAGACAATTGTGCTTGGGCATAATACGGGCCTAGTGTGAGTAAGCACTACCAAAGTATGTTATGTTTTTTTTTCTCCATTTGAACACAAGGAACATGAATCCATTAAACTGACCTGAACAAATGAATTCTTGTGAGCCTTGTGATTAGAGGTTAGCTAATTGCTGGTAATTGCTAATGGCGTGTAAGGACATGATAAAATTTACTAGCCTGACGGCAGTTACGGCATGTAATTTCAATGTGAGTGCTGGACAACAAAATAAATTCACAGACATGATCCGTTCTTTCCTTAACTGAAAATAACTTTCTAATAGTGTTTTTCTAATAGTCAGAATTGCTGTGTCTTTTTAAATTATTAAAAATCTTTTTATTATCTTGTTAAATTGCTCCTAATTTTCCACTGTTAATGTCTATTGTAAAAAGTAATGAGTTCTTCTGATGAAACCCTTTCCTCAGGTAAAGTCATCAGTGACTTTATGGAAGACCACAGAAAGAGTCACCCAATGGTCTGCCTTTTTATGATAATATTATAACACAGTAATCAACATTGGTATTTAATAATAAAAATGTTACTGTGTAACTGCAAAACCTAATGCAGCTTATAATTGGATCTTCCTTAAACGTATTAAATGAAATTGATTTGTTGTTTTGCTATTTATTTTGGTCTTATATTATTGGATTGAATTTTGGCATTATGTCACTTACTTAGGCTGGCATCTTCACATTTTTTTTTTACCTTCAAGATCAAAAGGCTTTCTAATTTATTGGGCAGGCACTTCATTTTTCATCCAAGGGATGCAGTTAGATTGTCAATGATTGTCAACTGCCTGTATATAGCCCAGGAACCTGAAGGAGTGAGGAGGAACTTGCATTCACCTTACCTCTTGTTCTTGAGCTACTATTTTCAACCTACCTATGGCTGTAATTATTAGATAAGCACAAGAACTGCAACTTGATATCTCTATGTATTTTATTCAGAGGCCAAGGCTTAGTTGTTTCTTAGGCCTATAATCAGATTTAAAGGCACAATCCTGTTATTTCAATTGGGTATACTTTTTGAAATGACAAAGATCCAATCTGTCATAATGCATTGATATTGTTTTTTTCAGACCATGTATGAATACGTTTTTTTGGGACTCATTGATACTGATACCTATGGAAGCCCTAAGACCATGCATTATTATTTGTTTTTCTTCCATGTTTTCTTGTGATCATAACTTAATTTTCTCATTATCTCTAGCTGATAGTAACAAACTCCTTGTGCAATAGACATTATTGGCACCTGTTTTAAATCATATGAGAAAAATATATTTGAAGAATATTCCCGTTGATATTTTACATTTCTTAGTACACCTGTTTGACTACGAACAGGAAATATTGTGCAATAATGTTAGTTTTTTTCAAAACAAATAATTCTTCAGGTTGCCCTCCATTGTCTGCTCAGCTATGGCTTTCCTATTCTCATCCCCAAAAATCTCCCTCCCAGTGCAATCCCATTCTAAACAACGACCCCACCTGCTACAATACATTGGCCAGACATTTCTAAAAGCTTTACCAAACCAATTGCTGCTGTCTAAAATGTGTCTGTGTATTTAAGAGACACAGGATGAGGCTTCAGTAGAGTAAATGCACTTATCTAATATTGAGCCTGTATCTTGTAAGTCAGCACGTGTGCCCTCCAGACGGTTGGACTTTTTTTTCACACAGATTTGGAGAAAGTGGTTAGGAACAATAAAGCTTTAGATAGTGTATTCATATCTACTTGTCTGGACTACAAAAAGCATTCATTTTAGAGAGACTTTTCAAGCAGAATTAATGGAGCACTGATAAGAGATGTATGTAATCCTCAGTGTGGCTGACCTGCGGGATAGGAAAGTAACTAAAAATAGTCTGAGAATTAGCTTCTTTTTCGAAAGTGCCAGGAAAAACAGCACCCTGTCATCATGCATAAGGCTCTTTTTGCTACCCTGACAAAATTCAGAAATAGCAACAAACCTGTCGAGGAATGTATTGTTCATTGTCCTAAGGGTTTGCTTTGAGTTGATTGAAAGGTCATCTGAATAAAGAACCAGTCATACAGGAACCAATCGCAGAAATAAGATGGAATATTTGTAGTCTAGCTTTTAAGGATTCTCGTATATAACTTGAGAGTAGTATTTGAGTCATAGTGATGACTTAGACCCTTACATCAATGCTCATGTTGAACTGTGTTACACTGTAACAAATTTACCAGTAAGGCATCACAACCTTCTGTTGAACTTCATTTTAGGTGAAGCACTTGCATTTCCGATGGCCTCTGTTTTTGAATACAAATCACATCGAATGTAGAACCTAGTTTCATCAGGGTAAGGGGAAAAAGAAACTAATAAAAAGAAACAGGTCCCTTGAAAAACATGATGATGAAATGAGATCAAAAGATAAGAAAAGTATGATAAGAACAAGGCAGAAGGGAAAATAAAGAGCAGAGAATGTAAGGAATATTCTGTGTCAACAGATGAGAAACCAGTATTGGAGCAGGAAACTTATCTGATAGAATTGTAGTGTGTAGGAGATGAAGAAAAGCTACTCAGTGGTGCTGCTTTTTGTTGTTGTTTTTTTCCCCTCGTCTCCTGGCTGCATATCTGAGCTGTGTGTTCTGTGGCCTGATTTCAATGATTCAGTCTCTCCAGCTGGAGTCACACACCCATGAGAACATCAGGATCCCGATGTTTACATATAAACTATTTCTGCTGCAGTTTTGATATACAGTAGACAGGGCAACACAGACATGTAAAATGATAACTGATACCTATCTAGGCATGATGTGCATGTTCAGTAAATACTGACATCCTTGGAATTGCCAGTTTAGGTGGCTGTGTGCTTTCAAGCTTCCTAGGCTTCTGAATTTACTGAATGACTACAGATTTTGAAGCACTCTTGCTAGAGCTCTGAGCTGGATTTGATGTTGTTGATCTCTGTGTAAATGTGTGTGTTGTATTTGTGTGTGTGTGTGTGTGTGTGTGTGTGTGTTTGTGTGCTTTCACTACACATACCCTCAGGTTTTGATTCGAATTAAGATCTGTGACCATGCTATACTATGCACAGGATTTAACGCAAGTTCTCAATGTATCTAGGACTGTTTTTTTTTTAATACTTAAGATAGCTCATCACTTGATTAACATGAAGATATGATCAGATTTTCTGATATATATTACTATATAGGTTGGAGTACTGTGTGCATAAATCTTTGCACCAGCTATAGCAGTCAGCTTGGTTGCTGATCACTGCGTCTAAATGATCTGACTTGACTTGAAAGGTGTAAAGCATCTGCTCATTATAATTAGTCGAGGGTCCGTGATCATGCATGCATTTTGGCAACAAATAACATGACAGATTTTGGATCTTGTGGCATCACAATCCTCAGGTCACCAGCACAAACATTTCTAAATAAGGTTAAAGAAGGCTGACTGGCATAGCTGGTCTCTCACTCAATGGATTTCTCATATAGTTCTATTATCGAATTAGATTTTAGATCATGTATATTGCAATTTACCAGTTCAGTGGTATGAGTCCTAAGCACTTACTTCGTTACTGAGATTTGTTCTTGCTTTTATTTCTTGCTTTTCCCCCAATGGGAAACTCATATGGCTGTAAGCGTGACATGCTCATGTCGCTTGTTGATGGTTGTGTTTTTAGGGGGGAATAATCACTTATATTTTAATCTTTATAAGCTTAAAACAGATGGCAAGGAGCTTATTCCTGTTTTTAGAGAAGAGCAAGGTTACAAAGAAAATATGGCTCTTCTCAGACAGTTCTTTTATCTTTATAACTTTATTATAATCACAAGTGCTAGGTTAAATACAGCTAGTCTTTGAATTTATGCTTTTTAAGCTTGTGAATTCTGTATCTACAGTTTTATCTGTAAAACGCTAACTATGTTGGAAGGTAAAGATATTGGAAGCTTCTTGGAAGGTAACGTTTTCTCGAAAGCATTTATGTCTCCGGTTGATAAATGGACTAAACCTTGTCCTGTACTTTAATATCCAGTCAGCGCTGCAAAGTATTCATTATGCAAGTCTTAATTCATTATGAAAGTCCTAATGTAGCATTATGTTCATTGCACCTTTGTGAAACATTGATTTACCTTGCTATCATTTCATTAAGGGATCTGTTCAGTCCTAATGTGCCCAGTCAGCATTTGCATGGTGATCACTTCTTAATGAGTGCCTTCACACTGAATGAACACAGCCTATATTCCTCACATTATTTGCACTATATAACAGTAAGCAGACCAGCTGACACTGACATGATGCACTTTTTATTCCTTCTGACGTGAATTGATTAGTTAAAATTCTACTGCATGCTCTGTTAAGGCTTTGCAAATAAGTTAGTGCAGTTTGCGTTGGTGGCTATTTAATCTAGTTATTAGATGCATGCAGCAGCAGATGACTGTCACTATAATTTAATCTGGGCTGGCTCTGGGAGAAAGAACTTTCCCCTTTTTGTGTACTGCAGATGAGGTGAGCATTTGGCTTGAGGCCTGAATTCTGAAAAATAACTGGACAATGTATAGACACTGGAGAGAGGGATCTGGGATTGTATGAGCTTGCCTGATTTGTTCATTAGAAAATTTAATAGCTTTATGGATGACAGCAGAAAGGCTCCTTCAGAAGAATATGAAACAATGTGTTATTTGATGCATGCTATTTTTAATACATGGTTTCAAGAACTCTACAGAAGAAAATTCTTAGCTGCTCCCCATCGTGACCATGCAAGGGCAAGCTAGTATACAAGCAGAAAGCAGCTTTAGACATTAAGGTTACATACATATTAAGGTTAGGTATTGCTAGTTAGACCAGCATTAACCATTAAATGAGTTAATGAACTCTAAGTTCAGAGGGGAAGAGAGAAAAAAAAGTTATTTGCATTCAGACATGTAGTAAGCCGAGGTGCTAAACTTCAGACTATTGAAATTAAGTGTGTGCGGTTCTTCGAAATTGCCTGGTTTATCTTCTATTATTCTGTCTGAATGAGTTTTTTCAATTGCATCTAAACAACCCCTAAAACAAACAACTTTTCTTTAGGTCAAAAAGAAAACTAGGTGCTAGAAAATGAGGACTGATAAAGCGGACCAATTTTTGTGTTAAAAAAAAAAGAAAAGAAAAAAGAAAAGAAAAATGATTTGCCTCCTTATTTTGGCCTGCTTCTCCATTCTTGTTAGGGTCTGCTGTATCACATGCTGTTTTACATGTTAGCAGCCAAATAATGACTCAGTTGTAGATTGTAGGACACATTTGGAAAGATGGCAAATGAACCGGATTCTCGTTTCTAGGACTATTCATAATAATCAATGTCAATTAGTCTGAGCTTTTTAGTTAATTTTTTTTTTTTACATGTCTCTTACTTTTAAGCTGCATCACATTACTGATAACATAACTGATAACATTGCACTACAACAAGTGCAGTGGCATTCTGTTTGCAGTTTCCACGTTCTCCCTGTGTACGGTATGTGTCAGTGCTCCAACTTCCCAAAAACATACTGGTAGGTGGATTGGCTGCAGTAAAATACCTCTAGGTGTAACTGAGTGTGAGATTGTATACAGAGCCCTCAACTAATATTGGCACCCTTGGTAAATATGAGCAAAGAAGAAAAATTGTCTTTATTGTTTAACCTTTTGATTTTTTGTTAAAAATGCATAAAAATTATCTGCCATCATGGATATCAAACAATTGCAAATAGAACACAGGTTTATCAAAAAAATCTACATATCTTTGTTAAATATAGGTGTGCAACAATTATTGGCACCCTATTAATCAATACTTTGTGCTACTTCCCTTTGCCAAGATAACAGCTCTGAGTCTTCTCCTATAATGCCTGATGAGGTTGGAGAATACATGGCAAGGGATCTGAGACCATTCCTCCATACAGAATCTCTCCAGATCCTTCACATTTCGAGGTCCACGCTGGTGGACTTTCCTCTTCAGTTCACCCCACAGGTTTTCTATGGGATTCAAGTCAGGGGACTGGGATGGCCATGGCAGGACCTTGATTTTGTTATCAGTAAACCATTTTTGTGTTGATTTTGATGTATGTTTTAGATCATTGTCCTGCTGAAAGATCCAGCCATGGTCCATTAGAAGCTTTCTGGCTTTCTGGCAGGGTTGTCATTTAATATCAGTTGATATTTGATAGAGCCCATGATGCCATGTATCCTAACAAAATCTAAGGGGCCTCTGGCAGAAAAACATATTCAAAACATTGAAGAGCCACCACCATATTTAACTGTGGGAACGAGATATTTTTTCATATGCCTACCTCTCTGTGTGCGCCAAAACCATCTCTGGTGTTTATTGTCAAAAAAGCTCTATTTTGGTTTTATCTGACCATAGAACCCGATCCCATTTGAGGTTCCAGTAGTGTCTGGCAAACTGAAGACATTTGAGTTTGTTTTTGGATGAGAGTAGTGGAGAGTAGAGAGCTTTTTTCTTGAAACCCTTCCAAACAACTTGTGATGATGTTAGTGATTTTGGATTGTAGTTTTGGAGACTTTCTGACCCCAAGACACAACTAACTTCTGCAATTCTCCTGCTGTGAGCTTTGGAGATTTTCGGCCACTTGAACCGTCCTCTTCACAGTGCGTTGAGACAATATAGATGCACGTCCTCTTACAGGTTGATTCATAACATTTCCAGTTGACTGGAACGTCTTAATCATTGTCCTGATGGTGGAAATGGGCATTTTCAATGCTTGTGCTATTTTCTTATAGCGACGTCCCATTTTGTGAAGCTCAACAACCTTTTGCCGCACAATAAAGCTATATTTCTCTTAGTCTTACCCATTGTTATGAATGACTAAAGGACTTTAGCAAATGTTTTACCTGATATTTATACCCCTGTGAAACAAGAAGTCATGGTTGAACTATTTCCTGTTCCTGGTCACCCAGATGCACTAAGAAATATAAAATATCAATAGGAATATGCTTCAAATATATTTTTCTCATATGATTTCACACGGGTGCCACTAATTGTTGCACACATATATTTAACAAAGCAATTTTTTTTGATAAATCTGTGTTGTGTTTGCAATTGTTTTATATCCATGAGAGCAGAGTATTTTTGTGAATTTTGTGATCAAAATATCTAAAGGTTAAACAATAAAGACAATTATTATTGCCCTCTTATTTATCATATTTACCAAGGGTGCCAATATTAGTGGAGGGCACTCTGTGTGTGTGTGTGTGTGTGTGTGTGTGTGTGTGTGTGTGTGTGTGTGTGTGTGCGTGTGACAGACAGAGAGAGAGAGAGAGAGAGAGAGAGAGAGAGAGTGTGTGTGATGGTTTAGCATCCCATCTAGGCATTGTTCCTGCCTCAAATAAAAATGTTCCATGGATAGGTGCTAGATCGACTGCAACCCTGACCAGCATAAAGCACTTATTGAAAGTGAGTAGTGAGAACTCTCTAGTGAAATCTCCAGTAAGTGCATGTAACTGTTAACAAAAGCAGCAGAAAATGTGACTGCAAAACTGTGACAAAAAAACTGCACTGGACAGACCACAAACAGAATTAAAAAAAAAAAAAGCTTCTACAATGTACAATGTCACAAGAACCGATACTTTGGTACCAAGTCGTTACCAACATTCTTAAAACGTACTTGTTTATCTGCAGTGATGTTCGTACCATTGGTTATAAAGGTACCAAGGTTGCAATTCTTCCGGAACTGAAGGGGGCAGCAAATACGCGCAGTCGGTCCACATGTGGTGAAGAAGAAGAAAAACACCTACAAGCACACGGGAAAAACTGCAGAAAATGGCGACAATTTTAGCTTGAGAGAGGAAAGCTCGTTGAGAGGAAAGGTAGCATCAGTTGCCTGTGTGCAGCCGATGCTGTCGTTCATTTCAAACAAAGCGAGGAAATGCCTGGAATTTGGCGAAGCCACTGAAAGACGGTCCTATATTATGTTTGTTTGAGGCAGCTGGCATTGTGGCCGTGAAACCAGCTAACGTTATGCTCCATGTAATGTTAGCGATAGCCAGTTATTTGTTAATGGTGATAAGGCATTGCAGTGTTATAAACTACCTTCTAATGGGCCACCATGTATCGCCATTCAGCCCTTGTCCTGTCAGCTAAATGTAGCCTAATGTCATTAATAACTATTGAAATGTTAATGGTTTTAATAACTTTTTTTGGCCTGCCACCATATCAGTGAATTTAAACTAATGCTTGCATTCAAAGTAGAAGGTGTGTGTGTGTGGGCGTTTAGGAGTGCACCTTAGCACTTATTAGCACTTAGCACTGTTTTATTAGTCATTGTCAAGAGTTTGAAAACTAAAATACAGCCCCCCTTCTCTCTCTCTTTTTGCCAGTATTAGCCAGAGAAGGATGTCCTCCAGTGGTTTTTAAATTTTATTAACATTTTTTATTCTTTTTTTATACCACACCGTGGTATCGACTTTGGTATTGAGTATCATGTACTTTTGGTGGTATCGGTACCGACTACTAGATTTTTGGTATCGTGACATCCCTACAATGTACTATATTCTGTTATATATATATATATAAAATAAAATTTATTTTAATGGCATCTTCATGACTTCTTTGAAATGTGGGATTCAAATGATTTATTCAGTTTAATATATTTACTATTGTTCTCAAAACATACAATATATTTAATATTACCATAGTTTTTAAGTATTTGCGTTGCCTAAAACATGAATTTAGAATTTCAAATATTCAGACATGCTAAATTATGAAAAGACCAATAAAACCTAACCTGAAAAGGGTGGCCATATTAGATGCACTTTTTCCATTCCAAATTGTGGTTTAAATCATATGTCAGTTCACCTAAAATATTATTTTGACAAATCACAACAAGTGCCATACTTTTTGAAGGTGAAATAGACCAGTTGCAGGAGACTCTTTATAATCTGTCCAGGTCTGTGACTGTGGCCATGAAAACCACACCTGCATGGTAGTAGTTTGCCATCGCGGTGGTGGAGTGCCACCTGCGGATGTGTCACATATCACGTCATGTTAATGTTTCTGCTTGAGAGGGCACTATGACAAGTACAAAGTACAACGTTTTTTATACAAGTATAATAATAATAACAGTTGCTATATGACTACCATATAGCAGGAAATTTTATCTTAATACACACATTATGTTATCATAATCAAACGCCTAATATGATGTTCTCTGTTAGTTTGGTGCGGGTTTGTTTGAGCGTGGCAAAATCTAGTCAGGCGCATTCTACTATTTCTCTTCAGGTTCTGCCGCTGCGATTGATCTTGTTAGTAAACCAAATGTTACATCGGTGATCTAGGAACATTTTATATTCGTGCCTAATGAGAGAGAAACGTGCAACTGTCCACTTCACCACTTCCTCCTTCCACTTCTTCTCCCCGGGTAAATTACAATGCCATATTCCACAGTGCCCTCAGGCTGTTTCTCATTGCAACAACATGACACAGCAATGCTTTATTGAGTTGTTTTACTGACAGAAGTGCTAAAATAAAGCCTCATTTAATTTTTTTATATTAAGGTTTTTATTTAATTTAAGCCTATAAAATTATATATTATTATATTAAGTTATATTATAGTATATAGTGATATAAAATTAAATATAAATTTCAGTACCCCGCCAACCCCATCACCCCGACACCCCCCACCACTCACCACAGTGGTTTGGTCATTAACCACCGCGGTCATAAAAATCTGCCACTGTCACAGTCCTAAATCTGTCAACATGCTCAAGGATGAAGCAAATTAGCTAAGCTTTTTCCAAACACCAAACTAAGAGATTGTCAATAATATTTCTGTCATCATAAGTACCAATTAAATTCCTTAGCAAAGAAACACAATACCAAGATGACACATACATACATACATACATATATACATATATATTAGTAAATTATAGGTCTTTTTTTTTTACTTGGATAAGTCAATATTCATTCAGCTGTTGAGTGTATTCAGGTGTGTCTTGTGTGGCTAAACAAAGCTCCCAAAAGGTAAGCTATGCCAGTTAAGTTAGAGTTATCAGATATCTCCCTTTTTCCTTGAAGTCTTCTTTTTTGGGTCTAAAATGCTGCTTCATGCAGATGCTAGAGTGTAGTCTGTACTTGAGGAGAAAAAAAATAAAAAAAAAAAAAAAATGCATAGATATTGTGGTGCAGAGCTCTTTAAGGGCTGGAATGCAAGACAAGCATTTTGAATTTGATTTTTGCTATAACACAGAGCCAGTTGAGTGACCTCAATAGGGGAGTGATATGAGAGAATTTGTAGAGGTTATGAACCAGGTGAGCAGCAGCATTCTGAGTGCTCTGTTGAGGAGATATTGCTTATGAAGTGAGAACAGCAAGCAGAATTGCAGCAATCAAGTCTGGAAATAACTAGATTTTACAGCATATGAGAATTTGAATGAATTCTGGTTGTCAGGAAAGTCTGTATGATGTAAAGAAGAAATCAGGTGTAAACAATGATCTGTTAATGAGACATTTTGTTCTGTGACTATTTTTATGTTTTACCATTCAAAGAGGCAGTCTTGTTCATACTGTGCATACAGACCTGTGATTGAAAGGTTTTAAAGACAGATTGCTATGGCGATTGATATAGCTTGTAGCTTATATTCCCTTTCAAAGGGAACTAGGGCTTCAACTAATGATTAATTTCATAATCGATTAGTTGGCCGATTATTTTTTCAATTAATCAATTAATCGGATAGGGGGCAATCTTTCAATACCATTCCATCATGTATTTAAAGTAAAATCTGTTATAAATATAAACATCAGACTAAAATTTTACACAACTCTGTGTCCAATTATATAAGACTGAAAAGAACCCAACACACACACACACACACTGTCACGTCTGGCGAGTTGAGGCAGAAGCAATCGCAGATTTTTTTAAACATTTATTTTAAACACACGAACAACGAAACAAAGACACTAGGACAACTGGGCAGAATACTGTGGTAAGAAACAATACACGGAGACAGAAGTGACGTGAGTCTATAACAACGAAAGACCCGGAAAGAGTGCAGACAAAGACTATACACATCGGTGCTCATTAAGAAAAACGTGAGTCAGGTGCATGTGGTCAGGTGGTGTAGTGCAGTGGCTAATGGGACATGGAGTCCCGAGTTTCCGGATACGTGACAGAACCCCCCTCCAAGGGGCGCTACTCCTGGAGCGCCCAATATCAAAGGGCCCCCCTCCGGGGGTCCCGGCCCTCCGGGCCAAAAGTCCCCAGCAGAACCAGGAGGCCGAGCAGCTTCCACCATGGCACAAGGAAGCGGGGGGAAGTCCTTGGCAAAGCATGAAAGTGGGGCGACGTCCCCCACGGGACAGGAGAGCGGAGCATGCCTCACCCTGAGGTTCAGGGGAAGCGAAGTACCCTAGCAGGCGCAGGGGGGGCGAGGGTCTCCGCGAGGCACACGGGGGAGCGAGGGTCTCCACGAGGCACACGGGAGGCGGGTCTCCGAGGCTCACCGGGGGAGCGAGGGTCTCCGCGAGGCACACGGGAGGCGAGGATCTCCGCGAGGCCAGGGAGGAGCGCGAGGTTCTCCGCGAGGCACAAGGGAGGAACGGCTCTCCGTGGAGCATGGAGGGGGGGAACGTCCTCCGTGGAGCAGGAATGGGGAGGCGACACACGGAGCGCAGCGAGGGAAGGAGCGACGTCTTCCGTGGAGCATGGAGGCATAGTGACGTCATCAGCGAAGCAGGATGGCAGAGGCGACCGCAGCCGAGCAGGAAGGCGGCAGCGCCACAGCCGAGCAGGAAGGCGCGCGCCCGACAGGCGGCGGCGTCCGAGCAGGAAGCGGCGGCGTCCACGCGACGGGAGGCCGGCGGCGTCACAGCCGAGCAGGAAGGCAGAGCGACGTCCACAGCCGAGCAGGAAGGCAGAACGACGTCCACAGCCGAGCAGGGAAGCTGCAGCGGACCGCCACAGCTGAGCAGGGAGGCTGGCGACGACCTCAGCTGAACAAGGAGGCTGAGCGACGACCGCAACTGAACAGGAAGGCTGAGGCACCTTAAGGTAGCTGAACAGCGGGGAATCCTTGAGGTCGGCGAACAGCGGGGAATTCATGAGTCGCGCACGGAGCTGGAGCGTCCTCACACACATAGCGGGCGGCAGAGAGACGTCCTTCACAGGATCACACGGCTGCGCGACTCTGAGGAGTAGCTGAACAGCGGGGAATCCTTGAGGTCGTGACGGAGGGGGAATCCATGAGACCCATCGGGGAGGGGAGGGTGGGGAGCAAACTGCTGTATCCGAAAAAAATAAATAAATAAAAAATCTACTGCTTCGTAGTCACGGTCTTTCGTTCTGTAACGTCTGGCGAGTTGAGGCAGAAGCAATTGCAGATTTTTTAAACATTTATTTTAAACACACGAACAACGAAACAAAGACACTAGGACAACTGGGCATAATACTGTGGTAAGAAACAAAACACGGAGACAGAAGTGACATGAGTCTATAACAACGAAAGACCCAGAAAGAGTGCAGACAAATCGGTGCTCATTAACAAAAACGTGAGTCAGGTGCATGTGGTCAGGTGGTGTAGTGCAGTGGCTGATGGGACCCGAGTTTCCGGATACGTGACACACACACACACACACCAGAATAAATATTATTAATTTAGGACTGCAGTTTAATTCAGTGCTTTTATGCATCCATAAAAAAGAATGCATAAATACATATATATTCTTGTTTATAAAAAATAAAAAATATATAAAAATATATATATATATATATATATATATATATATATATATAAATTGTATTTGTGGATTACTTTCTATGGATGCACAAAAAGCACTGAATTAAACTACGGTCCTAAATTTACAATACAAACTCACTTTCACTGCACCTTGTGGCTTCTGTTACTCATTGCCTTTAGGCATATTATTTTACTTGTGTTTACCTTTGATCATAGTGTTTTAATTAGACAATACAGATATTATTGCGCTCCCACTGTTTATCACCGCTTCTAGACGGTAAGTAAGGACCAACGCTGGGTCGTTACTAATAGATCACTTACAATTATAACAACATAAGTTACACTGCAAGCACACAAATACAGCATATAATAAACCTTTTAAGCAGCTTGCACCAGTTTCCACAACCCCTTGCGCACAATGGAACATTTCTGATGCAACCACAAGTTTGTGCTCATGCATCACTGCCGTGTGTCCATGCTTCATAAGCTCCACTTTGCAAAGTTTGATCTTATCTGCGGTGTTTAATATAAAATGCCCCCCTGCCTTAGAGGACCTGCAGGTCGCACACTTTCTTCCTCAGTCACTTGATGATTACGCCTCTGTCTGATAGTGACTGAGGTCATGTGGGGCATGAAAAGTAATGCTGACATAAACAGTAAAAGGAAGAAAGTTATTGTCGTTGACTGGGTATCTGCTGAAGCTAGCAGCATCACATTATATGCATATGACATCATGTGCCACTGACTGGGAAACATACATATACTTCCGGTTTGTAAAAAATCTCTAGTGTTCCATTTAAGACGATACTTTTCTAAAATTCATACAATAGACGATATAATATGCAGTGCATAGTGTAAGTGTATAGTACTTAATTTGGGACACAACTTTAGTATTTACTCCCTGAAGCATGTTTTTTGAAAAGAAGTAACGTAGTGAGTAAATGTACCCCGTGTTGGGCGCAGACCAACTAATTGATAATGAGATTCTTTGAGAACGATTTTCATAATTGATTATTATTGATTCATTGTTGCAGTACTAAAGGGTACTTAATATTGTGTGAGCTTCATGCTGTGGAATGTGCACTCACATGAGACCGGCATCTGAAGATTGCGTAACATCACCTGCTGTGATCAGGTGACATGGCAATTAAGCACGTTGCATGATATAAAAACTGTACCTGTGAACTGTGCCATCAGCTTTATTACCTTCAGCAAGACTACATAATGGTCATTTGTGTAATGCTCACAAAAAGACTCATTTCCTCTCTATCTTTAAAAAAAAGTAAGAAAAATCGCTTTACTTTTCTGTCCCTTAAAGAAAGAGAGAAAAGTATAGAAGAGAGAGAGAGAGAGAGAGAGAGAGAGAGAGAGAGAATTCAGGAAGTGTGTCACGCTTGGCTCCTGTTTCTTCACGAGGGAACGGACACACATTCTGTGTGAAGTGTCTAGTGATGGAGCATGACTGGGCAGCCCTGAAGGGGTGCATTGTGAATGCCTTCCAATGAGGCAGCCCCGCTTGCGGCTTGCTTTCTTCTCGGTCAAAGGGAGTTGGGTCTCAGAGCCTCGTGGATCCTGGGGATCCTGGGGATCTCATGGACCTGGAAGTGGAGACGGCGATGAACGCTGCTCTCTCTTGCTCTGTCTTCCGGGTCCAGCTCACCGCCAGATTTTGGATCTCATATTGTGAATCATCCTTCCGCTATGGAAAGTCAAAACACCCTCTCTGACTCCGAGGAGCCAGTAGGGGTGCCATTGCACCAAAAATGGCGAGTCTCGCTTGTGGGTCACTGCATACAATGGCACTGTTGCAGTCCTACCAAGCAGACCTGCTGAGCGAGCTCGACATTGGGGAGGGAATTTGGCCGGAGGCAGTGTAGCTTCGCCGTGCGATTGATTTGTCTGTCTGGGCGACCAAACATACAACCTGTCATATCAGCCGTTCAATGGGTAGCTTGGTTGGGGCAGAGAGACACCTATGGCTCAACTTCTCAGAGATGGGGACATACAGTGCCTTGCGAAAGTATTCGGCCCCCTTGAACTTTTCGACCTTTTGCCACATTTCAGGCTTCAAACATAAAGATATAAATTTTTTATTTTTTGTGAAGAATCACCAACAAGTGGGACACAATTGTGAAGTGGAACGAAATCTATTGGATTTTTTAAACTTTTTTAACTAATAAAAAAATTAAAAGTGGGGCGTGCAAAATTATTCGGCCCTTTTACTTTCAGTGCAACAAACTCACTCCAGAAGTTCAGCGAGGATCTCTGAATGATCCAATGTTGTCCTAAATGACTGATGGTGATAAATAGAATCCACCTGTGTGTAATCAAGTCTCTGTATAAATGACCCTGCTCTGTGATAGTCTCAGGGTTCTGTTGAAAGCGCAGAGAGCATCATGAAGACCAAGGAACACACCAGGCAGGCCCGTAATACTGTTGTGGAGAAGTTTAAAGCCGGATTTGGATACAAAAAGATTTCCCAAGCTTTAAACATCCCAAGGAGCACTGTGCAAGCGATCATTTTGAAAGGGAAGGAGTATCAGACCACTGCAAATCTACCAAGACCTGGCCGTCCCTCTAAACTTTCAGCTCAGACAACGAGAAGATTGATCAGAGATGCAGCCAAGAGGCCCATGATCACTCTGGATGAACTGCAGAGAACTACAGCTGAGGTGGGAGAGTCTGTCCATAGGACAACAATCAGTCGTACACTGCACAAATCTGGCCTTTATGGAAGAGTGGCAAGAAGTAAAAAGCACTATAAAAATAAAATTGAATTAAATTGAAATTGAAAAGGGTTATGTGCGTAACCCAGATGTTCCCTTTCAGAGGGAACTCTAAATTGCATGTGCTTCACACTGTGGGAACAAGAATACCCACTCCCTCATACTGAGGGCATAGACTGTTCAAAAGATCCGAGCCTGAGGGTCACTGTAAGACACTCGAGCCCGGGTGGAATGTATATCCATGCTGTAATATCAAATGAATGTGTGCAGCATATACCACCCAGCTGCAATACACACATTCTGTAAGGGTAGACCATCAGACAAAGTCTTTGAGGAGGCAACACTGGCTCAAACAGCTAAGATAACAAAGGAGTTTCTACAGGACAACTCTGTGAATGTCCTTGAGTGGCCCAGACAGAACCCAGACTTGAACCCGATTGAAGAGATCTAAAAATGGCTGTGCACCGACGCTCCCCATCCAACCTGATGGAGCTTGAGAGGTCCTGCAAAGAAAAATGGGAGAAACTGCCCAAAAATAGGTGTGCCAAAGGTGCTTCAACAAAGTATTGAGCAAAGGCTGTGAATACTTATGTAAATGTGCTTTTTTTTGTTATTTATTTTAAATAAATTTGCAAAGATTTCAAACAAACTTCTTTCATGTTGTCATTATGGGGTATTGTTTGTAGAATTTTGAGGAAAATAATGAATTTAATCCATTTTGGAATAAGGCTGTAACATAACAAAATGTGTGAAAAGTGAAGCACTGTGAATACTTTCCGGATGCACTGTATCAAGCGACGCGCTTAATTTCCACATCACCTGATCACAGCAGTCCTATAAATAGGCATGATGTTACACAAGCTTCAGATGCTGGTCACGCGCGAGGGCAGGTCCCACAGCATGAAGCTCACGCAGCGTTGATTTCCCTTCTCCGGGAACAGGGTTATGTGTGTAACCCAGATGTTTTATAGAAAGAGATAATGTATTTTCCTATGATTTACTCATTCACTGTTTATATTGGTTAGTTCACTGTGTTGTGATGAATCTGTTTTATGCCTCACAGCAAAGCCATCACCTTTCTGATTAGTCCGCTTTGGCCTTTTAGCGATAATGCATCAGCTATTGAGAGTAATGGTTTTACATAAGCACCATCTCTCCACGCTCATATCTGACCTTTTGTGGGTTGACATTTTATTGTCAGTCCTTTCGCTCAAACCTGCTCTCAAATGCTGTCTGACGGTGGAACTGCTGTAATGTTCACTTTATCGAAATGAACACATCCAAGACAATCTGCTTGAGTGACAGAATGATTAACAGCACCACGTACGCTGCATCCTAATACCTTGTTTACCTGCATGTGTCAGTGTGGGTGTCTTACAGTGATTGTGTTTTTTTATTCGCATGTTTATAGTGCATATGGATTTTCCGGTACATCACAGAGCTGGAAAACGGAGCAGTGAAGAGATAACTGACTCGCTGCGATAACACTGCTGGGAGAGCAGATCTGTGCCTAGAGCGATGTTGGAGGCTGTCTGTGTGGGGGGGTGAGAGGGGGCTTGGAAAACAAAATTCTTATTTCTTGTTTTCTACTTTCACATTGGTGCCATGCTTATGATACCATCTCGATGTAGGGCACTGTGAAGATACATACTTATTAAGGTCACTCTGGACAGGTGTGATTTGTTAAATAAATACACACAGAGAGAGAGAGAGAGAGAGAGTTCTTGAAAGACTGACTCTAAGGTCCCTGGAGTCTATACCATTCTTGTCCCTTTCAGATGATTCAACAAAAAGCAGATGACGTAAGGTAAAAACATCCTTAGCTATATTGGGGATCTTAGACTCAATATTACCAATTCTCTGACTGTTTAAACTTAGTGATGGGTGAAAAACATTTTTTTGTTTGAAGCACCTGTTCTTTCATTTCAGTGTGAAACTCAGTGTTACTCAGAAGAGCCAAAATATCATAAAAAAGTGGTACCAGGTGGATGTAATCGCAGGGTTCTTTATTAAGAAATGCAAATTTCATAAACACATGCAGGGCAAACAAACTCATAAACAGGCATTAAGGTTGTAGTCATTCATTCATTCATCTTAAGTAACCATCAGTGTATCCGGAGCCAATCCCGGTAACACTGGATGTTAGGTGGGAGAATTCATCCCGGGTGGGATGCCAGTCCATTGGTCCAGTGCATTTAACTATGCACAGACACATTTACATCTAGGGGCAATTTAGCTTAGCCAACCCTCCTAGCTGAATAGTTTTGGACAGTGGCAGGAAACTGAAGACCACTTAGGAAACCAATGCGACCATGGTTAGAACATGCAAAATTACTCACAGACAGTAACCCGAGCTAAGGATTGAACTGGGAAACCTGGAACTGTGAGGTGGCAGCACTACCTTGTCCCACCAAGGTGGAAGGCAAAAATACAGAAAAATCCTATCCAGGGAAAGTGGCCAAACCTCACACAGGGGTGAAGTGAGTTGATTCAGATATGACAAAGAGTCTGCATTACCGAGCTACCGTTTATGATGTAAATGTACTTCTGGATAGGTAAGTATTTTGAAGCTTAGATAAAGCTTTAGAGTCTACTGAAAGCTTTCTGGTATTCCCACACATATAATTCACTCTAATTATCATTATCGTGCACCCTTGTGACATTTTAATTATTATGTGATGATAACACTTGGGCTAACCAATTAGTGACGGTATTGTGGATACATTTGAGTAGCATTGCACAAATTCTGTTGTCTGCTACAGAGGGGTAACAAAGGAAAAAAACTAACATAAGTTGTCTTACTAAGGTGTTGGGTCACCACGAGATGCCAGAACAGCTTCAGTGTAGCTTGGCATTGATTCCACAAGTCTCTGGAACTGTACAGGAGGGATGAACACCATTCTTCCAAAACTTATTCTTTTGATTGGTGTTTTGTAGACAGTGGTGGAGACTGCTGTCTAACATGCCACTCCAAGTGTTAATTTGGGTTGAGATCTGGTGACTGTGAAGGGCAGAGCATATGATTTACATTATTTTCATACCCATTAAACCATTCAGTGAGCCATTGTACCCTGTGGAAATTTTACTTTAATTTGTCCTCCATCTGTATATTCTTCTGTAGTCATGCCAAAACTGTTGAATCAAGTAAATATTGCATGGAGTGTACTCTGTGCACAAGTTTTTACTCCGAGGTATAAATTTTAAGATTCCTTTGCCCTCAAACGTTAGAATGGTGTGCATTTGAACTAGGGATGCAGGGGTATGAAAAATTCATGGTATGATAACTATACAAGTTCAATATCAATAAATCATGCTTTTACTTTGCCCTTTGGAGCAGGATGGCATGAAATGATATAGCACACTGTAGCAACAACGTGAGTATTAAATGATTTGGTTAGGGAAACTGGTAGAATATTGTTTAAGGCATATTTGTTGTGGATTGCTTGCTCCTTGTTGAGTGTTATGGACACCTTGCAGTCTCAAAGTGGTATATTGACAGTGTTTACAGCTTTTGATATGGTAAATCAGATTCTCCTGAATACCCTTTTCTTTATCACTAGTCATGTCCCCCCCATTGCACCTCTCTTTACTTCCCTGGCTCCAAGTAATCTTGCTCCAAGTCTTGATTCTTTCCTACAAGTTCAGGTCTTTGATGCTTGCCTACAGAATAACCAGTGAAACATCCCCTATATGGAGTGTCATGAGCTAAAGGCTAGATGCACGCAAAACACTCTGACTCAACCAACTGTGAAATCCTGAAGGGATATTTTTATAAACTGCAGGAAAAAAAGATCAGGAGATGAAGTCTCCTGTTCTTCAGAGCATTGGACACTGAGGGCTGGCATCTGACTGCTGGGCTTCCTCTGGTAAATCTTTGCAGTAGAGAGAGAAGACTTAATTCACTCTTTTATTTCTTTGGTGTTAGGAATGTAATCCTGCATTTTGTATCTGTCTCCAAATATCTATATCTATGTCTGTATTCAGATTTATAGCCAAAGTGGGCTTCGCCTAAAGCAGAAAGTTTGTTTTTCTTTCTTTTTTACAAAAAGTACAAATCATACTACGATGACCCCAGCAACACAGTGGTAGAGATACCAGTGCTGTCAGCATGTTGTGTGAATTCTTACTCTGACAGTTCATCAACCTCTGCTATGCCACGTCATTCATGTTAATTAACGTAGTCTTTGTCCCACAAGCTTCATATCTGAGCGTTTGCTCACTTTCACACGAATGTATAAACCTGCTGCTTCCTTGATTTTTTTTTCTTTGTGTCTAATGGGATCAGAGTGAATCTTTATGGCAAGTTTCTAAAACATAATCTATTTAGAACACATAATCTGTTCCTTCCAAATATTGTACATGTATTCGGTTGCAGTTCGGTTGAAGTAGTTCCTTATTCCTCTCTTGATGAGTTGCCAGCCCATGGATTTACATCCAATTGCAGGTGTTTCAGTCTAACTATACTTTGTGTTAAGTTTGGTTGCTGGGTGGGCTGTTGATTTGTTTTACTTGTGCTTTGTGAGTGGTAGATCCAGGATCACACAGTGTAGAAATATTTAATTTTCTCCTAGTATGTTGTTCAGGGTTGCAGCTGATCCAGAGTCTATCCTCAGTACACTGGTGAGGGAACACCAGTGTGCATTGTTGCAGGGAACAATGCCTACACACATTCATACACAATTTAGTGTAGTAAGTCTGCATATTGCATATTTTGGAAGGTAGGAGGGAACCAGATAATCCAGATTTCTTCTTTAACATTTTTTTTGTAGTCATTATTGTACCTCATGCTCATTTTTAATGTGATCGACACTGGAGTCAACACAACCTTGACCGGAATAAAGTGGTTACTGAAAGTGAGGGAGCAAGTGAGACAATATTGTAATATTAGCTTCTGCAGTAATTTTACAGAAGCCAGAAGTATTCAAATGAACATTCTAGATCACTGCATTTTTATGCTTAGCACCCTGATTAACACCAAATGTTTTAGAAGGGTTTTAATGAATCACATCATTTACATCATGAGCTAACAAACAGAAATCATTTTGGTCTAAACAATACAGGCCAGTATTTATGATGTAACACTGAGGCTTCACATGTGTGTTTTGTAATTTGTTGCAAACTAAGTTCCAATTGCAATATGTATCAAAATAGTCACAAAAAAGTGTTTTACCAAGATCAAGCAGTCCTACACTTTATGAGAGAGATGAGAGTTTGTATTTTATTCAGTGAACTTCGCAGCATGAAGTAATGACAGAGTTTTGCCATTTGCAATATAAATATTGGCAAAATGCCCAGTGGCCAAGTTTGAATAACTTTATCAAAGCTTGCCCTTCACATAAAAAAAATATATTTTGTGCTTATTTGCATAGTGTGATTTATGTCAGATGTGAAGTTTTCTTGCTTGTTTTTCTTTACTGATATGGTTTGAGTTCTTAATGGTGTGCATTGTACAACAAACCGATTCATTTCCCCATCTAGCCACCCATCCATCCACCCATGTCCCACTAAAGTCAAACAGTTCTTTTCCCTGGGAGGCCTAACCAAGATCGTTATATTTACTGTAGCAGGACTGAACAAGTAAACCAGACCAATCTCATAACATTTTTGCAAAGATTCCAACACTAGAATAGTCTATAGTGATTCTGTTAAAACTTCGAATACAACTCATGTAACCTTGTATATTAATAAGTAAAGTTTTAGAAATATATATTAAAAACATATAAATTATGTTTAAATATTAATTAATATGTTTTTCACAAGTATCTCATGGTATCTATCTATCTATCTATCTAAAACAAATAAAGGGAACACTTGGAGTTACATTGTGCTGTTTAAGTGTTCCCTTTATTTTTTTGAGTAGTATATATATATATATATATATATATATATATATATATATATATATATATATTTCTATATTTATTTCTATATATATATAATGTATTATAAACACACACACATATATATAAATATATATATATATATATATATATATATATATATATATATATATATATATATATATATATATATATATATATATATATATATTATGTATTATAAACTATATTTCCAAAAGTTTGTGTACACCTGACCAATCACATTCATATGTACTTATTTAGTCCTTATTTTGTCCCCCTTTACTGTTATAATAACCTCCACAATTCTGGGAAGGCTTTCCACTAGATTTTGGAGCGTGGCTGTCAGGATTTTTGCCCATTCAGACACAAAAGTGTTGGTGAGGTCAGTCACGGTTGTTGGACAAGGAGGCCTGGGGGGCATTCACTGTTTCAGCTCATCCCAAAGTTGTTCAGGCTACATGAGTACTTCCACTCCAACCTTGTCAAACCACATCTTGATGGTGATCACTTTGTGTACAGGTACATTTTCATGCTGGAACCTGTACAAAGACAGTCTAGAAAATCATGTGTTTCCAACATTGTGACACTTGTTTGGGGAAGGCCCACACATGGTGTGATGGTCAGGTGTCCATAAAATTTTGGCCATATAGTGTACAGTATATAGGCAGTTGTTGAACTGCCTCAGTATTCCTCTTTGCGTTCCACCATTGGATCGCTGTGATATGACACACATGGCTTGGAGCTGTGTTAATGTTTGAATGGAACAACTGGAAGTCTAGGTTTGTTCTTCTGGGTATAGTGCTAGACCAGGGGTTATATAATGAAAGTACATACTCAGTTGTGATAGAAAGTTTGGTCAACACAGTTGGAACCCACAAAAGATGTGGCGTTCATTCTGTCGTGAGGATTTGCTGGGACTTTCATTATAGAATTTGATTGTGATGCCTGGAAACATCATGGTTAATTGTGTTTGTGACAAGCTATTGACTTGGTTCTTGAATCAAAACCTGGTAGAGATACTGTTAACCAGCATTTATTTTACATCACAAACTTGTAAGTTAAAAAATACTGTAAAATTAAGATGTGCCTAATTTCTTTAAAGCAAATTAAAGAAATTAATTTGTTAAGTTAAAGTTAATTAAAGTTATCTTCAGGCAAATGCTATGAACAGAATGTTTTTCTCTTTCTGTTGCACGGAATTGTTTTTTTTTTACTGTGGTCATGCCCTCTGTTCTCAGGAGGACACCACTTTTCTGCTGGAAACTTATTTCTCTCCTGGTTACTATGACCCACAGTTTTCATCTCCATAAATAGAATGCAAAAACAATTATGATTCCTCCCATCAGTGTGCTTTCCCCCGTCACTCTTGGATCCCGCTGCCAGTCAATGGTCTTTGAAAAAGCATGGCATGTAGTACACAGCTCGCACCATGCTGCTAAATGTGTGCTAAAGGACATGCCCGGGGTTTGGAGCCATGCCGTGGCCATGTCCCAGAGCTGTTTTTGGAGAGAAACACTCCATAATGCTCTTGTGCTGTGATGAGGTCTGCTGAGTATTAGGCATGTGCTGATATTCGACAATATAATGCAATAACTTTTACATTCACTGTATGGTTAACATGGATATTTAAAATTATTGTTACTATACCTGTGTATATATACTATACAGACGGTTAACAATTTATGCTTTTGGGAATATCTAGCATGGTTTGATTCCACTTCTCTCTGTAGAGGGTCACTGCAAATCAATAATAGTTTATTATGATGAAACATTTTTATCCTGTGGGAACGGTCTGACCCAGCCCTATCCACTGAATGGTTTGATGAGTGTTAAAATTATGTAAATCATATACTATGGCCACCAGATCTCAATCTTACCGATCACAGATTTTAGACCACCATCGTAATCAAAAACCCAGTTGAGAGAATATATTTTGTCAGAAATGTATAACTGTTTGTGTAATAGGAACACCTGTACACCTGCTCATCTATGCAGTGATCCAAATCAGCCAATCATGCAACATCAGCAAAATGCATAAAATCATGCAGATACAAGTCAAGTAGTTAATTTAATGTTTACATTAAACATCATAATGGGAAAAAAAGGGTGATCTATGTGATGTCTAACCATGGTATGGTTGTTGGTGCCAGAGGGGATGGTTTGAGTATTTCAGAAACTGCTGATCTCCTGAGATTTTCTTTTTACACACAAAGACACAGAATGGTGTGAAAAACAAAAAACACTGAGTGAGCGACAGTATATACATAGCCATAACATTAAAACCACTGACAGCTGAAGTGTATAACATCGATTATCTCAATTACAATGGCACTTGTCAAGGGGTGGGACATATTCAGTTCTTAAAGTTGATTGGTTGGAAGCAGGAAAAAAGGGCAAGCACAAGGATCTGAGAGACTTTGAAAAGGGCAAAATTGTGATTGTGACAGGGTCAGAGCATCTCCAAAATGGCAGGTCTTGTGGGGTGTTCCCACAAGACTGTGTTATCCACCTGATCTGTCAGTGGTTTTAATGTTATGGCTGATCATGTTTTAATGTTATATATTAAAAAAACAAAACAAAAAAACTATGACAGACTTTTAATTGGATTTAGATTTTTTAAAGTCTGAAACGTAATCGCTAATGTATCTTATATATTCATCAACATTTTGTTCAGTAAATATATTTCAAATGAGGCTATTTACATTAAATTTTCACCAGACTTTGGTATTAACCCAATAAATCCACACATATAAAGAAATTCATACACTGAAGTCCATAAATGATGTTATGTACAATAAAGCGGAATATAACACAGGAAAAAAGTATTGAACACGTTAACTGAAATTTATTTAATACGTAGTGGAGAAGCCTTTGTTTGTAATGACAGCTTCAAGACGCTTCCTGTATGAAGAAATTAATTGGCCACAGTATTCAGGTGTGATTTTCGCCCATTCTTCTAAACATATTGCGTTTAAATCTTTTTCAGTTGGATTCAAGTCAGGTGATGGACTGGGCCATTCTAACGGCTTTATTTTTTTTCTCTGTAACCATCTGAGAGTTTCCTTTGTTGTATGCTTTGGGTCGTTGTCCTGCTGGAAGGTCCACCCACGTTTCATCTTCATCATCCTGGTGGATGGCAGCAGATTCTTCTCAAGAATCTTCCAGTAAAGGGCTCCATTCATCGTTCCTTCAATTATATGAAGTCTGCCAAGACCATGTGATGAAAAACAGACCCACACCATGATGCTTCCAAATCCACATTTCACTGTTGGTGTAGTGATTTAAGCGTGATGTGCAGTACCATTTCTTCTCCAAACATGCCAAAAATGTCAATTTTGCTCTTGTCTGAGCAGACTACACTATCCCAGTATTTCATAGGCTTGTCCAAATGAAATGTAGCAAACTTTAAATGAGCTTCAACATGCCTTTTCTTTAGTAATGGAGTCTTGTGTGGTGAGCGTGAGCAGTAGAGTGCATTGCCTATTGTTTCCTCGGTGAAGTATTTCTGTAAGTCTTTCTGAGTTGTCCTTTGCACTTGGGCTCCTCTTCTGACCCTTCTTCTCACCCCCTGGTCAGAATCTTACAAGGAGCTCCTGTGTGTGGCCGGTTGAATACAGAGTGATGTTGCTTCCACTTATGGATAATAGCCCCAATGGTGCTTACTGGAGGATTCAGAAGTTTTGAAATATCCGATTCCATCAATATGTTTTGCAACAATAAGGTTCTGAAGGTCTTGGGAGAGCTCTTTGCTTTTACCCATCATGAGATGTTTCTTTTGTGACACCTTGGCAACGAAAAGCCTTTTTATAGATCATCAATTTACTAACCCAGCTGACATTAATTTTCACAGATAGGGAGTATAATTACTTACGGATTTCAGCTGGTTCCTTGGCTTACCTTGCCTTGGAGAAGTGCTTTGGCTTAGCATGTTCAATACTTTTTTCCTGTGTCATTCCCATTTATTACACATAACTTTATTTATGGACTGTTATTTATGAATTCTTCATATTTTCAGATTTCTTGAGTTAATACTGATGTCTGGTGAAAAATTCATGTGAATAGCCTCATTAGAAATATATTTACTGAATAAAATGTTGACTCGTTCAATACTTATTTCCCCCACTGTAGATGCATGGACAGATGAATGGATACATGGATGGATGCTTGGGTTGATGGATGGATAGATAGATTTCGCATAGTGTTGTTGCAGCCTTCAGTTCATTAGCACCCAGAGCTAAGAATTTCTTTTCAGTACATATCCACAATCAATACTTTGCATATGGTCCTGTACCCAGTATTACATTTGACATTCTCTGCTGATTGCCTACAGTGCATGTAAAATTTGCCGGAATATGTGAGCTGTCAAGTTAGATTTTCCTGTCTCTATATCTCTGTCTTGCATTGTCTGTCTCTCTCTGTCTATAGCTGTCATCAGCAGTGCTCCCCTCTATTCCCATGGTTTCGATTGCAGGAGTAGGGCTAATTTTCTCCCTTAGCTTTTCATTCTTTGAAAGGTGTTATTCTTAAAAATGGCTGTCCTGCCTCCTCTCGATGTGTCATTAACACAAAGGTCAGCGCAGATTGGGAGGGCTTGCAGTTAGAGGGAAAAGCGGCATATTCGCCATAGTTCATACAGATAAAAGTCAGAGATGAAAGACTAACTGTCTCTCTAGATCCTCAGTAAGTACTACACAGTCTCACGTTTGTGAAAAAAAGTGCAATCAAGAACAAGACTGTCTTATTTTTTGTAGATTTTCTCATTTCTCAGCTCATATGTCTCATATGGCTAGATTTGACCCTAAACATAGATAGCATTGATATTACTCATTTGCTGAATAATAGTGAGCTCTCAGCTGGTGAAGAGCACATTTAATTTATTTGAATTCATTTTTCTTTGATGTCCATCTAAATTGAGGTCAATGAAAGATGCATAATTAATTACATTATTTAGCCAATACTCTGAGGCACTGAGGACAATGAAAGAATGAATGGAGCTTCAATCAATTGGATTTTCTAATTCTATTAGGAGCATAGTATTCCTATCCATCCCATTTACTTGTTCCTGTTATCTAATCGTTACTCATCAGTTTTATTTCAAAATGCATTTAAACGGAATAAACTTTCCAATTCAACAGAAGAATCAATTAAAAACCACAATTCATGCAGTTCATTTCTTATAGTATTATTTCTGTTGCATTGTACGCCATCATTTCTAATCAGCTATGCTGCTGTATATTAAATGAGTCTTAGGAACTTTTATAGTTTAAATATTGACCAACCTTGCTCTGATATTATTTTGGGTGTTCTGTGGGTCCGATGCACAAGAAGTCGCGTTGCATATAGTAAAAACAAAACAAACAAACAAAAAAACCCAGTAAAAATTAGTCTTATAAGTCAACAACTCATACTGTATGTTACCCCTATAAATATTAGTACAAAATCAGATAATGAAAAAAAACTGCAGATTTATTCATACTAGCACTGGAATGGAGTGGATGTCGGTACACATAACGTGTATGGTGTATACACGCGTATTGTATATAGTGCCTTAATTTATAAAAAAATTTGAGGTACCGGAACACCAAGCAAGAGAAAGTAGACAGGAAGGGAAAAGCTCCCAGAATATGTAGACACAACAGTGCTCCAAGCACTTCATGTAATACAATAGTGTTGAGCGCTGTCATATACCTAGAGCTAATTGCGTAGGCATGATGACCACTGTAAAACAAGGGATTGCAACCATTACATTTCAGTGATGCTGTGGGTGGAATGGAGGAGTCAAGTGCATATTTCCTATGTGCTCAACCTCACAACAAACAGAACATTGGGCCTTACAAAGGAACATCATGCCCTTTAAATGACAACAAGGATATAACAACAGGAATGTTGATAACAAGGAACAGAAAGACTTTCTTAGCTGCCCTAATTAACCACATTACTCCACAATGCAGTACAGTCCCCTCCTGATGTTGTGATTTGATGTCATGATTTGCTCTGCTTGTGGGTGCCAGTTCGATTTAGAAACCCCAAAATGCACATATGGCACAGTGTTAAATTTTGAAACAGAAACGACATTCTCTTGCTTTTTTTATTTTCTTCTTGTGGCCCATGAGTGTTAGTTACTTTTATAAGAAATGACAACAAAGTCTGTCTTTTTTCACCATATCTATGATACATGAGCACATGTGACTGATAACTTGAGTACCGTACTCTAGTTATGAATTGGTCATCATGGAAATTGTATTTCTGGAAGAGGGGTTACTTATAAAGAATGCTGAATCTTTAAAACGATATATATTTTTTATATTTAACTAGATTTTTTATTTATATTTTATTTAACTGCAGATCCTGTTCCGGCACAATCTCGTACAAATAAAGAGCTGGTAATATAGTGTAATGGTTGTCAAAGTGAGGTCTGGGGAGTATGTGACCCATAACCAAGGTATCCATGAGATTTTTTTCCATTAAAGTGGTAGAAACCACAACCCACCATTATCAAAGTTATTAAATTTAATATCAGACATTAAATAATATCAACTTGGACCTAATGTTCCAAAAGTGGAAGTGAAAAGTTCATGAAATAAAAAGCTGTACTGATCTAATAAATAGCCATAATATTATTATATAGATTTAAATAATGTTGTTGATAAATCTTTTCGGAGGGGGGTCTGTGGAATTTATTTGACAGTTAAAGGACTCACTATCTATGAAAAGTTTGGGAACTACTTGTATAGTGCACATCGGTTACATTATGGAGATAATTATTAAACGTTTAATGTTGTAGATTGATTTTTAAAGCCTACATTTGTGTTCATGTAGAATGTGTAAAATCTCTGACCCTGTCTTAATGTGTTACTTGGAACTCTGATGTGAGCGTGTGACAAACCACAAATTGTAGGGGAAGAGTCGAGAGCGTTTTGGAGCAGACAGTAGAGCTGGAGTGCAGAGATGCAGGATCAGTTCGGCTTTGATCAGAGGAGTTTATGCTAATGGCTGTTGAAGGCCTGCTGACAGCATTGTGCTTACATCTACAGTATTAGTGTCAAGGTGCATGAATCATGCCTTGCTCCCTGAGTGCTTTGCTGGCTTGATTTTAATTTCAACCATGATGTCCCAAAATGCTGCAAATAGCTCTTAAGTCTAGAGTACTTTTGATGTTACCTTGGTTTTGTTGTATTGCATGACCTGGGAATTCTTAAAACAAAAAGTCAATATCTGACTCATGCAGTGAGATATGCCTCAGTGGGATGAATTAATAATCAGCATAGTTATGCAGATTATCCCTCTTTACAGTAGGTGCATACTTTAAAACATGTTGCATGACCTTTTAAGTGATTTCCCACCTCTGAAGCCTAAATGCTTAACAGTCTGGTCAAGTATAAAAGCTATAACTTTGCACCATAATGGAGACTATTCCTGATTAATCTCACTCTGTAGCAATGATGAAGAACAAGTCATTTTGTCATGGGACGTGTGATAAATGTCGCTCTAATCCACTGGCCAGAGCACACCACAGGGATCCTCAGTGTTATATTACACTGTAGGATGTGCCACCATTAACACTGATCTAATGACCCATGGGGTCCTGTAGTTATAGCCTTTACTGGGGTGATTTATCTAGATATGCGCACACATCCACTGCAACACACACATACACTTACCTTTAGGCAATTTATCTAAATAGGATGAGTCTATGCCATAAAGGTGTGTGGTGTAAAGATATATGTTTGCAATTTTTAATTTCACACCACGGTACCATTGCATACACTGTACAAGCATCAGATTGCTGCAATGAATTTGGAATCTAGATTAAGATCAGTGTTGGTAATTATACACAAGCATTTAACATTAATCTTGAACAGCCCTGCAAAGCTCCATGTTGTTTAAAAGAATTCGTACTGTGGGAATGCACAAATGAAGCCTGAAGTCGGAGGAAGTGAACTGTCCCGCTGTGTCTGTACATTAGCTTTCCGCGTTTTCACTCAGCATCCCGTCTGTTGGCAGACTCTGGAAGTTTTGGCTGCCAAGAAAACACATTAACAAAATAATTCTGGGTTAATTGTCATGCACGGTGGCTCTTAGGGCCATTTTCTGTGTGGGGGAGAAAGTCTCTCACACACACAGTGCATTATCACACAGCAGCTCAGGAGAAACTTCTCTGCGAACCAAAATGAGATGAATTTTGTGAACTTTAAATAATATGACTTTAGACGCAGCGGAATAGCCTTTTCCCCCTGCAGTTTGATTAGATGTGCTTATTCAATATTTTGTAGATTTTTTTTGTGAAAACTTTAAATTGGTAATATATCCATGGGTAATGTGGAAACGCTTCCCTTAATTGTTATCCATTGTGCCCTAGTTATGTGTGCAACATCATTTTTGTTGTTGGTTGATAAAATATATTTTTGGTTTTGGTCTAATTTTGCCAAACACGAACAGTAATTGGGTCTGCCTACACAGTGGAGGCTGGGGACTCCTGTAATTTGCAGTGGTTTAATGCTGAAAATATTACACATTTAAAATGTGAAATGGTTTTCATTTACTGAAATAATTCAACTTGATGTCCTAATGAGACTGTAATCACCTAAAATAGTCTGCATGTTTCTCTATTGTCTGTTTGCCAGGTTTTGCAGGCTAGAGCTATATAAGCATAGAATTAATAGAATGGGGTCAGTTTTAACAGGGGCCACTTGTAACACTCAACAACAAGCTTCAGTGATGACACTCACTCTGCACATGCACAGTAGCGTCCTCATCCTGCCTGCAAAGAATTTATTCTCAAATGTCAGATTTTGAGATATGAAAGTCATTTTTCTTATCTGGCCAATATCTTAGTATGGTGACAGTGCTAAGCTGGTTAATTAGCATATCAGATTTCAACATGGCTGACAGTGTTACCAATACAAGTAAGATATTTAACCAAGCAACCAAGCACTTAAGAAATGGTTTCCTTCCTGGAAAACTTTGTGGCACATGGATGATGATATCACCTGAACATATCAGCTGTTATTCATGTGACGCCATGCATTGCCCAACATTTATGCACCCACTTTAATTCACAATTAACCAAACTATAATTTTATCTCTCGTAAACTTTATGAATCATGATGTTACCCCATGGATGGTAATGTTTTTTGGTGGTAAAAATAGTATTTGTTTATTATGAACAGTTAACAGACAAATGTACCCATCAGGTTTCAAAATTCGACCTTTATTTACTCGTATGATTTACAAAAGTTTTTCACATGTTCTCCATATGAGGTTTTTCTTTTAATATTAGGGGACTGTTCAACTCATTCAACAAAAACAAAAAGTGCCATTCTGTTGTGTCTGTACATATTCAAAAAGCGTTGTTTTTTGGTCAAAGCATATCTTTTTTTTTTTTTTTTAAAAAAATTTTTTTTGTGTTCATACTTGGTCTTTCACCTCTTTCAATGTATTTGCTCATTAATTATTCATATTCAAAGCTACTGTATGCCAAGCTAAAATATTCTGGCAATATTAACAGCATCTCTCTTTATGCAACAAAGAAAAAGCTGTGAATGAGTTATAGGGGGAAGGAAACCAGCATGACTTTTCTATATAAGTATACATTTCTTTCTGAAAGAACATCAACATCAAAGGCAGAATGATAAATTATAAGCATTAGTGTGTTTTCGAACTTGTTTATCCCTAGGTTGATAATAAACCCTTTCTAAATCTATCTGCCCCCGTCCACAGCTCAAAGCACGAGTAGTTTTTTTTGGATGTTGCCAGGATGTCAGGAGACATCATAAAAAACTGAAGCAGTTATTTCTGCGTTACTACCATCTAAAGTGAATCAAATCTAGCTGTTCAAAAATGATATTAGCTTATTAAGATGAGGTGCTGTTGCCCTGACAGTCTAAATGGCATCTGTTGCTCACTTCTCTGCAGTGAAAGCTATCGTGTTTGTTCACAGACTTTGAGAGCGTTAGACATCAGGAGGTGTCAGTCATGGCTCAGGCAAAGGAAGGGATGTGTCAAGGATGCTGCTGCTCTCTAATTCAGAGATATGGCTTCAGATCTCTCTCGATGAATCCCAATCATGAAATCCATCTCAGGATAAGAACCCTTAGGGGATCGACGTGGAAAAACTGGCTGCTTTCTGTTGGCTGTAATTGATATTATGTTGGAGGAAAGAGTTGATCTGTGTGAGCGTTGAGATTCATCTGAAGGCTGTGAAACACCTGAGCAGAACCGTTCAGCAGATTTATGCTGCGTGTTGAATAATGCATGTATACGCCCCTCTAGCATTATATACACCCAGCTTGGTGGCATTGACATTGTCAGACTGCGATGTCAGTGGAAAAGCAGATGCAGCACGTAACCCAGCACTGAAGTGAGAAACACCTGCTGTTCAGGGATCCGTCAGCACTGCATGATTTAGAACACTAGTCATGACTCCCTGGGAGGATTAGCCTTCCTTGCTCCACCATTGACCTTGTAGAAATTGGTGGCCAGCACCCTTGGGGACATTGTACCTTCAGCTAGCTCTGTATAGTGCATTGTCTCTCTTTGCTTCTCATTCTTTTCTAGACTCTGTCATTTGCTGTCTGTCCTGTGTAGGCAATTTTGTACTCCACACCTCATCTTGTGTAAGTGAGTAGACAGCTCGAGCAGTCAGTTCAATTGCTCTTCATACGTACGTAGCAGCGTCGCTGCGAAAACACTGTAACCTTGTGATATGAGAGATTTGTGGCTGATTTATATATGTGTGTAGAATGTATTCTGTTTGGCACAGGTACATTGTGCCACTCTCTGTGTGTGTGTGTGTGTGTGTGTGTGTGTGTTCGTATACTAAGGTGCAGTGAGATATTTCACAGTGTTGAATGGGAAGATGAGAATCTCGTTTATGAACTGGTGTGTTAAGCGTAAGCCCATAATCCGTATAGAGTGACCTTGGAGCTCTGAATAAGCGACTGGTAGATATAAAGTTATTGACAGTGGCGGGCCACTTGCCTGTTCTTCATTCTCACACCATAATTAGTACAAAGAGGAGCACGCACCAAGACTCTGCTGAGAAGAGAATGAATGAATGCTCTTTTGTTCTTTGTTTGGGGTTATATCACTTTTGCCTCAATGCCCTTTAATTTGAAGCAGCATTAAAAGAAATTACGGAGACAATTGCAAAGCCTCTGCTTGCGACCTGTATAAATAAAAGGCTAGTTTTATATCAGGTGGTGAGTGAAAGGTTATTGTTACATTATTGTCGGAATTTGTATGAGAGTTGAATGTTTTGCAGGAAAAAGGTCAGCTATTAGTCATATGTTAGTTAAAAAAAAACATGGCACATATGGCATTTCATTTAAAATTCCAATCACTACCTTCCTGTCTTATTTCTCTGTCAGCCCCCTTTTGCAATTTAAACTGAAGATCATTTTTCATGTTTCACAGTTGATAGGCATGTCTTGATTGAAGCTCAGATATTGTATTCAGCGGGATATGCCAGCAGTCTATAGAGAATAAAACAAGAAAATAGCAGACGCAAAACTAAAAAAAAAAATCTGACTTGATATTTGAGCTCGATTATAAGTGATAGCTGCAACATCTGTTAAAAAAGATAACATCCTAAGTATTGTATTAATTATTTAATATTAATCTTACTGTTATATATGCTGTATGTATCAGTAACTTAGATCAGTGTGTTAATTTTCCACAGTGTGGTTGAATGCTCGAATGTGATTACCGTAATTTCCGGACTATAAGCCGCTACTTTTTTCCACATGCTTTCAACACTGCGGCTTAAACAATGATGCGGCTAATTTATGGATTTTTACGGGCTAACGAGCTTCATTCCACCAAAACGTTTAGCCTCGTCACATCGGACAAATGAAATTACACAACAGGCCACAGTGGACCAATGAAACTGTTCGAATTAAATCTAACGCGCTCACACTACATTCTTCAGATCAGTCGTTTTGCGCTTTATGCACACACCCTCATCAGGGAAAACACAAAAAGAAATGCATATTGGTTGATGTCATATCTCCGCCCCATCTTGTCATGTGTTGTCGAGTCACGTGTGTTTTGGTATTGCCCGCAGCTGTTAGCAGTTTGGGGCTAATAAGGCTGGTGTGTATATATACCGGGAGCCATGACACACACAATGCGGGTAATTAGATATAGAGTTAGAATTACATAGCGAATATAGTTAGAGTCTTTGTTCATGCCATGTGTCTTAGTTCTTGTTCATGTTTCCTAGCCATAGCCATAGTCCATGTCTGAGTTCATGTCAAGGCTAGTTAGCTTATAGCATAGCTTATAGCTTAGCCTGTAGCCTAGTAGCTTGTAGCATAGCTTATAGCCTAGTAGCGGATAGTATAGCTTAGAGTTGTATAGACTTAGTTTAGAATATAGATGTAGAAGTGTTTTATAGAGTATAGATATAGAGTCTTTGTTGCATGCCATGTCCATGTTCATAGTCATTGTCACGTTTCATGCCATAGTTAATGTTTAGGTTAGTTGGTTTAGTTAGCTTAGTTCATTGAGTTGGTCATGTTTTGTGTTTCTTGTTTCTCTTGAGTCTGCTCTTCACTGCTTCAATAAAAGGTCTCGTCCTAACTGCACTTGCATCCGTCCTGCTTTGTTTACGTCACGAATCGTGACAGTTACAATGTGGACACCTGCGGCTTATAGACAAGTGCGGCCTATATATGTACAAAATTGTTTTTCTTTTTAAAGTTAGTGGGTGCGGCTT
Organism: Ameiurus melas; assembly: GCA_012411365.1. NCBI lineage: Eukaryota > Metazoa > Chordata > Actinopteri > Siluriformes > Ictaluridae > Ameiurus > Ameiurus melas. Next base: position 6,911,037 of record CM022763.1, read on the forward strand.
ATATTCCGGTGCGCTCAGTAGTCAGAAATTTCCCTTCATTTAATGCAGATGTGATTTTAAGACCAAGCAAGACTATTTTGTCCAAAATTCTTTGCTGTCTTTAGCTATGATTGTTTCCTCACACAGGTCTGCAGATTATGTGCATCATAAAATATTATTTTTTAACATTCTAAAGCTAGTCATTTCATCTGCCATGATTGCTCAGTTGTACAGTGATAAGCCACTGAAAGTATACATTCTGAGCACACCATTAAATACCACGTAGTTAGGATATAAAAGACATATAGTACACCGTAGAACCCTGCGTGTATGAGTGACTTGGGGGCAGAATTTCAACAGAAATGGGTTCACTTTTATTTCATAGCAGTATTTTTCAACGCGCTTTCAATATCTGCAAAAAAAAAACAAAAAACAAAACCCAACAACTAAACTAATGGAAATGAAAAGCAAAAGGGCTATCACTAGCTTGTGGGCTTTTGCCTTGTTCAAGGCCAAGATCACACATACATTAATGTGTGTGTGAGTGTAAGCTCCACCAGTTATGCCACTCTCTCTCTGGCTCACGGCAATCTCTAAAAGCACAAAGAAACACATATAGGTAGTCGAGAACCATCACACGTTACCTGCCATTCCGACCTGCCTCCTATCCGTCCGCAGCTGACGCCCATTCATGTCCCCGCTGCCACATACAACTACACCATAGTATTGCGCTTTAAAAACCACTTAATTATATAGGCCTGTTGATTTATGTGTCCCTAAGACTTTTGGAAGATTATGGAAATGCCAGATTAGATGAGTATGCAATAAAATATCTGTGGGTGCGGTATTTGAAGCATTTGGCTGTATTTGAAATATATCTGTGGTATATAGATATATATATAGAGAGAGATATACAGTATGTGTATATAGAAATATAGCTATGTATATAGAAATATATAGCAACATATATGTATGTAGAAATATAGCTATAGTTATCCTTCAGAAGACAGTGAATTAAGAATAGGTTGTTTTCTCATGGTTTTATTTGCATTACACAATGCCAGATAGTAGGCAGGAACTTAGGCCAATTGTTTAACCTATAATGTTCATTATAGAAAATATAAAGAAACATATATTTTCTATGGATATGTATTGAACTGCATAAAAAACACAACAGAAAAGATAGAATGGGTCTGTGATAGGGCTGCAATGTTCCTGGCTTGTTTGGTCCATCCTGATTTATTGATTTTATCCATTATTATCTAGCTGTCCTTGTTTGGCCATGTTCTCTGACATTTGTACATTACCGTCTAGCTTTTGGGACTCTTTTCTAAAATTGGCCACCTAATTTTGCTTGGGGATATATCATTCCATGATATATTGCTGTGGGATGTTGGGAATCTTTTAACTTTTCACAATAACGTTTCATGATAAATCTAAAGCTTAAAGTTTGCCCAGTCAGAAAGTTACTACTGTTTTTTTTTTTTTTTTACTGCTAATAAAACAAATTTGCAAAACCATGTATGAGCAATTTGCTGGATAGCTTTTACACGTTAGTAGAGAATGTAGTTTGTACTTGTGCATTGGGAAAGGTCAAATAAAATACTAAGAATTTTTGACATGGCATATACAGAGTAAATATAACACTAGATAATGCATTTATAAGAAGCTAACTACCAGGGAGGCTAATGATTAATTGCAGATCGACTAACTGTCGTTAATAATTTAATCAATATAATCGATGATAAATTAAGCAAGGCCATCATTAGAGTGTGTAGTTTTGAGGTGCTCATGTGCAAAAGACGTGCAGTAGACACATGAGGAAAAATGAAGCGAGCATGCCGTACTTATATTTGGGATCATTTAATTTAAATGGGGATAATGTTAATTGCAAACATTGTAATTATGTTTTAAAATACAATATCAAAATTATTCAACCCCTTCATGGCAAGCATCTTTAGTACTAAGTAGAGCACCCTTTTGCTGTTATGACCTGCTGCAAATGAGATGCATAGCCAGACACCAGCTTTTGGTAGCGTTCCTGAGGTATCTTAGCCCATTCCTCATGAGCAATGGCCTCCAGTTCAGTAATATTCTTGGGTTTGCGTGTTGCAACCGCCTTGTCTTCTTCAAATCCCACCAAAGATATTTTTCCTGAAGGAAGGTCCAATGATGCCCAGGCTTCAGCTTCCTCTTAGATGGCATGACGTTTTCTCTTAGAATTTCCTGATACTTCAATGAATCCATCTTGCCTTCCACATGCTGCAGTTTTCCAGTGCAAGAGAATTCAAAGCTGCTCCAGAGCATCACTGAGCCACCACCATGCTTGACTGTGGACAGAGTATTCTTTCTTCATTCTTCTTCCTCCATACCGCTGATCTATCGTGCTGAAAATTTCCAGTTTGGTTTAATCGCTCCACAGAGCAGAATCCCAAAGCTTCTGTGGCTTATGTATATGATTTTGAGCGACTTTTCTTGTGCTGTTGGGTCAGTAGTGGTGTAAACCTTGAAGTTCTGGCAAGGAAACCTTCTGTGTTTAGTACGTGCGTTACTGCGCTCATTGAAACTTCAGTACCTGTTGCAACCAAGTCTTGCTGCAGGTCTTTTGCAGTCACTCAGGGGTTTTTCGCAACCTGTCTTCTCAGTAATCTGGTTGCAGCCATTGATAGCTTAATTTTTCTGCCCCATCCAGGTATTTCCTGTATTTTATGCCCTTAACCAGTTCAGGTATTTTATGTGTTCCAGCTCAAACACACCTGAATGAAGCTCTTGATTAGTTGCATCAGGTGTGCTTGAGACAACACCTGTTTTGCATATGTCTGCTGTTGTCAGGGATTCTATCAAGGGGGTTGAATAATTTTGAAACTGGAGAAATCATTATAAGTTGCATTTTAGATTGAATTTGGGGAAACCACTTAATTTAAATGATGATCGATCATGGGAATTTGTGTAAATTGACATCCCTACTAGCTAACATATTGTCATATAATGGGGTTGGAGGCTCGGACGGATGCAAGTGCAGTTTTTGTTAAAGAGGCAGTCAAATCCCAATCGTAAGACAAGTTCAGGGCCAAAACAGGTGAGTGGTCAGGTGATCGGCAAACAGGGTAAACTAAACAGAACAAGAATCAGAAACTTGAGGATGAAAACAGGATCAAAATCCATGGAACAAGAAACACAATAATCAAAGGCTTAATACGGTTCTGGAGGAAAACACAAACACACAATACTTTGCACTGAACAAAGACACATGAGGTGTTTAAATACTAAATGGATTCAAGGGTAAAACAAACAGCTGAGACATATTAGGAGACAACCAATAACATAACAGGCATGGAGACAGGACAGAAACCAAAACAAAACACGTGTAACAGTAAACAAAGTCAATGTCATCCCGGAAGCATGGACTGTCATGCTTCGGGCAGTTCATGCACTCTAAGTGCTCCGGCACTCTGTTGGAAATCTGTGACAGCCTACAATTACTCACTTTATCCAAAAACGTCTCTGGCATTTCATTTTTCTTGCTTGCATGAAAATATTACCTGTCACTTTTCAGTCAGCAGCGGATCGTTTTGTCAAGCACCTACCATCAGAATAAAGGATTTCTACATTCCAGTGGTGAGACACTTCAACAGCAATGGGTTAGCATTTATGACATCACTGTTTGCACTGTTGATTGTTGCTACATGAGCAGTGAAGTGAGCAAACAGAAGGAAAAAGAGATCATTTACACTTTCAGAACTTAGAATGAACGTCATGTCTTGACAACAGCTTAAAATCATAAATGATTTCTCCTCCTATAGCCTCAGTAGCACTTTGATTGCACAACTGATGAAGGACATTTTTCTGAAATGTCCTATTTTGCTGGAAACTTTGGGTACTATGCTTTTACTACATCTACCTTATTATTGAGGTACACTTCAGTAGAGGTGTGCTCTGGGGCAGGGATTCCACAGAAGTCAACAAAAACTTCACGGGAGCAGTCAGCAAAACATGTAAGGAATAACACACAATGGACAGTGAGACACTAAATTATTATTTTTCTTCACAGCACAGTCTGAAGTCAGAATGATAAACATTCATTCCCTCACCAGCATGTCCTTCTCTCTCTATTCATTAGTGAGATATAAATGCAGCTTATCATTTTACTGAGTAACAGGAAATCGTAAACTTCTGTCTTGAAGAATTTCCCTGAAAATTTGATTATTTGTATCATAGTGGTTAGCACATTCACCTCACTCCTCCAGGGTTGGAGGTTCAATTCCTAGCATGGCCCTCTCTGTGCGGAGTTTGCATGTTCCGGGTACTTCCTCCCCCAGTCCAAAGACATGCATTGTAGGCTGATTGGCATGTCCAAAGTGTTTATAGAGTATGAATGGGTGTGTGAATGTGCCCTGCGATGGATTGGCACCCCATCCAGGGTGTGTCCTGTCTCATGCCCCATGCTTCCTGGGATAGACCCCAGGTTTCCTGCAACCCTGAGAGATAAGTGGTGTAGAAAATGGATGTACACCTCTAATACTTGTCTGACAAATTGTGCATACCAGCAGGTTGATTATCAGTATCTTATATGCCAGTTTATATTTCTTCATTTCAGTTTATATTTCTTAATTTCTTCAAAGCGTGGATAAAGCTGAACATTTGAAGGTAAGGGTCATGTTCATGGTCCTGGGGTATTAACTTCAAATATTCCAAACACTAGTGGAAACTTTCCATTACTGACTGTAATCTGTTGCTATTTGTTTTATTCTTCTTGTATGTACAACTATGAGAAATTAATCCATATTTTTAAAACCTGCTTCAATTGATTTTGTTTTTATTATGTAGTGGCTCAGGTCAGACAGGTATATGCCCTTATTTGCAACATGGGTGTGCATATGCAGTCAAGAAAATACACCCTCCTGCGATTCTTTGATTTTATTTATTAGGGCCTAAATAACAATTTGTCAACTTAACTATAAACTATACACACTATAAACCAACAAATAACCTCAGGTGACAAAAAAAAAAAAAAACACAACAGATTGCAATATGTAGTCATTTTTTCTAAAAAGTAAACCAACATTCAGAAATCAGCTGGGGAAAACAACAAATACACGCTTTAATTCAGTAACATGTAGAACCACCGTTAGCAACAATAACTTGAAGTAAATATTTTCTGTTGGAGTTTACTTTAGCTCATTGATGTTTGAAGGAATTCTTTTATGCAGTTCATTCAAGGTGCAACAATGGTTAGTGATGAATTTGTTTAATACTGTTTCAGCTTGCTAAAAATAAAGAATCTCACATAAAGAACACATGAGCTGTAATTGGTTCTTTGCATAAACACTTCCATGTTCTTCTTAGTACTGCTCCTCTTTTGTGGTTCTTTCATTATACTCAGAATTTCTGCATTTTACAGTCAGTGTATACAAGAGCTCCTGGAGAAGAGTGTTTATCCGGTATGTAAGAATACTGGCAAAACCCTTCTAAAGCTGGAAAGGCATCAAACTGTATGCTTTGTCATACATACAGAAGTACAAATGTACAAAAAGACCTATTTTATGTATTACTTTATGTATTATAAATACCTTATGTACATGTACCTTATAAATGTAGGAATAACTGTTGGAGAACCCTGAAGGACAAGTTGCTGTCTCACTGTACTGATGTATGTCAACAATGCTCCCAGAATGCCACAATCTTCTCATGTCAAACAGATATGCGTCATAACACTAGTCCATTACTTAGATGACTTTGGCCTGATCTATTTTGCTGTATGAACTTGTTGGAAACATAATTGATTTATAAACCACTGGATATATTTAAAGAAATGTTGGTAGAGATGTCAATAGTATATTATTTACAGCCTGAATTACTTTGACAAAGAAAATGTACATGATCTTGCTAAACGGCTTTTATGCCTGTCAGATGCAGTTCACAGTCAGGCAGTTGATTGGGCTGATGCTGCTCGTGTGATGTAGTGATTGTGTTTTTCCTAGGATTTACAGTGTAATTATTTTATTGCACTCTGCTTTGCCTTTCTCACTTCTTGTGTATTTGCACTTTATTTTGTTGCACCATGGTTCTGTGTGTACATGGATGGTCTGATAATTGGGCTCAGAATTGACTTGTATTAAATTGACTCATAAGCTTTTGTAGGTCATTGGATTATTTGAAACACACATGTGATTCCAGTCAAGCATAATGTATTTCACAAAAATGGATAGCTTTTGATAGTTTAGTCTTAGCGTCTCTGTGAGCTTTTTCTGTCAAGAGAGCACTATGAACACTTTCGGAGACAAGAGTGATGAGTTTAAAAAAACAAACAAAAAAAAAAAAAAACTATAAAGAGCGGAATATTAGCATGGTCGTAAACTGCCTTTTATTTTGTCTTTGAGCACTGCTATTCCTTTACTGTTGAGCAAAATTACTGCATCCCTTAGTGACTGTATCTCATATCAACTTATGTAACATTTTAATAATGAGAATAAATTAAAAAAACACAATTTAGGAATTGTTGCTTGTTTCAGTGCTCTCTGAGCTCATAGGCTGACAGTAGGCCCGCACAATAGATTATTTGTAAGGACTGTTAAAGTAACATCCTCTGTAAAATGACCACAGAAATGTCAATGGTGTCCAATGTTCCCTTGCCAGGGTAGTGTGGGACAGCCCAACACGAAGCCACCCCAGATTTAATTATTTTCCAGTAACAGAATGTCCTGAAATATTGTATTTCTCTTATACTACAGCAGTACCATTCAGCTCAATTCAGTTTAATTTGTGTAGAGCTTTTAGCAATGGACATTGTCACAAAGCAGTTTTACAGAAATATATAAATTTAGGATATAAATTTTAAGGTAGCACAGACATGAGGGCGCCCTGGGACATAAAGCAGCCAGCCACTCTACCGTCAACAAACCTGAGTGAATGCATCAGAGTGTGTGTGTGTGTGTGTGGTTGGTGATGGGGGGCGGCAGGTGGTTGTAGGCAGGACGACAGCGTCCAAACATCCCAATTCACCACAAGACTTCATGCCCGTGAACACTCTTTGATCTGCTCCTTTACCTAAGAAAAAACTGTTCACAAAAGGATTAACTAAAGAAATCTGTTTTCAACCTAGACCTAAACACTGAGACTGTGTACCGAGTCCAGAACACTAATTGGAAGGTTGTTCCATAATTGTGGGGCTTTTAAAGAGAAAGCTGTGTCACTTGCTGTAGTCTCCACTATTTGATGTACCAACAAATAGTCTGCACCTTTTGGTGGAAGTAGGCATGGTGATCAAAAGTACTGCTCACGTACTATGGCGGGAGACCATTCAGTGCTTTATAGTAGGGATGCTCTGATCAGGATTTTTGCAGCTGATAACGATTACTGATTTCTTGTGAATATAATCGGCTGATATCGATCCCGGTTGTTCAAGCTTTATATAATTTATACTTAAGCTTTCTTTAGACCGTCACTGTTAAACTTTTTTCAGATAAATTAATACCACAGATGTTGCCTTGGTTATATTATTTACTGTAATGTTGTAGATTGTTGTTTTAATTGAGAATCAAATAAATATGCGCAACAAATATTCATTTTACAGTGAACATTGTAATAGGCCTATTAATACAGTGAGGGAAAAAAGTATTTAATCCCCTGCTGATTTTGTACGTTTGCCCACTAACAAAGAAATGATCAGTCTATAATTTTAATGGTAGGTTTATTTGAACAGAGACAGAGATGGTAGGTTTATTTGTGAGAGACAGAATAACAAAAAAAATCCAGAAAAATGCATGTCAAAAATGTTATAAATTGATTTGCATTTTAATGAGGGAAATATGTATTTGACCCCTCTGCAAAACATGACATAGTACTTGGTAATGACTTAGTAATTACTTTTAATTTTCAATGCCCTGGCTGAGGGAAGGAGGTTCTCACCCAAGATTTGACGGTACAAGGCCCCGCCCATCGTCCCTTTGATGGTGTTCTTGGGGTCATAGGCAGCATTCCTCCTCCTCCAAACACGGCGAGTTGAGTTGATGTCAAAGAGCTCCATTTTGGTCTCATCTGACCACCAGAGGACAACTGGGTGGAAGTGTTGTGGTGGCCAAATTTAGAGACTACCGATCGAGTCATAGACTGTGATTATCGGCCGATACCGATTGGTGGTCGATCAATCGGAGCATCCCTGATTTATAGGTCAATAGTTATATTTTATATTCAATGCAAAATTTGATTGGGAGCCAATGCAGTGTGTATAAGATAGTGGTGATGTGGTCAGATCTTCTTGTTCTAATAATACTCTTGCTGCTGCATTCTGGACTAACTGGAGCTTGTTTATGCATCTACTGAAACATGCAGAAAGTAAGGCTTTACAATAATGCTAGAGGTTGTAACCAAGAGGTAAGAAAACTGTGAACAAGTTTTTCTGATGTAGTGACATTATATTTCTTATGTTAGCAATATTTCAGCAATAAAAGAAGGCTATTCTTGTAATAGTATCTACATGAGCTTCAAATGAAAGACTGGAGACAATGATCGCAGCAAGGTTTTTTGTTGCTGAACATGATGAAACAGAAATGCCATCCATTGAGTTATGTAATCAGAAAGCTTACTTCTAGCTGCATGTGGTCCTAGTAAAAGTACTTCTGTATTGTCAGAAATAAGTAGAAGGAATTTAATAAGCATCCAATGTCTAATGTCCTTTGTACATTCCTTACCTTTAGTAAGCTGGTGTCTCTCATCTGGCCTTGCTGATACATACAACTGTGTGTCATCACATAACAGTAGATTTACCAGTGATCGCAATTTTCAATGTATTAATGAACGAGACATTTTAACAAATTATATTTAGACTTAATATTGAGGAACACCTGTGTAACTGTCATGATTCCCCCCGTGGAGCAGAGTGCTCTAGCGCTATTGCGCCAGCACTTGCTTCTTCTAGGTTGACAGCAGTGACATTTTGACACGTGCATAACCACATGTCTTTTGTTGTTGTTGTTGTTGTTGTTGTTGTTGATGTCATGTCTCCGCCCCGTCCTGTCATGTGTTGTCTAGTCACGTGTGTTTTTGTATTGGCAGAAAGCTGTTAGCGTTGCGATGATATATATTTGAGTAGCTTATAGCATAGCATAGCTTAGAATATAGATGATAGTTGCCATAGTGTTGTTCCTGTCCTGTTCATAGTCATAGTCACGGTCCAGGTTAGAGTTAGTTCACACTGGGTTATCCGCTCCCAGTTCCACATCATAGTCCACGTTCCATGTTTTGTTTATCGACCCTGTTTTCCGTACCACAGCTTAGATTCCTGCCTTGCCATGTATATGCCTGTTTGCCGTTCGCCTGACCTTCACCTGTCTTGGATTATGTTTTGGATTTGTCTGTCTGTCTCTCTTCAATAAACAACGGTTCGTTCTGCATTTGCATCCGTCCTATCTCCCTTACGTCACGAGTCGTGACATTAACAATTTAGTTCAGTAAATCTTATGTGGGCAAGGAGGCGAAGAAAAAAAAAAAAAAAAATATATTTTAAAAAAAAAAAAAAAAAAAAAAAAAAAAAAAACAAAAAAACAGAACAAAAAAAAGGAAAAAAAAAAAAAAAAAAAAAAAGAAGCGAAGAGCAAAAAAAAAAAAAAACAAAAAAAAAAAAAAAAAAAAAAAAAAAAAAAAAAAAAAAAAATAAAAAAAAAAAAAAAAGAAGAGAGAGGAGGGGAGGGGGGGGCAACGAAGGCGAGACGGAAAAGACAGACGGCGGGGCACAAGACAAAACAAAACAAAAACAAGCAAAAAACAAAAACACCCAAAAACAAAAAGCCCCCCCACCGCCCAGCCCACCCCCCAAACAAAACAAAACAAACAAAACAAGCAACAACAAACACAACAAAGAAAAAGGAAGGGAGGCAAAAAACAAAAAAAAAACAAAAAAGGAAACAACAAAAAAAACAGAAAAGAGACAAAGCAAGCCAAAAGAGGCAGAACAAAAAAAAAAACACGAAGAGAAGGACGGGGAGGCGCCCAACACACCAAGGAGAGAGAGAGACCAGCCGGGCCCACGGGAAGAAGAGAGAGACCGCAAGCCCACAAGGGACAGGGGGCACAGGCCACGGGCGAGAGGCCAGGGAGGAAAGAGGGGAGGAGAGCGGGAAGGGAAGAAAGACAAAGGTCCCAGAAAGGAAAGAAACAAGACGCCCAGCACGAAACAGAAGGAAAAAAAGAGAAGCCGACAGAAAAACACGAAGAAAAAAGACAAAAAAAGGCGGCGGCAGAAAAGACAAGCACGAAGCAAAACAGAGGAAGAAAGAAGCAAAAAAAAAAACAAAAAAGACGACCGCCAAAAAAACAAAAACACCAGACGACGACCAAAAGCAAAAAAAAAACCAAAGCCACAACCACAAACGAACAGAAAAGCACGAACAACAACCAAAAAAAAAACCAAAAAAGCCCAAACCACAAAAACAAAAGAAAAAAAGGGCGGCGGCCACAAACAAACAAAAAAAAGAGGGCACAACGAAAAACAAAAACGCAAAAGGAAAAACAAAAAAAAAAAACAAAACGCGAGAAAAAAACAAAAAAAAAACACAACAACGACCCAAAACCAAAAAAAAAAAGAAAAAACACAAACAAAACAAAAAAAAAAAAACAAAAAAAACACAACAAAAAAAAAAAAAACAAAAACACCAAGGAAAAAAAACAAAAAAAAAAAGAACAAAAACAAAAAAAACAAAAAACAAAAAAAACAAAACAAAAAAAAACACAAAAAAAAAAAAACAAAAAAACCCACAACACAAAACAAAAAGACAAACAACAAAACAAAAACAAAACAAAAAAAAGAGAACAAAAACACCAGAAAAAAGAAGAAAGAAACAAAAAAAAAAAAAAAAAAAAAAAAAAAAAAAAAAAAAAAAACAAAAAAAAAAAAAAAAAAAAATCTAAGCAAAAAAAAAAAAACAAAAACAACAAAAGGAAAAAAAAAAAAAAAAAAAAAAAAAAAAAAAAAAAAAAAAAAAAAAAAAAAAAAAAAAAAAAAAAAAAAAAAAAAACAAAAAAAAAAAAAAAAAAAACAAAAAAAAAAAAAAAAAAAAAAAAACAAAAAAAAAAAAAAAAAAAAAAAAAAAAAACAAAAAAAACAAAACAAAAAAAAAAAGGGGAAGCAACAAACCTTATAGCAGCAGGGGGGCGAAACAAAACCCAAATTTTAAAAAATTTTTAAAAAAAAAAAAAAAAAAAAAAAAAAAAAAACAAAAAAAAAAAAAAACAAAACACAAAAAAAAAAAAAAACAAAAAAAAAGAAAAAAAAAAAAAAAAAAAAAAAAAAAAAAAGAAAAAAAAAAAAAAAAAAACAAAAAAAAAAAAAAAATAATAAAAAAAAAAAAAAGAGAAAAAAAAGCAAATGAAAAGCAGAAGAAAAACAAAAGCAGAAAAAAAAACAAAAACCCCCAGACCAAAAACAAAAACAAAAAACCAAAAAAACCAAAACAAAAAAAAAAAAAAAAAAACCACAACCAGCCCCCCCCCACACAAAAAAACCACAAAAAAAAAAAAAGAAAAAAAAAAACACCAAACAACAAGAAACAAGGGAAACAAGAGGGAAGAAGAGGGAAAAGCAAGAAAAAAAACAAAAAAACACAAAGAACAAAAGAGAAGAGCAAGCGACAACGAAAAGGCACAAGGAGGAAAGAAGAAAAGAGAAAAAGAGACGGGCGGGAGGGCAGGGGGGGAGAGGGGGCACGCGCAGGAAGGAGCGGCGGGAGGGGCAGAGGGAGACGAAGGAAGCAGACGAAGGGGGAGGGAGGCGCGGTGCGAAGCCGAGGAGGAGGAAGGGGCAAGCAAGGCACACGAGAAGAAAAAAAAACCTCAAAAAAGCCAGAAAAGGAGAAGAAAGAAACACGAAAAAAAAAAGAGGAGGAAAGACGAGAAGAGCAGAAAAGGGGAAAGAAAAAAGCAGCAGGAGAAAAAAAAAAAAAAAAAAAAAAAAAAAAAAAAAAAAAAAAAAAAAAAAAAAAAAAAAAAAAAAAAAAAAAAAAAAAAAAAAAAAAAAAAAAAAAAAAAAAAAAAAAAAAAAAAAAAAAAAAAAAAAAAAAAAAAAAAAAAAAAAAAAAAAAAAAAAAAAAAAAAAAAAAAAAAAAAAAAAAAAAAAAAAAAAAAAAAAAAAAAAAAAAAAAAAAAAAAAAAAAAAAAAAAAAAAAAAAAAAAAAAAAAAAAAAAAAAAAAAAAAAAAAAAAAAAAAAAAAAAAAAAAAAAAAAAAAAAAAAAAAAAAAAAAAAAAAAAAAAAAAAAAAAAAAAAAAAAAAAAAAAAAAAAAAAAAAAAAAAAAAAAAAAAAAAAAAAAAAAAAAAAAAAAAAAAAAAAAAAAAAAAAAAAAAAAAAAAAAAAAAAAAAAAAAAAAAAAAAAAAAAAAAAAAAAAAAAAAAAAAAAAAAAAAAAAAAAAAAAAAAAAAAAAAAAAAAAAAAAAAAAAAAAAAAAAAAAAAAAAAAAAAAAAAAAAAAAAAAAAAAAAAAAAAAAAAAAAAAAAAAAAAAAAAAAAAAAAAAAAAAAAAAAAAAAAAAAAAAAAAAAAAAAAAAAAAAAAAAAAAAAAAAAAAAAAAAAAAAAAAAAAAAAAAAAAAAAAAAAAAAAAAAAAAAAAAAAAAAAAAAAAAAAAAAAAAAAAAAAAAAAAAAAAAAAAAAAAAAAAAAAAAAAAAAAAAAAAAAAAAAAAAAAAAAAAAAAAAAAAAAAAAAAAAAAAAAAAAAAAAAAAAAAAAAAAAAAAAAAAAAAAATATAAACAGTCATTCCATCACCAGTCTCTCATTGTTCTTTTTCTTTCAGTTAATAAGGCAAGCAAAATCTCAGCTTGTCTTGAAGCTGCACCGGAAAGTGCAAAGTCTTGAAAAACTTACTCAACGCAGCAAAGTGCTGACACCCCAGACTCCTTCCACAAATGTGAAATAAGCGTCTTTGTTAAATATCATGTTTTTAATCTATTTATTATTATGCTTAGATTATGTGGAGTGTCCACTATACAAGTCCATGAATGAACTGTAACTCTAGGAATGATAATTTAAAAAACCTATGATTTGAATTACAGCTGAACTTCTGTCCAAGCTGCTGTTATAAAAATTAATAATGGAAAGTGGTAGCTGAGTGGTTAGGCACAGAAGTTATTGCACTTCTGCTCAGAAGGTCATGAGTTCAAATCCCTGCACCGCCAAGCTGCCACTGCTGGGCCCTTGAGCAAGGATCTTAACCCTCGACTGCTCAGTTGTATAAAAAATTTGATAATTGTAAGTTGCTATGGATAATGGTGTCTGCCAAATGCCATAAATGTAATCAATACCTTCTGACCAATCAGACTGGTATAAATGTCAGTATCTCATTTTGTCTATAACATTCAATCTTATATAGATGTTAAAAATGGCTAGTTTGAAAAATGCAGCTGCACAATTTCTTTCACCTTTCATCCATTCTTGCTAGGGAAAAAGGAAACATCAGTGTCCTAGAAATAAATTATATCAGTGGGAGGAGAAGCCCTCTCAGGAAGAATGTCATCTTACTGGCATCACAGGGCAGGAGGTTCAGTCACTACTCTGAAACAAGTGTAATAGCCTACCATACAGGGAAAGCACAATAATCAGACTCAAATACTAGCCTTGTGTAAAGACAGCCCTGCTTGAGTGATCTGTACTGAAAGAGATGACTTCTGGTGATGGGCTTTCCAATATTTGCTTTGTGTGTCCATATGCTGTGTGTCATGTGTGGTGACTTTGATGAAGACTGTGCACCATAATTTTCTGCTTTCATAAACATGTGTTTAAAGGCCATGCTGATTACCATCTGTAACTGTGCAGAGTGTTCTGTATGAGCACATTTTGATTTGGCTTGCTAAGGACTGTCGGGCCATCCCCTCCCTCTTCTTGCCAGCGGCATCTGTGGCAGCTCGGATTCTTTCATATTTGATGCAGCATATGCAAGAAAAGTTAAATTATGCTCAACTGCACCTTCAAAGTCATGCCTGTAAATCTGTCTACAGGATGTGCTGCAAGGGAGAATGTTTTTTTCTGAAAATTCATTATTTTAATAAATTTGTATGAAAAATTACCCCCCAACACATATCTAACCAATGTCAGCGAAACATGTGCAAATGATGTTTCAATGATGGCATATACAGCTTAAAAGACTGTTAATGGATGGACTTAACATTCCCCTTATATAGGTTTAGACAATAGTTATAGTTATACAATTTATAGTTATAATCATTGTCAGTCGCATATAGAAGCCCAAAATATGTAGTTTATATTGATTGATGATTTGTGAAGGGAACTTGAGCTAAATCACAAAGCGAGAGTATGGAGATTGAATAAACCATCACCAAGAATGGGTGCTGTTTTACAACATTAATGGCTTTTAATTACATGCTGTATTCAAGGATGACTGAAAATTTATAAAAAATAAAATAAAAATTATATTATGCAAAAGTTCTTCTCCATTTAGCAAACAAGTTCATTGAGATGTTGTTGAGACATAAATTGCATCTCATGCAGATGCTATGTATGTGCTATCTGGTTACTAATGGTTCATTTGGCACAAACAAGAGGGGTAGCAGCTTTTGAGTTTATTTGAATTGAACTCTGATGGGGTTTTACCCCTCAGTGCTGTTTGTTTAGGTGAGAATGCAGCAATAGCACTTGGTTGAAGATCTGAATAACCAGGAAAGCCTGATCGAGGTAGTCTCAGTCTGGTTCCAGTGTAACTCTAGTGTGCTTTGATTACAGTGAGAAAACAATTTGACCCTGAATCCATTCAACTGCATCAAGTGAAGAAAAATTCTGCATATTTTGTATTTTGTTGTGTATTGTGTAAATGTTACAGGCAACATTTTAGTCTACTTAATGTAAATGGTCTGCATTTATGTAGTGCCTTTTAACCTTAGCGGTTCTACAAACCACTTTACACTGTTTCTCATTCTCCCATTCACACACAACAGAGTTGCTATGCAAGGTGCTGTTGGGAACAGCTTGGGGTTCAGCATCTTGCACAAGGACACTTTAGCATGTGGGCCAGAGATCGAACTACAAACCCTGCAGTTAGTGGAGAACACGCCCTACCACCTAAGCCACAGCTGCCCCATGATATGAGGCATGTTTGGACCGATGATCAAAAGATGAAAATAAATGGTGGATGCAAAACACAAATTATTTAGTAATTGATTATCAGGATTTTGATGTGCCCTTGGGAAAATTTAGTTCCGTTGCTATGTTTCAGATCCATGAATTAATTAATGAGTTTTATGAGTATGTTTTCAGTACCTTTAATCTTAACCTTGAGCTGCCATCAGCCACATTCATAAAACTCTTCAACCACTAAAATTTCTACAAGTTTTGCATCAGTTGCATCATTCAGCAGTTTGCATGATGGATGTGTTTGCTGTTGAGGTTTATTGTATCTGTGCTAATTGATCAAAAGTCCCATTGTGTGTGGCAATTTGGCCTTACTGCTCCAAAAAAGGGCTGCATATAAAAATGAATCTCTGCTGAACATTCTGCTTTGTTTTCATATTTAAAGCATCAGCACTTTCTAAGCACAGATGTATTCGAGGTGTCCATAAACAGACCTGTTGATTAATGACTCTCCACAGTGTTAAAAGTCTGGCCTCAGTTTCATCACTGATCCATTTGTGTAAAGTATCACATCATACGCACAGCTTCTGTAACTTATTGTTTACACAGACAATGTATTTCATTAACATTCAGACACAGTCATGAGTGATGGCATGCAGCTGTACCTTCTCCATCTGCTTGGTATTCCAATCATACACACAGCGCCATGCACATGTTCATCTCGACAACTACAGCATTAAACATTTTTTCATATCCTCAGATTTGTTAGCACCCATTTGGCTTAGAAGAACCCTTTGTACTCAAGAGCATTGTTTGCATGAAAACAATGTTGCACATGTGGTATGTTTTTAGCTGGAGCACACAATGACTTCTTAGAACTCAACATGGTAGACTATTTGGTGGATGGACTATGCACTGCAGTGAGTTTCTCCTGGCCAGCAACTCTGTGATAGATTTGATTACATTTCTCTAGATTTAAAATATGCAATTTGTAAATTATGTATGTAATGATAGCTATGTCATACAGTGACATGCTGTAGCTATAATGACTTTTAAGCTAGTAATCATCATCATCAACAATCATTTTTGTTAAAAAAAACCCTTAATGTTTTGTACATTTTCAGTAAATATATACAGCCAAATATGTCCTACAGTGTTAATTACTCAAACAGAGTCCAATTGCAGGATTGAACAGGAATGAGGAAATAAATCCTGCAGTGTTCATTTTAGTTTGTACTTTTTGTATGCCATAGTCTTCCTGACCTGGTCATGGTTAGTTGCCACTTTAGAAAAATAACACAGTGAAAGAGCTCAATGTAATATGTAATCATATGTCTGGGAACGCTTTCTGGCATATTAAATCCATGAATCTTCATTACAAGCTTGAGGGTTCGAAGTATCATTAATATTCTGGTAGTCTACAGTGGTGGTGTATGTCCACGCGGCTTCTTCCTATTGTTCAGAGTGTAACAAATGATCTGAATCAGGATGTTAAAAGCTTTCGAAATTAATACAAATTTAATGATACTAATCAGCTTTTCAGCAATCATTTAAATAGATTTAAATCATTTAAATAGACCCAAAGGCTTAAATTCCTGACGTGTGTTTCAGTAACAGCGTTTGTGATAAAAATTGCAAGATCGCAATTTTTATTTGTACTGCTAGTCAGTAGAATCTTCACGGTTCACCATGGAGTCATAGACATCACACCCCGCTTTGCTGACAGGATTTCATGGTATGAAGAATGATCTGTTAGTTTGGTAACAAGCTCATGTATCAGGAGAGTATGTATACTAGTGGTATAACCTAATATGAATATGTAATTTACAAACACAGATAAGAATAAGGTGCACTGTTTTTTTTTCTTCTTTTTTTTGCTCCAGCAGCCTAGACAAAAACATTGATGTACTGAGCTGCAAAATAATATCATATGCCACTCCACATTCTTCCATTACTCTATGGTCCAGTTATAATGCTCATGTGTCCATTGTAGGTGCTTTTGGCTGTGGACAGGGGTCAGCATGGGCACTCTAACTGGTCTGTAGCTATGCAGCCCCATACACAACAATCTGTGATGCGGCATGTGTTCTGACACCTTTCTATCATAGCCAACATTAACCTTTTCAGCAATTTGTGCCACACTAGCTCTTCTGTGGGATCAGAGCAGATATTCCAGACTTTGGTCCCCACGCGCATCATTGAGCCAGGGTGCCCATGACCTTGTCTCCAGTTCAGCGGTTGTCCTTCTCTGGACTACTTTTGGTAGGTACTGACCACTGCATACCAGGAACCACAAAACCTACCTTTTTGGAGATGCTCCGACTCAGTCGTCTAGCCATCACAATATTCCCATTGTCAAAGTTGCTCATATCCTTATGCTTGCTCATATTTCCTGCTTCTGTCATGGAAAAATCCCTCCAACCAAAGTCAAAAACTTCCAGATTCAGGGGCTATGGATGTCAAAAGCACAAGGTTTTATCAGGACAAGGTTTTCACTCTGTCCCCAAATTCACCTTAATGATTTTCTGGCTTTAGTCCCAGCCTGGTACTCTTCATTTTGGAAGTCTTATATTTTATTTTGACACTGGTTTGCGTGCTTCAGTGTCTTGGTTGGAAACACAGTTCCGGTAAATGTCTAATTACTAATTTATTGCCATAGAGTGAAGCTGTTATTGACAAAATACAGGGTTGTGCAGAGAAAATACAGGGTTATTCTGTTCACTTGCAGCCTAATATATCCCACACCTTGACACATTCCGAAAATCAGAGAAAATCAAGGTTGTACACTTCACCTGTCATTGTTTCTGATCACTCTCCAATGGCATTAGAAGATCTTCCCAGAAAATTAAAGAGACATTAAATGAAATGCTGATTCATAAAACTAGCACCATAAAAAATATTTAGAAATTGTGTTTATAAAAGCCTTCTTATTTCAGTTTATATTAAACTTGTGTTGGACTTGCCTGTGAAGGTCAGCCACAACAGAGGAGGCAGTTCAATGCTGTGATAAAACTCATATTAGGCTAATACGTCGACCTAATTTTGCTACAATGGAGGCCACTCAAGGATCGAAAAGATCTGAAGAATTGATTAATTTTCTGTTGATTTTGTCCGGTGCAATTATCCATCGTTGTTTGCAATCTTTTTTTTCCATCTGCAGAAAAAACACAAACAAAAACTCATACTTTATTTACAGCTGCACTGCTTGTTCTTCGGCTTGAATGAGCAGCACATGTTATTTTAGCTGTGTTTTTTGAGTCCCTAACTTGAGGCTTCATGTTGAAGGCTTGCATTTAAAGACAAGACATGAACATAACACACATTGCATGGTATTGCTTTACATTTTAGCATTAAGATGTTGGTTTAGTGAATACTTTATGAATAAAGTTTTTCATTTTATTCAGCAAAATAATGAAACAATGTTATGTGCTAGCTCTTGTCCACAAGGTGTTCCGGGATCCTTAAAAAGTCTTTACGTGTCTTAAATACCTTAATGTAAAAATAAGGCCTTAATGAGCACATCCATCATTCTAAAATCCATCATTCTAAGGTCTTAAAAATGCGACTGACACTGTTTAATTTTTTTTTCTTTTGTTGCCTTTTGAAATGACAGTGTGTGTGCGGCTCATAAGTGTTTTAGAGCGGCTCACTTCACAGTAAATGCCGCTCCACACCAACTGTGCTGTGAGCTTGAGTCACTTATAACGTGCATTTAGAGACAACATACGCCAGATTCACTTTGGTTTTAAAAGTCGGAAATATATTACTATATATTACTAGTACTTGTAAACACTAATACTAGTAAATGCAAAAAAAGTCAGAAATATATTACTATAGTTATATCATTATATATTACTAGTACTAGTAAATACTGCTGCAAGGGGGTTTCTAATACAGCTGCTGAGGGAGTGATGGTAAATTTGAAATCTTTTTCTTTTCTGACTGCCGTAATACACCTCTCTATATTTTTTTTCCTTCTTTGGAAAGTCATGGAAAGGAAATTCTGGATTCTTTCACTTTTTAAGCAAATGGTGATGCAAAAAAAAAATATTTGCTACGCTTTCCCATATACCTTTATAGAAGTTTACCTTGCTATAGTTTACTTAAACCCAGAAATGGATGTACTGTATATGTATGAACACAATCCATCATTGCCATTATGTATAGTGTAGCATTATTGAAGTGATGTGTAGGTCTTAAATTTTTTTTTGGATATGTCTTGAATATGGTATTAAAAAGTATTACATTTGAAGTGCTGATACCTGCAGATACCCTGCATCCAATAAAAAAAATAAATCAATAAATCAGACTTGGTGGTATCCCTAGATGCTCACTAACTTTGGTCTTTTCTATTAATCTGCTGAAAGAGAGCATGTATGTTTCTCAAAGAAACCGGCCTTGATAATGAGCTCCCTATAGACGCTTTTAGTATTTATTATTAGACAGTGAATTAAAGAAATCAAGTGCTTTACAAGAATACCACTTTTTTACAGCTTTTCTTAGCCTCTCAAGAAACCAAAAAATCGCTTCTCTTGAAAAATTAGCGGAGCAATGGACCTTGTAGAGCACACTTACACCTTATTATAGAGTCCATGGATACCTTTCCTCTCAGTCTTATTTAATACTTTTGGCTGAACTAAATTGTCCTGCAGTGTCCCTTGCCTGTAGAATATGCTGTGTTGTTTGTATATTGGTTTGATCTACAGTGCTGTTGTTTATCTGGAGTCCTGTCTTTTAAGTCCAGTGACCTTCTTTGCAGATCTACAGAGATAACAGACCAAAAGAGAGAAATGAAACTAGCGACGTGTGACGAGAATGTCCTTGGCATTTCACTTGGTTTAGAAGTTGGCCTAATAAATATGCATTGAATGTCCGTCTGTGTGGCAGAATTCCTATGAGTTAATCTCAGGAATTGTACACTTTATAAATGAAAGCTCCTTCTGCACTCAGATACAATCAAATATTAGGCTGTGTGGGCTGGGGCTCTCTTAGCGAGTAGTTTTAATGGCTGAGAGAGCACCAGCCTGCCTGATTACCACTGATTTTCCCTGTGAACATTCCCCGACTCTCTGTTTGCTTTGAGAGTTGCAGTGGCTGAAAGCGTACGGGGAGATTGAAATTACATCTCCCACTGCGGGAGGCTTTGTTGGGAAGAGACGCCAGGGTGATGATAGAGAAACTATGCTACTATTCAGACACTTTTTTTGTGAGAGTACACACTAGAGGCATGCATTATCAGACAATTGACAGACCATCAACTTGCAAACAAATCACAAAAATCTACTTTTTCTATACTAAGCTAATTTTTCTTCTGTTGAATAATGGTTCCTTTTGACAAGGTATATTAAAGATAACTAACTAGTTTTGTATCTCAGAGTTATGAAATTAAATGTTGTACTAATAAATTGTTATTGAATGACCATTTCTCTGGACATAGACTAAACTTGGCTTCAAGTTGAATTACACTGTGAATGCATCGGAACCCGTTTGTTAAATGCCGATGTAGTGTTTGTGCTTATATTCTACTGTATGTGTGGTGGGAAAATTAGATATAGTTGAAATATGAAATTGGTGTACTGCAATATTTGCACATATCTCAGTTATTATTTTAAAGTCCAGTAGCCGTGAATGTGAAAAAAGAGAAAATTGCACTTCAAGTCTACATTTATATAAAAACACATTACTGCCAAAGCTTACGTTTCTTACTTTGAATATCCGCTTCATCCGCTTCAGTCTCTGTCTAATCACCTGAAGTAAAAGTCACTTGCGGCATTCAAGCGCAAGCCTCATCATCGTCTCTTCACTCGACTGATCAATGAAAATAATTACTGATTTATTCAGTCAGTTCCATTGTGTTGACTTTCGACTTGTTAGGTCATTTTAACAATTTAAAAACTTTATCTGCTCTAATCAATAAAGAGTGTAAGTGTTGTCCTCTGTTTTGCTCGTGATGCAGTGCTTGTTAAAATGGCCTCTTAGCCAATTTGATCTTTGGCAGAAAAATTATTTGTCATTTTGAGCGATTTTCCAGAATTTAGCCACAATGGCATCTGACAGGTTTTCCCAAACCACCACATACACTCACCAGCTGCTTTAATAGGGATAACTGTACACCTGCTCATTCATGCAATTATCCAATCAGCCAGTCATGTGGCAACAGCACAACGCATTAAATTATACAGGAGTTTTAGTTAATGTTCACATCAAACATCAGAACGGGGAACTAACGTGATCTCAGTGACTTTGACCGTGGCATGGTTGTTAAAGGGCCGGTTTGATTTTTTTTTATAAGATCTCATGGGAATCATCAGACCAGTTTTCACAGAATCATACAAAAAAACAAAACACATCCAGTGAGCAGTAGTTCTGCAAATGAAAATGCCTTGTTGATGAGATGGGACAGAGGAGAATGGTCAGACTGTTTCTAGCTGACTGGAAGGTTATGGTAATTAAAATTTTATTGGTCACATACATAACCATGTTCAGAACGACTTGCAGTGAAATACTTTTTTTTTTGCCTGTTTGTTACATAAAAATAGAATGTTCATGCAACTTCACGGGAGTTGAGCGGAAACAGGTGCAGATCAAAGTCTTTATTATACACGTAAAACATAAATACTGCGCGAAGTGCACAGAAGCACGAGCGATTTAAATAACCCACATAATTAAACTAAACATAGACACCTGGCTCAAATCAAGACACACCCTCGCACATCAGCCAATGTCTAAACAGAAGGAGGAACAAAACCAAAAGCCAAGGCGCGTGTCCATTTTACACAGTTCAGTCACATGCACGCGCACACTCAGAAGCCGCCCCGCAGTGCCATCTGCTGGTGAGGGCGTAACAGTTCATAACCCAGAATTTACTTCTATACAGGTAGAAAAGGAAAGCTATAAAAAATATATTTTTAAAATTATGTAAGACCGACAAAGAAATAGTATGACTGTATTTTGAATAAGGTGCAGATATGTTCAATTCTTTGTGCAGTACATGCTGTGCAACATCAGGCTGAGTTAGTGGGTGTTGTGCAAATAAGTCCAAACTCTAGTACTATGTGTTATCCTGGTTGATGGCCTGATTGGCCTGTGGGAAGAAATTACTCCTCATCCTCTCTGTGTTGGCCATCAGGGAGGGAAAGCACTTCTCTGACTGCAACAGAGATTAGTTCATTCACCAAATGGATTTTTCTCCATTTGAAGAAGAGTCAATTTGGTAACTCAAATAACCAACAATTGTGGTGAGCAGAAACGCATCTCAGAATACACAACATGTTGAACCTTGAGGCAGATTTGCTACAACAGCAGAACACATCAGGTTTCATTCCTCTCAGCCAAGAACAGGAATCTGAGGCTACAGTGAGTTTCACTGAAACTGAACAGTTGAGGATTGGAAAAAGACCAGGCAATGTTTTCCAAGCCAGTCCATTACAGGGCACCATGCACACACACATTCACACCCAAGGGCAATTTAACAATTTTAACCCACCTATTGATATGGTTTTGGGAGGTGGGAAGAAACTAGAGATCCTCGATTGTGGGAACCCACTCAGACAGCCGCCATGCCGTGCATACAAATAGTTGCTCTCCTAAAATTTATATACATATGTTTTAATGCTTTGCCACATTTACCTATTGGTTGGTCTATAAATTCATACCACACTTCCTAAAACTTTCTGGATCACTGCATTTTTCTTGAATAAACTATTATGTTTAGATCAGCCAGTTTATTTACTTTATTAGCATTAGGATTCTTTCTGTAATAGCACTCACTCATAATGAGCTCCATTGCAGAAAATGATTAAATGTGTTTGTAAATATTTTCACTTCTCATATGAAACAAGACCAATATTAGTCACAGGATTTGAGAAGTCTGGAGGTATAGAGTTCGCATCCATCTGTATATGGGTAAAAGACTTGCGGTCTGTAACAGTATGGATCCAGTCTTGAAGGTTATGAATAAATCAGAACTATAATATTTCATTTTATCTGTGAAGGCATGTAGCGTTCAGCTTGCTCACCTTAATAACAGAATGTTGAAATTGTGTCTTTTGAATCTAGACCTCCTTGTTGCCTGGTCCTGTTAGTTAGATTTCACTTGTATGGTAGGGAGCCTAAGATATTGCTCAGGTCAGTGTTTGAAATTTCACAGCTCAGCACCCAGAGGGCAGGGTCCTGTGTTCTCCAGCTGGAGATGTAGCTGAAACCACACTCCCGATATGGAGTGATACTGGAGCAATTTCCTCTCTTCTGTCTCCACGGTGGGGCTCTTTGATGGATGGGTTTCTCCAGGGCTCTGGATTTTGATGACTTTTAGAAGCTTGACTAAAAACTTTTTTTGGGAAAGAACAGGTAAGAAAGAGAAAAAAATTTGCCCCACCAAACATGGATGATAAATGACAAAAGTGCAGCACTGCTGCAGGTCCCTTTGGGATGAAACTTGCCTGTCTCCAGTCTTGAATTGGATCTGCAGCTCATAAAAACCTATTGGATTGTTACAGTAACCTTTTGCTGGGACCATGAAGCATGTGCTTTTATATGTGCAAATGTCTATGCTAATGCACGTAAACATTGTGCTAGTGCCATCAGGTCTAGGTTTTGAGAGTATTTTTGCTGATCCCCACAGAATATTTTGCATCTGCTTTAAGCAGTGGACAGCCTTTTTATTCATTCATTTATTTATTTATTTGCGTTACAGTTTCAGGAATGTGTTTAGAGTGACAAATGGCTTATTACATTAAGATTCAAGCTTAGGTAACACGTCAGCGCCTAACTTGATAAAGATTAAATGACAATAAATAATTGAGTATAATTAATTTCTTTGCTTTACAAAATTAGGTACATATTATTTCTTGACATTTTGAAAGTAACTATTTAACTATTTAAAACCTATACATTTTTTAATTTATACATTACTGTGCACATTCAGGCATAACAGTCAAGAATAGAAATAAAATATGAGTCAACTTGAGAATTATCGGCACCCTTCATGAAAATGATGAAAGTTAATATATGAAATGAATGAAACATTCAATGAGTAATAGTTTCATCATATGAGGACACAATGTAGTTTTATATTAATTCAATATTTTTTCAAGCAGTGAAAGCTTTCTTTAGTAGTACAGTTTGTCCACCTTCATATTTAATATGTTCACCTTCATACTTAATATCAGCACCTTCATATTTAATGTTTAGAGAAGTCTGTAGTGGAGATAATAACATCACGAGTCTCTTCCTCTAATGTCTGATATACGTATTTATAGCAGGATCTTGTACTCTCCTGTATGTCTCCTCCATTTTTAGCTCCTTTATATTCTAAGGTTCATATTCTCTGCTCATGGTACCTGCCCATAATGTGATTCAAGTTTAACACCATGTATTGCCGATAAGCATGATTTTCTATCAGATTTTGTCGGACAAGCTGGGGAATTCTTAATCCCATTGGTCTGGAGTTGAGTAACCTTAATTTCGAGATATATTTTAGTTCCAATGTAATTTGGCCACAATTTGAGATGATTCATTGTCTGCTGGAAAATTGTGACCCGAATGGAAACACTCACCAAGCTTGAAACTGTAGTTCCTATGTAACCAAGTCTTCGAGAGGTGAATGAAACAAATCTCATTACATTCAACAACATATATAATTAACACACAGAAACACGGATTAAATGATCAAATAGCACACCGCATAACAACATTGATCCAACTGTCATTTACAAAGGATTTTGCCATTTATTTAACCACTTAATCTAGTGTGTGTTCAAAAAGGTTAGAAACAGAATTTTGATGTCTTCTTGTAGTTTTATCACTGCAACAACCAGAAGTTCAGAGCAACTTCATCAATGTCAAGGGCTGAACAAAAGAAATTAAAGTAGCACAATTCTAAAATTGCCTTTTTATTTCTCTTGTCACACTGCAACACAAGAAGCACCAAGCAACAACCCACAAGGAGACATCATGACATTTTTGTTGGAAAGACCCCACATTATCAGAAGAACAAAGAAGGGAATAAATAAATGTAGAAAGAAAGAAAGAGAAAATTAATTAATACAAAAGTCAGTGATTAAGGAAACAAATACATTAGCAATGGACGAAGTAGCATTTATTAAATATATACATTTATGTCAAATATTAATATAGCCTAATCATCTGCTTATTTTCCCTTACATCTTTTTCTTTTCCTTTTTTTACATTTATGCACCATGTATTATTTAATGATATTTTAGCAATTAATTTATTTTAATACCACAGCACTGTTAAATTCTTGAATCCGACTTGTCAGAAAGTTTGGCATAATTTTCTTTAATAGCGTGGCTCAGACAGGCTTGTATGATGGACAAAAAAAAACTCTATTGTTATTTAACAAAGAAAAATGTATATTCAATGAGGTGAAGCGTTCTGTAAAGGGATGTTTATTTAACATTTCTGAAAAGAGCATCATGTGCCAGAGTTTTATAATAGTCAATAACTTTTATGCCACTAGACAGAGGACTTAAATGGACAATAACATAAAAAGCTGCAATTTTGTTTCTTATTAACTTCAAGAGAAGTGATAACTAATTATTGCTGCTACAATGTTCGTAAAGTGACAAAAGGCACATATAGTTCTTTAATAAAAAATTTTTATTGTTAGCAAATCATGGCTGTGGTGTAAGAGGAATATTTATTAATTTATTGAATTATTTAATTGCATTCTCGCCCTGCATACAATATTCTGTACTAGGTAAGATAAGTCACGGTTTTGTACTTAGTGTTTATGTTGCTTATGTGTGACCACTCTATGTTCTTTTGCACTGCACAGATAATTAATATTCTTGTCAGCAGAGCAGAAAGCTGTGAATTTGCTCTGCCTTCTGTTCAGTCATTTGTGTGAAATGTCATTTATGCGTGCAAGCTTTTGGAAGTTATCTGTTTCAAATGTAATTACCTGACATTGATTATCTCTTTGAAATGTACATTTAAATGCCATTATATGTAATAAATTGCACAAAAGAAATTGGCTCTAAAATCACTGCCCAACAGACCTATCACAAATAAAATCTTTAGGTATTTAATCTACCCTTATTGATTTATGTTCATGCAGAGAATTCAGTAATATCAGATTTATCATTCTACAAAACTCCAATCTCTATCTCTTTTCAATATCACTCTGTCCTTACTTGACTGTATCCGTCACAGGTTTGGCAGGGGTTCTCGCACCTGGTGCCATTAACTTTCTTTTCAGGAATTTTTTTTTATTGATTTCAGAATTTTTCACAGAATATGCCACTCTGACTGGAACTTAATATAAATAGCCTCTCGACCTGAAATTATCCTGGCCTTTTCATTTTCACAGACTCGCTTTGGCATTTATATTATAGTAGAGGAGTAATTTCATATTACTTTTCTTTCCTTAAGGCTTGTGGTGTGATTACAATGTCATTACATCATACTGATTAATACGGATTATCCTTGCACTGATGTTTTATCTGCTGTAAATATTAACACATTGGTTTTCCTTACAGTTTTTTTCATAAACATAATATCATGTTAAGCATGGCATTTTAAAAGTGTATGTGATAATCATGAACGGTATAGAGTAAAAAGCACTCACACTGCATATTTCATGACCCATCACTCGTCAGACTGCTTGGCTCGAACAGGGAGGCATTTTCTAAACAATATTGAGCTAATCCTCCTGTTTTTGTTTTCCATATCCAATATTTGGTGCTTGTTTAATGAGCAAGGCCATTTGCTTGTGCAGTAGTGTTATTGATAGCATGGTGCAGTACTTTCTCCTGAGTTCTCTGTGGATCTCCCCTGACACACACTTCCTCCACTGTCCTGTTTCCACCGTCAGGCAGCGTTTTGAGAATCGTATGGTCTGTTGCATTTCACATTGCAAGGCAAACCCTTAAACTCATCTTTTATGCCTGGGAAGTGTCGATAGGCAATTCTGACACTTGTGAACATGGGAAATCTAGAGAAGGCAGGGCTGGTAATTATGAATTTAAGAGCACATATCAAACCAATCCTGGATGCAAATTACTTCCATTGACTGAATAAATTATTCAAAATCTAGAAAGATTCTCAAACAGGACATGTTACTATGATAATATACACTCACTGGTCACTTTTACAGGAACACCTGTACACCTGCTCATTTATGCAGTTATACAATCAGCCAATCATGTGACAGCATTGCAATGCATAAAATCATGCAGATACAGGCCAAGAGCTTCAGTTAATGTTCACATCAAATTAGTGTGTGATCTCTGTGACTTTAACTGAGGCCTGGTTGTTGATGAGAGACAGATGACTAGATTGGTTTGAGCTGATAGGAAGCCATGTTTACAGATAATTTTATTATCTGTAATATATATATACACACTTATTTATTTATTTATTTATTTATAAGGAAAAGCTAAGTGGGCCAGAAACAGAACCTTATGGAACACCAAACTTAACTTAGTATGCACAGAGAAGTCACCATTTGCATCTACAAACTGATAATGATCAGTCAAATATGACCTGAGCCAGGAGAGGGCCATTCCCTTAATGCCAAGAACATTTTCTAGTCTATCAAGGAGAATACTATAATCAGTGGTATCAAAACCTGCACTATAAGGTCAAGCAACACACGCAAGGAGACACAACCCTGATCAGAGGCCAGTAGTAGGTCATTTACCACTTCAATCAGCGCTATCTCTCTGCTATGATGAAGCCTAAATCCTGACTGATACATTTCATGAATGTTATTACTATGTAGGTACGAGCATAGCTGCTGTGCTACAACCTTTTCTAAGATCGTGGAGATAATTTAGGCCAAATATGCATGCACCGCTCTTCTTGACTTGATCTCTTCAAGAAGCTGCAGGGATGTGAAAGGAAAGTGAAATCACATATTAATGTGTGTGGTTTGCGTCACTGCACATTCTTGATTAGCAGCATGTGTAATGTTTCCAGAGGACACAACTTCACCATATTGAAATCCATCCATCCATCCATCCATTTTCTGTATCACTTACGCATGTCTTTGGACTCGGAGACGAAAATGGAGTACCCGGAGGAAACCCTGATGCATGGGGAGAACATGCAGACTCTGTGCACACAGGATGGAGGCGGGAATTGAACCATGTTTAGAATAAACATGACTTCATGGCTTGGTTTGTGCTCTGACATGCATTGTTAACTGTGGGACCTTATATAGACAGGTGTGTCCTTTCCAAATCATGTCCAATCAACTGAATTTAGCACAGGTGGACTCCAATCAAGTTGTAGAAACATCTCAAGGATGATCAGTGGAAACTGGATGCACCTGAGCTCAATTTTGAGTGTCATGGCAAAGGCTGTGAATACTTATGTACATGTGCTTTTTTTGTCTTAATTTATTTTTTTAAGTTTAATTTTTATTGAACATTTCTAATGAGCATTTCTGCTAAACATTTCTAATGAGCATTTCTGCTTTTATTTTTAATACATTTTCAAAGATTTCAAACAAACTTCTTTCATGTTGTCATTATGGGGTATTGTTTGTGGAATTTTAAGGAAAATAATGAATTAAATCCATTTTGGAATAAGGCTGTAACATAACAAAATGTAGGAAAAGTGAAGCGGTGTGAATACTTTTCAGATGCACTGTTAATCACGTATGTTACAGCAGAAATTAATATCAGAGTGGTGTGGTTATAGAAAACTAATCCACAGCTTCTGAAACAAGAGTTCAACAGTGCTATGGAAAAAATAAAGGTATGCAAGTGGATGGCCGATGTTTCATAAGTCCATTACCGCTCTATCTTTTTGGCTACTATATAGTATAGTCTTATACAACACAGTGAGCACTTGAGCTTGATGTTGAACATAACGCTGGTCTGACAGATTAATAACAAATAATGGCTGGGTTTTATAGGACATTTCTCGTTCAAATAAGAATGCAGGAAGGGCCTCAGTACAGATGAACATCCCTCCTCCCACCTGGCTGATAGACTGAGTGAGTGACACTGCCCTGACATTTTCTCTGCCTCTGTTCAAACCTCTTCCATTTACTCCACATCCTGCTGCTAAATGCTGTGTGCCACTGAGTGCGACATACTCAGGGAGTATTGCCTGCTGTTTTCCCATTTAATGGCAGTGAATGGCACTCCAATTGACCCCAGTCTGTTCTTTGCCCTGGAGCAAGGCAGTAAGGCACTTCCTGGTTCAGAATAAACATCCGGTCCTAGAGGAGTACATGCAATTTTTACACTCCCTTTATAAATTTGAGTTCTTTTTTATGTCAAATACACAGGTGTGTATTCTTTATCAGCATTTTAATATTAAGCTGCTCAATATTTTGATATTGGTTATATTTTATCATAGACATTCTCTATAACATTTTAATTTTTAGATCTAGCTACAATTTTAAATAGAGCTTAAATAGTTTATGCATACTTTTTTCTGTGTGGTAGGATACTTGAAAGAAAATTACACACTCATAACAAACAGCCTGGAGTAACCTTTCCATCACGAAAGGAGGGAGAAACTAAAAATAGGGATTATTGACCTATAACCATGACCAGATTTCTTTGGAGAACCTGCAGAACTGACGGGTGTGTATGAAGACGCTTGAGAGAAAGATGTGCTTTAAAAAATCATCCTTTCGCTTTCATCATCCTCTTGCTTTAAGAATTACTCACAGCTCCTATGATCTGAAGGTTAATTACTTTTATGTCCTACAGTGCAAGTCTCTAAGTAAGTTATGGTAGTTTGCTTCAGTTTACGTTAACAGAGATGACAAACCAGGGTGACCTGACATGTTATGGCTAAACTCGTTCAGGACTGATTCTAGTTAACATAAATGTCCTCCCACTTTTACTAATCAGCCTTCAGCAATCATTAGAATATGTTTTCAGTTTGTTTAACAGCCACTCTTTACATAGAGTACAGGCTAAAACTTGCCTCAGGTGTGCCATATGTGCATGTGAATCAGTATTGTGTTACTCTGATGCAATATTGTGTGAAGTCTCCTGGGATGGCCACATGCCAGCTTTTCCCGCTGAGAGTCATGAATCATGGGATTGCAGCTATCAGCACAGCAATCCGTTAGCACGGTGGTGAGAAGGTGCACCTGGCAAAACGGAAGTTGTAAATTCGTCCTCGACTCCTCTGGCTGCAACAACTCTTCCCACTTCTGCATTAATGTGTGTATATAGCCACACTCCGCAGATTGTAACAGATGAAGCGACTCATGAGCCACACGCCGCGCCAGATGCATGGCTCGGATTCCTCCATAACAGGCCCATTAGCCTATGATTTAAGCTCTACCGCCCAATCTGTCATAAGCACCGGAGGTGTGGAGTTCCGGTCCCTGAATCACACCAGTGGAAGAGAATTAACATGCTTGCAGCAGATTCATCAGTCTCTGTTCAGAGAGTTTCAACTGTTGTTTTGGGATTATGTTGGGGGGAAAAAATTAGTCATTCAATATCACATTGTGACTTTAAGAACAGCCTGTAATAACCATTCAATCACAAGGAAGCAAGACCCAACAATTAACTATGGTGCCCTCCACTAATCTTTGCACCCTTGGTAATTATGAGCAAAGAAGGTTGTAAAAAATTTTGTTTATTTTTTAACCTTTTGATCTTTTGTTCAAAAAATACACAAAAATACTCTGCTCTCATGGGTATCAAATAATTGCAAACAAAACAGGTTTATCAAAAAAAAAAATCCTTGTTAAATAAATGTGCAACAATTATTGGCTCCTTTTTAGTCAATACTTTGTGCTACTTCCCTTTGCCAAGATAACAGCTCTTAGTCTTGTCCTATAATGCTTGATGAGGAGAATACATGGCAATGGATCTGAAACCATTGCTCCATACAGAATCTCTCCAGATCCTTCAAATTTAGAAGTCCATGCTCCTCTTCAGTTCACCCCACTAGTTTTCTATGTGTTGCAAGTCAGGGGACTGAGATGGCCATGGCAGGACCTTTATTTTGTGGTCAGTAAACCATTTTTATGTTGATATTGATGTATGATTTGGATCTCTGTCCTGCTGGAAGATCCAGCCACGGTCCATTTTAAGTTTTATGGCAGAGGCAGCCAGGTTTTCATTTCATGATTCCATGTATCCTAACAAAATGTCCAGGACCTCTGGCAGTAAAACAGCCCCAAAACATTAAAGAGCCACCACCATATTTAGCTGTTTGCATGGGGTATTTTCCATATGGCTACCTCTCTTTGTGCTCCCAAACCACCTCTGGTGTATATTGCCAGAAAGCTCGATTTTGGTTTCATCTGACCATAGAACCCGATCCCATTTGAAGTTCCAGTAGGGTCTGGCAAACTGAAGACAACTGAACTGAACAAACTGAAGTTTGTTTTTGGATGAGAGTAGATGCTTTTTTCTTGAAACCCTTCCAAAAAATTTGTGGTGATGTAAGTGACTTCAGATTGTAGTTTTGAAGACTTTCTGACTCCAAGATGCAACTAACTTCTGTAGCTGTGATCCTTGGAGATTTTTTGGCCACTCAAACCATCCTCTTCACAGTGCGTTAAGGCAAAGTCCTCTTCCATGTTGATTCATAACATTTCCAGTTGACTGGAACTTCTTAATTATTGCCCTGATGTTGGAAACGAGCATTTTCAATGCTTGTGCTATTTTCTTATAGTCACTTTCCATTTTGTGAAGCTCAACAACCTTTTGCTGCACGTCACAGCTATATTCGATGGTCTTACTCATTGTTATGAATGACTAAGGGAATTTGGCCTATGTGTTACCTCATATTTATATCCCTGTGAAACAGGAAGTCATATTTGATCAATTTCCTGTTCCTAGTCACCCAGGTGTACTAAAAAAAATTAAATATGAATGGGAATAAACTTCAAATATATTTCTCATGAATTCATAGGGGTGCAAATAATTGTTGCACACATATATTTAAGAAAGATATTTGTATAAACCTGTGTTTTTGTTTGCAATTGATTGATATCCATGAGAGCAGAGTATTTTTGTGTATTTGTTGAACACAACCTCAAAAGTCTAAACAATGAAAGCAATTCTTCATAGCCTTCTTTGTTCATATTTACCAAGGGTGCCAATATTAGTGGAGGGCACTGTACATACCTCAGTCCTAGAAATAATAAGCTGCCATCATCATGTTCATCTTGCACTATGTGACATTGACATATGCCTCCCCTCATTCAGACAGACCAAAAAATATCTATTCCTGACACTTCTAAATGCTTCACTGCAGATGCAAATCATAGGTAAGATCACACAGACAGACAGACACACAGACAGACAGACACACACACACACACACACACACACACACACACACACACACACACACACACACACACACACACACACACACTGATAATAGAAGGGTCTCTATCAACCAACAGGGGTTGTGACAGGTTTGGTTGCTCCAGCCTTAAACAAAGCAGAAGGAACCATGCTGTGAGCCTCCTTAGACTGAGTTGTCACCACTCTGATTGATTAGATCATAATCAGAGAGTAAAACAGACCGGCAGTCCATACCTGAGCAACATCTGTGCTGAGGTGAGAAAGTGAAGTCTACAGTTTTAATTAAGGGCTATTTGGTACTTGTTCATCATCTCCTTTTCATGGCATGACATTAAAATAATAAAAAGAGACAATTTGTCAAAGGACTTTAATATGCATATTGACTGAGCGGCTATGGATCACGGACGGTGCGACTGCCATTTTCAGCCATCCATCCATTTTTAGGATGAAATGTAATCTAGCGGGTTTGATCCTCAAACACTTTAGTGCATTGTGCCAGCCTGTGGTCCCTGTGTGTTGTCGCTGGCATAAGAAATTAAGGTGATTTTTCCTCCTCCGCGGTGATTTATTAGAAAAAAAGCCTTTGGCTGCACTGAATATGTGCCTGCATGGTATTGAAGGTTCTCTCCACCCTCTCTCTTTCTCCCTCCTACTGCATTTCATTTGTCATGGCCCAAACTTATCTATGAGCAGCTGTGAAATGCACAGGGCTGTATGCCGATAACACTGCCAACAGTGGAGCACTGCAGCCAGCTCCCTATGGAGGGGAACCATCTGATACTTATTCCAACCTGCTTCTGCCCTGCTCTGCCATCATTAGTCATATGCAGTACATAAATAAAAAAACTTTAGATAAATAACTCTGTTATTGAAAGAATTTTGGTTTAGCCTTAGCTCTAAATCCTGCTGGCTTTATTTTAAATACTGTCAAGCAGGTGCAGATTGAAGCGTTTGCAGTGCTTTCAGTAGGTTCGCTTGTCATTTCCTGGCAAGATACAGAGATAATTGCAAAATAAACAATTTCCAATGGCTCTTGAACTGACCCACGCCAAAACCCAAAAAACAAATACACAAGGTGTGGATGGTGACAGACGCTGGCATTGGTCTAGTGTGTAGTGCTAGCCACTGAAACTCGTACACCGCGGTTTAACCTGAGCACCCTATTGTCCTCACCACCAGGCTACCACAGAAAAAGTCCACCCCACCTAGACGGACTGCTACGTCCAAAATCCACGGTTAGGCTTTTGGTTTCGTCCTCTGACCTTTTCCACGAACCACAAACCCACGAATTTCCCCGTGGAAAACCACGCCAACAAGCGACAAAAACTAAAAATTGAAACCCAAAAAAAACAGGTATAACTAACACACACTACTATGTCCCCCCCTACGACCACAACAAATGACAAAAATTGGACAACCAATAATGGTGGTCAAATTTTCTTCACTAAAGTTACTCACCGTTTTACGACATACATACGCTGACTGGTGATGCTAATGCTCATTGTACTAGTTTTCTGCTACACATACTTCTGACACACTGTCTTTAACCTCGAACTGTACACCACGTACCCCACCAACCCCCACACGACACACCCCGTGTCCACCCAGCACCCTACACACTGAGGAAAATTCTGCACTATATCCCCTTGCTGCTAACACCTTTGCCCTCTAAACACGTAGGTCACATCACCCTCTGCCCTGGTAACACCTAGAGCTGCAGCGGAAGGGCAAATGCCCTACCGCTAGTGTCTACTACAAGCTGAAACTGATATCGCACCTCGAACTCATCCTCTCTCTCTGCTGCTAGTAAAACAAAATACCCAGACACTTTCCAAAACTGCTTCAAGTTATACCACTTTCTTCAGCAGCTCTCTTTCTACAGCACTAATTTCATTGTCAAAGAAATTTCTGTTAACCTACTTCCACCCCTCCTTCGTCTTCTGGTTCACGTTTTTTCACCCACTCGACTCTGAGCTAAAGGGAGTCTCCAGCAGAAACTACCACCTTAGACAACGCTGGACCATTCCCACGAGTTTAAATGTGCTTTGCTTGTGTCTCCCCAATAAAATCTCTGAACTGGTTGTCCAGCAGTACTGAAACGCTGTTACACCTTCCCAAGAGAAAAATTTTCTGTGAGATTTCATTTCCCCCATTCAAACTTCCGTTTTGGCAAAATACAGCGTGTCCCTCACTTTTCCACTGACAAACACACCTCTTGAACCACCAACATAATCTAGCACTGAAACTCTTGGTCAAAGTTACAAATACCTTTGATGGCCTCTGATTCTGAGCTACCTCACTTTTATTTTTGACCTTAGAGCCTTTATCTGTGGACATGGTTTTTACTTACCCACCTTGAAAGTTTTGTGTGTCCGGAAATTTTAACGTTTAAACCATTTTACTGACCTTCCCAGTTTATTATGAGTGGCTTTAGATCTACACTTGCTGGTGCTCACTGGTGTTCCTCAGGGTTCAATCTAGGCCCTACTGTCATATTTACTATCTCCACTTGGGCATCTGCTGCAACACTTGGCTCCATTATCACTTTTTACGATACCCAAATCTCATCTCTTAAACCCGTGAAAGCATTGATGTTGGTTATCTTTCTGGCTGTATTTCTAGATAAAGAAATGGATGAATAATAACTTTCTGTGCCTGAACAGCGGGAAAACTGAGTCATGCTCATAGGTTCCCGTCATCAAATTGCAAAGCGGCTCCAGTGTGTCTCTCCGTTGATGGCTCTGTTCTAGAGTTCCAAAGCAAGTTGAGGAACCTTGGTGTAATTTTTGACACTAACCTCACTTTTTGATTTTTTTGTTCAGAGCACTGTGAAAGCTTCCTTTTTTCACCTCAGAAATATTGCCAGATTAAGACCAATGCTAAACTTATCTGTCCCTGAAAAGCTGATCAATTCATTCGTTGTCATGCGGTTGGATTATTGCAATGCCGTTAACAAATTGCAGTATGTTCAGAACTCTGCCGCCCGGATCCTGACGGATCCTGATCCACTCCTGTTTTGAAGTCCTTACATTGGCTCCCGGTCAGGTTCTGGGTGGATTTTAATGTTAACATACAAGGCATTGCACGGATTGGCTCCACAATATTTAAGTCACTTATTAATCCCGTACACCCCACATCGCAGACTGCGCTCCTCACAGGGTCATCTACTTACGGTTCCACTAACCCACCTTAAGTCTATGGGTGACAGGGCTTTTTCTGTCTACGCTCCATCACTTTGGAACTCTCTTCCCCCTGAACTCAGGGAAGCTAAGTCCTTTGGCATTTTTAAAGCTCTTTTAAAGACACATTTTTTTAAACTCCCTTTTGACTCTTAATATCTTTTTGACTATTTTATATTTGTTTTTATTACAGTTTTAGTCATTTTATTTAACTTTTATTTATTCTGTGATTTGTGTTTTTATGTACAGTGCTTTGCGAAGCTACTTTAAAGGCGCTTTATAAAATAAAGTTTATTATTATTATTATTATTATTATTATACCATTTTTTTTTTTTTTACCAAAAACCGGCTCTGAAGGCAAATGACAGATTTGTAACATTGCTAATGACTAACACAGTGCAGCACTTTTAACTTGTTAGAAGTTGAATGTTGTTAATGTGAAGCTGCTGCAGTGCAGTACAGTCTGGCAGTACTTTCATTCAGTTGAATAAATACACTGCGAGACTACAAGCTCTGCAGCAGCAGCAGCAGTATAGTTTGGCATAATTGTAGTGAATCAAAATAAACTTCAGCTGTAATTTTTCCCTGCCTGGGTTTTACTAAATCTTACCTCCTTTTCCCCAGCATCATTAAAAAAAGTATAATTGCAGTTAGATAGATCGGCCTGCGCTGCCTAACCCTCTGACAGAATTTACTGTACAGAATGCTTTTGCAGTGTGCGTCCCTCAAAATGAGCTATTGTGTCGTTTCAGTGGATTTCTTCCCCAGGTAGGTGCAGAGTTCACTGAGCGACTGTGGAAATGATGTGCCTTGTGGCTCTGCCATCACTCTTGCTCACATAACTGAATTAGATAGATTGAGCAATCCATCACCACACTCTCATTCCCATAACCAAAGTAATAAAGACATTTTTTAGACTAATTCTGGGAGATGGCAAGGCCATTAATGTATTTGTTTTGACACATACATGCAGATTTTTCAGATTAGTTAAAATATTTGAATTGTCTATAAGCATATGATGCCAATTAAACTGAAGTAGATTTTTCTCAAAGGACAGAAATATATGTTTATTTCCCATGCCTTTTTATTTGCATTTCTTCATAGATATTCTGGCCTCATATTTGCAGAGTAATGTTAGGGTCTCTGCACTTGATAATTAATCATCACACTCTGAGGCTCTCTTTCCCCTTGACTCTAAACTTACTCCACCCCACTGGGATTATTAATCTCTGACTGTTTTGAACCAAAAAGGCCTCTCTTTCCAAAGGCCACAATGACTTTAGATGGGAAAAATTTCTGAGAGATTTTCTTTTTGTTTCTCATTCCCTTAGCTTGGGCACACAACAAGTGTTACTTTAGCCCTCCTCCTCTCTTGTCGTTCAAGGTGATAAACACTTCACTTTTTCATCTTCTGAATAGAGCAGTCTCAATGACTCCTTTATTGACCAAAACTAAAGCGCTACTTTGACATGGTTATACGAGTCCTGTCAAAGTGGATCTGAAAAATGTCATAGCAATCAATAGTTTGGTTGTCATTTACAATGACATACATGACATACAACTACCAGACATATGAAATGAATCACATTTTGATGCTGCAGGACAACATTAAATAACGACATAGCTTCAAGCGAAATTACGTAAAGTGGCATGTATGGAGTTGTGAATGAGGACTTTTGTCACAGGTTGAGGTTGAGGCAGAAGCAGTTGCAGATTTTAAACATTTAATGTAAACAAATAGACTACTAGACAAACACTAAGACAACTTGGCAAGATACTATGGCAAGATACTATGGCAAGAAATAAAACACACTGACATGAAAGATAGAAGTCTCAGACAACGAGAGAGTGCAGACAAAGACTATATATACACATGGATGCTCATTAACCAGAAACGTGGATCAGGTACAGTTGTAGTGCATGTGGTCATGTGGTGCAGTGCAGTGGCTGATGGGAAATGGAGTCCAGAGTTCCAGATACGTGACAGAACCCTCCCCCAAGGGCGCTACTTCCGGAGCGCCCAAACTGACACGGCCCCCCACCGGCGGCCCCAGGCCCCCAGGCAAAGAGTCCTCAACAAAGCCAGTAGACCGAGTGGCTCCCACAATGGCACAGGGAAGCAAAAGGACGTCCTTGGCGGGGCATGGAAGCGGGGCGACCTCCTCCCTGGGGCAGAAGAGGAACGCGAGGTCCCCCACGAGGTTCAAAGGGGGATCGAGGGTCTCCACGAGGCTCCAGAGGGGAGCGAGGGTCTCCACGAGGCTCCAGGGGGGAGCGAGGGTCTCCACGAGGCTCCAGGGGGGAGCGAGGGTCTCCACGAGGCACATGGGGGGAGCGAGGTTCTCCGGGAGGCACACGGGGGGAGCGAGGCTCTCCGCGAGGCCAGGGAGAGGAGCGAGGTTCTCCGCGAGGCTTAAGGGAGGAACAACGCGGAGCATGAGGGGGGAACGGCGCATGAGGAGCATGAGGGGGGAACGGCGTCCTCCGTGGAGCAGGAAGGGGGAGCGACACACTGAGCGCACCGAAGGAAAGGAGCGACGTCTTCAGCAGAGCATGGACGCAGAGTGACGTCCTCAGCGAGGCAGGATGGCAGAGAGACGACCGCAGCCGAGCAGGAAGGCCGAGGGACGACCTCAGCCGAGCAGGAAGGCCGAGCGACGTCCACAGCCGAGCAGGAAGGCCGAGCGACGTCCACAGCCGAGCAGGAAGGCCGAGCGACGTCCACAGCCGAGCAGGAAGGCCGAGCGACGTCCACAGCCGAGCAGGAAGGCCGAGCGACGTCCACAGCCGAGCCGGAAGGCAGAGCGGCGTCCACAGCCGAACAGGAAGGCTGCGCGACGACCTCAGCTGAACGGGACGGCTGCGTGACGACCTCAGCTGAACGGGAAGGCAGAGTGACCTCCAGAAGAGGGGAGGGTGGGCAGGATTTGGTCTCATCTCCGAGCATACACTCCAACCCATGTAAATTGGCATATTCTACAAAGAACGGCGGATGTGGTATGGTGCATGCGCTGTACCGTGATGGTATTCCAAGATTGCGGCTACACTGAGCCATCAGTACCCTCGACCTTCTTTCCTGCTCCGTGATCTTGAGATACCACTGCGCATAGTTGTTGTACCAGGCGTCCATTGGGGAAAAAAATTAAATAAATCTGCTGCTTCTATATCACGGTCTTTCGTTCTGTCACAGGTTGAGGTTGAGGCAGAAGCAGTCGCAGATTTTAAACATTTAATGTAAACAAATAGACTACTAGACAAACACTAAGACAACTTGGCAAGATACTATGGCAAGAAACAAAACACACTGAAAGACATGAAAGACAGAAGTCTCAGACAACGAAAGACAACGAGAGAGTGCAGAAAAAGACTATATATACACATGGATGCTCATTAACCAGAAACGTGAATCAGGTGCAGTTGTGGTGCATGTGGTCATGTGGTGCAGTGCAGTGGCTGATGGGAAATGGAGTCCAGAGTTCCCAGATACGTGACAACTTTATGTAAATTATTTAATTATTTAGTATTTGTTAAATGGGTGAGCTCCATCCCACATGCCCCTGTAGGTGAGCTGCTACTTGTGCAAAATGGTTTTTAGTGAAGATTGTGAAGAGCAGTTGCTGAAGCTTTCTTATCAGATCAATATGGATCAGACATCACTGTCAATCTATAATCAATACAAAGTTATTTTCAACGAATGTGCATTCAATGATGTACCATCTGAAATAACAGAAAATAATAACAGCTTTAAAAACACTGTGCTGGATACTGAATACCAAGTACAAGTGAAATTAAAGTTAGGGATAAAAAAATACTATTGAATTGTAAGTCTTTTCAAGGGAATTACACTACGTAAGTGTGAATAAAAAAAAACAGAAATAAAATAGTCAACTTTTACTAATATTAAATGTAATTTTTAGCAACTAATGTACATGCATGGTAGGCTGATTGGCATGTCTAAAGTGTCCGTAGTGTATGAATGGGTGTGTGGGTGTGTATGTGATTGTGTCCTGCGATGGACTGGCACCCTGTCCAGGGTGTACCCCGCCTTGTGCCCGATACTCCCTGGGATAGGCTCCAGGTTTCCCCACGACCCTGAACAAGGAGTAAGCGGTAGAAGATGGATAGATGGATGTGATTTTACAATAATGGCTTCAGAGCATTATTTTTCTTGTATTGTACTAAACTACATGAGACATTC
Source organism: Ameiurus melas (assembly GCA_012411365.1). Classification (NCBI taxonomy): domain Eukaryota; kingdom Metazoa; phylum Chordata; class Actinopteri; order Siluriformes; family Ictaluridae; genus Ameiurus; species Ameiurus melas. The sequence goes on from CM022763.1 coordinate 6,950,727, forward strand.
TATATCTTTAGGAAAAGCAGATTATAAAGCAGAAAGATTTTACAAATAGAAGCTGATCTGCATTTTGTCATTGAATTGTAGCTCCTGTTCTCACCACGAATATAAGCTCCATTGTTAAACAGCCCCTGACTGTCTGTGCATGTGCATGAGGCAGTACCTCTGTGCCATCTGTGCCAGCTCAGGACAGAAAGTGGTTTTGATTGATGTGCCAATATCCAGCAGGGTTATGGCTTCTGGTGATAGGGGCTTCAGTTAAATAACCAGCTAGTTGTTGTATATTTGCTGTGTGCTTGTTAGTGTGTGCTAATATCTAACAGTGTTATCACTTTTGGGGTTGGGGACATTACAGTCCCTGGGACCTTTCCATTTTGTGGTGTTACAACCTGGCACTGTGATGGACTTACTTGTGATTTTGTGTTATGAATCTTCATAAATTTACATTAACTCTCTCATAATACTGAAGTGATAGGAAATCGACATAGTTTGCAAAATTATTTTCATAAGTATTCACCAATATTGCTGTGAAAGTCCTAAATTACTTCTGGATCAACCAGTTACCAGCAGAATTTACATAATTATTTCAGTGGTGTCTATGTGTGTGCAGTGAAAGTTTTACATGATCTGAGACAAACTAGACATGTTCCTGGAAAGCTCCAGAGTTTAATAGAGAATATACCTAACAAACAGCATCATGAAGACCAAAGAGCTATCAAAATATGTTTGGCACAAAGTTCTAGAAAGGTATCAGTCAAGAGTTTGGTTATAAATATATCCAAAACTCTGAACATCTCGAAGAGTACTATTAAATCTATTATTAAATTTAGATGCCACTCTGCTTATTGGAGGCTGTCTGAGATCCACAACTCAAATGGGGATAGTTGTTCACAAGACAACTTCAGACCGGACACTACAAAACTGGGCTTTATGAGTATTCATTATTAGGGAAAAACAACAACAACAACAACTACGTTTTTGGTCTTGGAAAAAAAGCACAAAATTTAATGTAAACACAACACTGCTAATTACCTTGAGAATACCATATTAAGTGTGGTGGTGGTTGCAGCTAATTTTAGAGATGCATGAACTGGGAAACTGGTCAGTGTAACTGGTCAGGTTTGAGGCCATGACAAATACTGGACAATTCTGGATGAAACCCTGTTTTAATCTGCAAAAGATTGCCAAACACATACTGCCAAAGCTACACTGGAGCGGTTAAAAAGGAAAACCCTGATGTTTTAGAATGCCTGTCAATGCCAGACTTTCATCTTATTGAAAAGATTTGAAAATTTTTGTTCACCAACAGTCTCCATTCAGTCTGACAGAGATTGAACAATGTTGCCAAGCAGAATCAGGATTCAGAAGACTTGCTACTGTAATTCCAGCCAAACATTGTTCTACTATGGGGAGGAATAGTTATGCAACCAGCAAATATCTGCTTTTGTGTTTAACTAACCTTTGTGTCAAATGTTCAATATATTCTTTGGAAACAAAAATGTTCAAAGGGGGTGAATACCCAGGGGAATGCACTGTAGCAGCCTACTCTTTCACCTGGTGCAGGTGAATGTATTGTAGCTACTCAACGAAGCTGAATGTATGCCTGGTTTCTGCCTGGAATCTGGCTTGTCATTTGACTTGTTTACTAGGTAGATCCTGTTTCATTTCAAATCAAGGTGGCTATTGTTACAAGCAGAGCTGTGAACTCCAGAAATTTATATTCAGTCTGACAAAAATGGTTTTAATTTCTAAAAAGGTAACCATCATCACTGTGCAGTTTCAGCCTGTTTGTTTAATAGATACTCTAGTGACATTAATAAGAAGAAAACGTTTGCATTAGATGCATCAGATGAGCTTACATGCTTTGTGAATTTTAAAAGGGGATGAGAAGAGAAAGTACATTTTTAATTAATTTTCATTGACAGGCAATGAATGTGGAAAGCAGATCATAAGCCTCTGTAAACACAGTTAGAACTTTCCGTTGCTTAATTAAGCTTTCCATAATTTCCAGATCCTTTGATTTTGGATAAATATCGTCCCATCTCCAAACTACAATTTTTATCCCAGTTATTGGAAAAAGTTGTCCTCCGTCAATTGTCTACTTTTCTAAGTGAAATGAAGTAGATAAGTTTCAGTCTGGTTTTTAGACAAAATCACAGTACAGAGTCAGCTTTGCTGAAGGTGTTGAATGATCTTTTGTTGGCTGTGGATTCAGTTAACTGTGCAATTCTGGTCCTTCTGGACCTCAGTGTAGCTTTTGACACAATTTACCATTCTATCTTGTTTTGAGGTTGAGTAAGTGTGTAGGAATTCAAGGTACCGTATTAAATTGGCTTAATTCTTATCTCTCTGATAGAACATTCTCGGTGGAGGTTGGGAGTTTGTCATCCTCTACAATACCTTTAACTGGTGGTGTACCTCAGTGTTTGATTTTGGGCCCACTGTTCTTTTCGTTATATTTGCTATCTTTAGCATTGATTTTTCAGAAGCACAACATTTCTTATAATTTTTATGCGGATGATACCCAGGTTTACATCCTTTTCAAACATGGAGAAAATTTTGACTTATCCTCTTTGTATAACTGTATTGTGGAGGTAAGATGCTGGCTGGCAGCCAATTTTCTAACACTGAACGAATCTAAAACTGAGTTTTTGGACCACCAGCTTCTATTACACAGATAAATAACCATCTGGGTCATTTATCTGTGTATTCTCATGCTCATATTTTATAATGGCCTTAAATTTGATAAACAAATCAATTCATCCATTGCGAAATTTAAAGTGTTTTTTATCAGTAAAGGACTTAGAGACTAGGCTGGATTATTGTAACTCACTGTACTCTGATGTGGCTGAGTCCTCTTTATCCCGCCTTCAATTGGTATAAAATGCTGCTGCCAGGCTTCTTACTGGAACTACAATGAGGAAACATATTTGACCTGTTCTGGCTTCACTTCACTGGTTGCCGGTCGAATACCATGTTAAGTTTAAGGTTTTATTGTATGTGTATTAGGGGTTAAATGGCCAGGCTCCACAATACATAACAGATCTTCTTCTCCATCGGAAATGTTCTAGGCCTTTAAGGTCTTCAAATAGGTTGAAGCTGATCATGCCAATCTCTCGTTTGAAGTTAAAAGATCGTGCCTTTTCTGTTGCTGCTCCGCATCTTGGAATGATTTGCGAGTATACGTTAGGTTGTCTTCCGATGCTGATAGTTTTAAAACCTCACTGAAAACAAATCTTTTTTCTCTATCGTTTGGTTCAATGTAATCTTATTAATTTGTGTGTTTTGTCAGTTTATGTATTTTATTGTCTAATTTTGTTTTGGTCAGAAGTGGCTGTTTTAAATGTGCTTTAGAATTAAAAGTGCCTTGCCTTACCTTGCCTTAACATGTCTTGTTCAACCGTGTGCTCACAACTTTGTGAAACCATTTTGGTGATATTCTGCACTGTGTCTGCATTGTGCGCAAATGCAGATAGGTAAGCATAGAATTATTATAGTGTTCTCTGTAAATACTGCACTAACACAACTCAACATTATTGACCACTAAGAATAAGGAGTGTTGGGCTTTGCAAGGTCTGCTTTTCTCTGCCATTTCCACATATTTTCTCTTCCCATCAGTCTCAGAAAATGTTAACAAATGCATATTTGACACCTTTACGAATTTTGTGTAGGAGCTTTGCATTTTAACATAACAGTATGTTGCTACTATGCGTTATTACTCAATGCACCAAAAAGCAGTATTCTTTTTTTTTTTTTCCTTGACAGATGAACTAATTGACACATGAATCTGGAATGAATGACAGTTGCTCTAGGTGTTTTGAGTCCTGTACCTCTCGATCATGTCACATTAGTAAACTTTTGGCTGGGCCAGTACTCTCATCTCTAAAGATGGGGTCTCACTTTCTGTCATGGAAAATGGAAACTGTTTTGTGTTCATTAATGTGAAATGAAAATCTATCAATGTGCAGTCATCACTCAAAGACACAGAGATCACATTTTTTAGATTGCTTGCTCTGCACTTCTGCCACATCAGATAAATGCGGCTGTGGCACAGTTGGTAGAGCGGGTTGTCCACTAATCGTAGGGTTGGCGGTTCGATTCCTGGCCTGGGTGACTCCATATGCCGAAGTGTCCTTGGGCAAGACACTGAACCCCAAGTTGCTCCTGATGGCAAGCTAGCACCTTGCATGGCAGCTCTGCTACCATTGGTGTGTGAATGGGTGAATGAAACACAGTGTAAAGCGCTTTGGATAAAAGCGCTATGTAAGTGCACATTTACCAAGTGCAGGTGCACATGTATTCCTAATAAAGTGGATGGTGAGTATATATTTAACTTGACTAATTAGACAAGTATGTAGTTAACATCAGTTATTTGTAGGGTGTAGTGATACATAGTGGCACAGTGCATCGCAGTGCAGAAATTTGATGATTGTTGATATGTGCGATTCACATTGGGTATATCACCATTGTATTAATTATGCATCTAATACAACTGCACTGTTTGAACACCAGAGGTGTTAATCTGTGCTACCCATAAAATATGTAGAGAGCAAGCTGACCAATTTTTGGTTAAATTGACGCCTCAGGCAGTGATACAGAGCTTATTATGTTTCAGTCTATCATTTTTCCCAGGTCTGAGACTTTGTTAATTTCATCAAATTGTTGGGAGAATTTATATATTTATTTATTTATCTTTAAGATATCGTAAACCTGTAGTACATTTAAACCTCTGTCTAGAACCCGGTGTTTGAGGGTGTAGAGGAAGACTTGGGAGGCAGGCGGAATTTTACCAGAGCTCCAGGCTTGTTTATTCAGTTTGTGCTTTTCAGCACACTTCCAAAAACTCAACAAAAAAGGAAAAATAAACAGAAAAAGGGTTGTGCAGCTTTCGTTCAAGTACATGCTCCTTACCATGTCTATGGGGTGTGTGTGTGTGTGTGTGTGTGTCTTGCAAGCTCTGCCAGCTATATCACTCTCTCGCTCTCGATTACGGGAGTCACAAATAGACGCAAATAAGTAGACTGGCAGTAATAAGACACATGTAAGAATCATCACGCACTACCTGCCAGTCATGAATCCAGTATTATATGAAGCCATAAAGCCAGTATTATAAATCATTAATTGTGATATTTAAATCCAATATGTGTCGTGCAGCATGTAGGATTATCAGTGCTGCACATTATAGCTATAGCAGTGAGTTGCTTCACACCATGTGAAGTGCATTTTGTTTAAATATAGTACTACATAGCAAATAACTTTGTTTTGATAAAGTCAGTAGTAAGTAGCATTTTACTTTCTTTGGTTATTGAAAGAGAGAAGGAAGAAAAACCCTACTGAACCTACCTATCCAACAGGCAAGACCAGATGATGTATTTCCAATCTGTCCAGTTTTGGTGTGTATTTGCCCATTCTAGCATCAGGTTTCTGTTCATGGGTGACAGCTTTGGTACACGATGTGGTCTTCTGCTGTTGTAGCCTGTCCACTGCAATGTTCAGCATGTTGTAAGTTCTGTTGAACATGGTTATAAGGAGTTATCATTTGAGTTACAGTAGCCTTAATGTCAGTTTGAGCCAGTCTGGCCATTCTTTTCTGATCACTTCTCTTACGTTTCTGGCCGCAGAACTGCTGCCCATGCTGTGTAAATTCTTTTTTCCATTCTGATGTTGGATGCGAACATCAAGCTCTTGACCTGTATTTGCATGATTTTCTGCATTGTGCTGTTGTCACATAATTGACTGGTTGGATAATTGCATGAATAGGCCCCTGCTCATTCATGCAACAGGTGTTCCTATTAAAGTGGTTGGTGAATGTAATGCTAAAACTGTATTATTACCAGAAAATATAAACCACAATTGCAATTCAGTAATTGTGGAAAAAACAACAAGTGCAATGCTGAACAAGCTGTTCATTAAAAAAAAAAATTTAAGACCAACAAAAGATTTTTGCTGTTTATTACCATGAAAATATGCTCTTATAGTACTCTTTAATAAGGTATAATTCTGGGAGAATTTACCCAGTCTAACTGGGTGAATTCTTAGCTTTGTGGATGCTGGGAAAATTGCATCGCGGGCTAAAAAACTCCTTATCTTTTCTCTCCTCTCCTGTCCTGTCATGTCCTATGCTGTTTTTTTAAGGTGCCAAAAGCTTGTTTACTGAAATAAACTGATGAGCATGACAGGATTCACAAACTTACTGTGATGAGAGTGACAGGATTCAGGGCTTTTCAATGCCTTGCAATCTGCTATGTGATTTTGGCAGAAGGTAGTAAGAGCCAGATAATCACTAAAAACAAACCGCTGAATCAGTCGATTCCACCCCATCTGTTTAGACATTACAGCTGAAATGCCAGTTTATATGCTTCAGTTTGAGCAAAATTACCTGGAACAAAACACGACTAAATGTGTTGAAAGGATGTTCAGTATCAGAGTCCTGGGATGAGCACATTACAGTCTTTATTATCACCACAACAGTTCTTAGGACAAGTATAATAGGCATATGAGATTATCCACTGAAGCTAGAGTTTTGGGCTTAAATTGTTTTTGGGAATATCCATATAGGCTATCCATCTAAGACCATCATAAGACCATCTACAGCAGGAGAAAGTGAGTCACAAGTGCAGAGGTTCCAAGCAGAAGTAGAGCATCAGGATGAATGAGCTGGGAAGGAGTCACAACAGCAGTAGAAGTGTGTCAAGTTCTAACACTGGCATCACATCAAGCAGAAAGAGTGCATGAGCTTCTAAGAGACAGAAAGAATGTATTTAGGTATTTACTCTGCATAAAATGTTTGAATTTTTGGTTTAATTTTGATCGATTCACATAGTACAGGTACTATAACTATAGTATTTACATTAACACGGGTTAAATGTGTGTGGTAGAGTAACACAGTGGTAATGTGGCTATTGTTAAAAGCCAGCAGCCGGGGTTCAATCTGCAGCTCAGGTGGAGTTTAATTTCAAATATATGATCAAATCATGTTTCATGTATAAAAACAAATTATGTTAATGTATCTCAGTTCAATCACATGGAACCGAGGTACACATTTGAATTAACAAAATTTACTGAGCTTGTTTTTCAGTCTATGTTCACTTGAAACCAGGTTTATATATATATATATATATATATATATATATATATATATATATATATATATATATATATATATATATATATATATATATATATATATATATAAGTTAAATCTAAGAAAAGAACAAAAGTTTTCATTGGCATGAAAATAGAAAATGGAATTCATTCAATGCTATTTTGAGGAAGGTACACACAGAAATTTACTTTCTACACTGAAAAAAAACACTCTCAAATGAACTGAGGCTCAAATGCCGGTTGCTGGTACTCTACACAAAGGATGTTACTGCTGCGCTATTCTCATAGCTGATACTATAGTTATTGTACCTGTACTATGTGACTCGATCATGCTTCCTTTGTATAATTGAATCTTGTTATTAGAAACTTTACATTAGGTTTAGCACAAGTTTTGATGAGAAACGTAATATTTTTATGTGAACCATACATAATTTTTTTTCTTAAATCTAACCACACAATTTTTTTGTGTACTATGTGTTCAGCTACCGTATATAGTTCCATGTACCACTTGGTGGTTATTGTTTGAAGCACAACAAATGATTATAAATTCTAAGAAGCCTGCCTGCACGGTGCCGCGTGATGACACGTGATGAATCGCATAAAACTGCATGAAAAAAGGTGCATTCTTAAAGACCACATTTGTACAAATGTATTGTGGGGATAACAAATTACACCAGATCTACCAATCAAAATTAGCAATTTTCAGGTTCTTCAAAATTCTTAAGTTTCTGTAATGCTGAAAAGTCATTGATATTCTTGATTTTCTGCTGGCTTCTGTCTTGCTCTGTGTCTATCCCCATACATAATGGTTCCTGCACTCATGAACATTTGTGCTGGTAAACTCAGCATATCATTGGGGCTAAAGTCGTAAAACCGAGATTTCAGGAGCAATCTGCTAACCTGCAAAATCTGTTTTTTTTTTAAAACAGTAAAATTGCTGGTTTAAGTAATTCCATTAATTTTGGCAGTTATTATTTTCAGTTTAGAGACTGTAGCCACAGGTGGAGGGTTGCTGGAAGGGTTGTTTTTTTCCATTGCCATTGTCCTGTTGTTCTCTATATTTTGATTGCTACAATGTCATGAGGTTTATGATAATTGTAGCTGAGTAGTTCTTTGATTCGTTTTATTGAGGGGAAAGAATGCCAGAGTGTAATTAATTATTGATTGTGATAAGGAAAATATGAAACATTTCCTTTCTTCTGACAATGTTGAAAATCATTGCTATTCACTTTTACAGAACAGGAACAGGGTGTAAAATATCTGGCACAAGAGCTATGAAAACATTGTTACATATTCTGTCAAAATGTTTGCCGTTTTCAGTGATTTGTTTGTCTACAGTATGAAATATTTATTGGCTTAAAAAAAAAGATATTATTCTTGGCCACAAGCCTGTAACATCCCTAACACACTGAATATGGAGCTTGTTCAGTCCTTGAGTACTGGAGTAACTTTGATTAAAATCATTATTCTTGCAAGTCTGTTGTTACCAAGTGGAATAATAAACTGAATTAACAAGTTGCTTTGGTGATGAACCAGACACAGTAAAAGTGTCTCCATAAGGAGTTCAATAGCAAGGGCTGCTTTTGTAAAACTGAAATGCAACATTCTCTAAACCCTAACCTCTTACTCTCAAAAAGATACCTGCTTCATATACCACTTCTGTGTGACCCCACACTCCTTACTCAGCAGGCACAAGGCTGAATATGTGGGAAAAATAGTAATAACTCCAAACCTTTGCACATGTACAGTTAATGAAAATGTTTAGAGATAAATGTTTCTCTTTGTACTCTTTATACTGCAGGTCTGTCAGTGTAGTATACATTTTTTAAATACTGTGCAGACAGCTGTATGTAGAAATTTCTACAACTGTCATGAAATGTACTGAGCAAATCTCTGGGAGTCTGAAACAACTAATACAAAAAAATTGCTGAATCTTGAATCATGGTACACAGGACTGTGTATTATAAACCACCTCAACTATTCAGCTGTCAGTTGAACAGATTATTAATGACTTTCCTTTTAGCCAGCTGTGTAGACCTTATTGCAGAGATGTGTGCAATAGTGCTAAATCGCGCCCAAGGCTCTGAATCGCAGCAGATTAGGAGTGAAGGCACAATGTCCCAGCAGGGCCCTGAGGGGATGTGACACCTGAAATATGTGAGAATGTCTGCACTAAGGCTCTATTTGCTCCCTGTGTCTGTGGGAGTTCTTCTGGCCTGGATCTGTACACCTACTATGCTTTACTCTCCTTCAGCCTAGCCAAACATACATTATTGAAATAAAGTTTAACTGCCTCAATTCTGCTTTAAATAATATATATGAATAAAAGTTCAACAAATGAAAAATAATACTATGCAATATCTGCTTATAGCTTCACATTTTTTAAACCAGATAAATTTAGATGACATATAACAGTGTAGCAACAGTAAAAAATTATTCTTTTTTTTAATTGAGTTATTAGGAGGATTGTTCTCTACCATATTTTCTCTGATTTTCACCTTTGTCTAATGGTTTTGAAAATGAAGCCTATCATTTTTATATCGTGAATTGTTATTGAAGGTTGATAGTTGGTATTTTAACTATAGTTATTTAGTTCCCTTTCAAAGGGAACTCCATGTTGCATTTAGCATAACATTATGGTACTGCTCTCATGCGCGTGAATGGCATCTGAAGTTTGTGTGAAATCATACCTATTTATAGGCCTGCCACGATGTCATATCTCAACCCGGTCAGGACTCAATTTCCCAGGAGGCAACACTCGATCCCAATATGGCTGCTGCAAACGATGCCTCCTGCTCACGCATGCGCTCACTCTCCCCAGAGTTCTAGCACACACCTGCGAGTCAGTACAACTCAATCACACCACAGGATAAGAGAGACTTTGGAAGAGAAGAGACTTTGCAAAGTAATGTTCAGTTGACTCGTTTCTCTGTCATTCTCTGAGCCGTTTCTAGTATTCTGACTTCATCCTTTGACCCGTAGTTCCGTCCCTGACTTCGAGATCTGTCTTGCCTCTCTTTGTTTGTCTGACTGATCGCATGACCCTTGCCTGTTGAACGACCACAAACTTTGTCTGTCCTCTTTTGAATTATCCTGCCTGGACTCCTGTCACCCGCGCCTGCCTCCGTCTTCACCCATGATACGTGACACACAATCAAGTGATATGGCAATTAAGCACGTCGCATGATATATATATGGCACCTGTGAACTGCACCGTCAGCCTTATTATCTTCAGTGAGACTGCATGTCGGTCGTTTGTGTAACGAAACAAAACGACATGTCATTTCTCCTTATATTTTCTTAAAATCTTTGAACTTTTCTTTGCCTTTTTGAAAAAAAGAAAAGAGAAAGAAAGAATGAGCGAGAGAGAATTCAGAAAGTGTGTCACGCCTTGCTCCCGTTTCATCACTCGGGGAGACGGACACGCTTTCTTTGTGAAGTGTTTAGGAGTGGAGCATGCCACGGCAGCCCTCGAGGAGTCTGACTGTGAGCATTGTGAACATTTTACGATTAGGCAGTTCTGCTTGCGATTCGTTCTCTTCTTGTCCGAAGGGAGATGGGTTTCAGAACCTCGTGAATCTAGGCCAGCCGCTGCCGAGGCAGCAAGCTGGCTCAGGTCCTGGGGATCTCATATGGATCTGGCTCTATCGGCTCTATCGGCTCTATCTCTTGCTCTGTCTTCTGGGTCAGGCTCTCCGCCTGACTTTGGAGCTCACGTCGCGACTCCTCCTTCCCCTATGGAAATCCAAAACACTCTCGTTGACTCCGAGGAGTTGGTAAGGGGTGCTATTGCACCAAATACCGAGAGCAGCTCTCAATAATATAAAGAGCAGCTTGAGGTGAGTACTAGGGCAGTTGAAAAGCTGAATATAGACTGGCCCGGGGAAGAGGAAGTGGCTCGTAGCAGGCTGGATGAACGCTTCCTCTCCAGTGAAAATTAATATAAATCTCCCTCACACTGCAGAAAACTCCCTGTTTTTCCAGAAGTGCATGATGAGATATCACGCTTCTGGGGACAACCATACACTAGCTGTGTTTATAACCCCATGACATCTGATTACTCAGAAGTCATGGGGAGTGAGCAACCGGCGGCATTCAGCCAGGTACTTCCCCATGGTGTCCATCCATGAGTGGAGCCCAGGCAAGCGATTGTGCGGTTCTGTCTACCATAGAAAAGGGTTACCGTGTCCAGTTCAGAGCTCCCCCCCCGGTCAAAGGTGTGTTCACCACAGTAGTCAGCACAGAGCAGAGCCCAGCGTTAGCGCAGGAAGTAAGATCCCTTTTGGACAAAGGGGACATAGAACATGTACCCTGTTCCCTAAGGGAGGGAGGTTTTTACAGCCGCAATTTCCTGGTCTGCAAAAAGATGGGAGTATGCGGCCAAGTTTAGATCTGCGTCATCCGAACCGTACTCTTCGGACATACAGGTTCAAGATGCTGATGCCCAAACTTATTGTGCCACAGTTTCAGTTCGAGGACTGGTTTGTGATGATAGATCTGAAATATGCATATTTACGCATAGTAATACCGCCCTGTCACAGGAAGTTCTTGAAGTTTGCGTTTGGAGACAATGCATATGAATATCTTCCCTTCGGGTAGCTTTATCCCCTCGCACCTTCACAAAGTGTATGGATGCTGCTCTGGTTCCCTTGCAACTTCAGGGCATCCATGTATTAAACTACCTCGACGACTGGTTCATTCCAGCGTGATCCAGGGAACTGGCACTTCAACATTGAGATGTTTTTCTCACCCACATTAGGAGCTTGGGGCTCAGGTTGAACCTCAAGAAAAGTATGGTTTCTCCAGTGCAGAGGACAACTTTTCTAGGGGTTATATGGGATTCTACTACAATGAGGACGTTTCTATTCCCGACACACGTATTATCGATCCTATCAATATTGAGTAAGATAAAGCTGGGTTTGGACATCCCCTCCAGTCTCTAAGAGAGACTATTGGGCCTTATGGCAGCAACAGCCATTGTCTACGTCTGCTGCTAGTAGCACCTTATTGGCCAGCCTGAATATGGTTCAATGGCACTCCCTGGGAGATCCGCAGTGATCTACTGTCTCAAGCCTGAGGAATGATTAATAACCCTCAGCCGGAACTATTGAAACTGTGGGTCTGGGACCTGAGAGGCACTAGCGCTAGATTCTGGTCTCATAACTGAGGTTGTAGAGACAATGTTGAACACTAGAGCACCATCCACAAAGAAATTGTATGTGCTCAAGTGGCAGCTTTTTTGTCTTGTGGTGTGAGGAACATCAGCTAGATCCAGTGAACTGTGCAATAGCTACAGTTCTGGAGTTCTTACAAGGACGTTTGTCAGCAGGGTTGGTTCCTTCTACAATCAGGGTTCACGTTACCGCCATTTTAACCAGCAACACCTTTGTTGGAGCCTCTGTGGGGCAACATCCTCTAACTTCGAGGTTTATGTGTGGTGTCAGGCGGCTGAGGCCCATCTGCAGGCCGCGCATACCTTCCTGGGACCTTTCTGTGGTCCTGGAAAGTCTGTCAGTTGCCCAATTTGTGCTTTTAGAGTCCGCCTCTGAGAAGCTTCTGACTTTAAAGGTAGCTCTTCTGCTGGCCCTGACATCTCTTAAGCGAGTAGGAGATCTACAAACTCTCTGTTGCCCCTTCCTGCCTTGACTTTGCCCCTGCATTAGCCAAGGCCTTCCTGTATCCTAGGCTGGATTATATTCCTAAAGTGCCTACATCAGCTGCCCAGCCGGTGGTGTTGCAGGCTTTCTGCCCTCCTCCGTTCCTCACACTGGAACAAGAGAGGATGCAGCTGCTGTGTCCAGTAAAGGCTCTCTGTATGTACGTCCACCGCTCCGGCCAGTGGCGTAAATCGGATCACCTGCTGGTCTGTTTTGGCGGCAACAGCAGAGGTGATGCTGTGTCAAAGCAGCACATCTCAAATTGGATAGTGGAAGCAATCTCTATTGCTTTGGACGCGTGCAGTCTCACTACACCTCTGGGCATAAGGGCTCATTCCACTAGGGCGGTCCTCCTCCTAGGCTCAAAGACTTTGTCCAAAGGGGTATCTTTACAGGAGGTGTGTGCTGCTGCAGGGTGATCTACGCCACACACATTCATTCAATATTACAGCCTGGATATTCTTTCCACCCCGGACTTGAGTGTCTTGCAGTCTTCCTAACCCTAACCTTCGGGCTTGTGTCTTTTTGAACAGGCCGTACCCTCGGTATGACGGAGTGGGTATTCTCGTTCCCATAGTGTTATGCTAAACGCAACGTGGAGTTCTCTTTGAAAGGGAACGTCTGGGTTACGCATGTACTCTATAAATAGGCATGATTTTACACAAGCTTCAGATGCCGGTCGTGCGTGAAGGCGCTCCTATAGTGTTATGCTAAATGCAACGTTTCATTCCCGTCTCAGGGAACAGGGTTACATGCGTAACCCAGACATTTTCCTTATCCTTATTACAGCTCTTATGTAACAAATAATATTTTGGTGATATTTTATGTTGGTATTTTCGTACCAGACAAGCTGCTTTGAATCAAATTAATTTTAATTAAATCAAATCGAATTTGACTGAATTAAATTAACCTGTATTAAATGTAATGGAATTACATTTGGAAGGAAGCATATTTTGGACAGTGGTTCTTCATCATCTGTGCGCTCTGAGCTTAACGTTTATTCAACAACCACCTAGAGATTTTTCTCCTTAGGTTTCTTAATTTTAATGCTACCAAGGAAACAAACATCAATGCTAATATAATTTTTAATTACATTTAAAAAAAAGTTATGATTATAATTTTACCTGGACCCTCTTACAGTAGTTGTCACAGGTGTTAATATAGCTGGGTCTTCAACTAAGCAGCAACGTTTTTGTTGTCGGAATCAATGCTCATTAACATACTTATGGATCCTGCTGATGGGTGTGTGTGTGTGTGTGTGTGTGTGTGTGTGTGTGTGTAAAAGTGTGAGTGCTAATATGAGATAAGAGAATACTTTAAATAGTTTTTCATATTCTTTATAGCAACTAAGACATGCAGTTTCATGTTGAAAACATTATTTCTAACATTGTTCCATGATTGTTTGGACATGGGCCATGTTGAACAGAACCATCTCTCTGCTGTTCTGTATTTCTCTGTGTGGTTTGACTGCTCCTGTTGTTTTGAGCAGCTAACATTACTGTAGAAGCGATCACCGTGCATCCCTCACACAAATATAGAGACACCAATACATGCATAAGCATATGCTTGCATACAACTTTTAAAGGTGTAACGCAATGCCTCTCTCTCTATTTGTGTGTGTTTCATGCTCTAAATATTTGTAAATGTTTCAGAATTTAAACATGAAATGGGATGAGTGTGAATTAAACTAGAAAGTTTTTTGGGATAAAATAAAACAAACAACGACTACAACCAGTTACATATGCAGTTATCATTTTTGTAATGTCTTTACTTGGTTCTATTTCACAAGTATAGGCCTATACAAAACAGTAGCCTAATTTAAACATCTGTGACTCTGGCAGAATGAATGAATGAATCCTGTAATGACTGTAAATGCATTGTTCATGTTAATGAATGTGGTCCTTCTCTGTCCCATAAGCTTCATACTTGACCATTCACTTGTGCCCTCGAGCTTCATATGGGACCACTTGTGTGCATCAAAGTAAAAACCAAATTCCAGCTCATGTGAATTTGTAATTGTGACCTGCAGGATCCCAATACAGATGCCATGTGAACCTTTCTGGCAAGCTTTCTAAGCAACAACAAAAAAATTGTATTCGTATTACTATTCATATCTGGATTTTGTTCGTGTAGAACACGTTGCATCTGTAATAATATGCATTCTGAAAATGTAGTCATCTTCTGTTACAGCCTGTATACACATATTCACAAATACACATTCATAAATCTTCAGTCAGTCAGGTACTGTAAATGGCCTTGCACATGTTTGGACCCATCCAGGCACATATCTATACACATACATAAGCAAATAATTGATGAAAATTATACATACACTTAAAATATTAAGCTGCCTATGACATGGCAAGACTGATGGCTTCATTTATACCGCCCATTGATCTTGGCTTTCTGTGCTCCAGGACATTTCCAGTGAGAAAGAGAGATAGAGTGAGAGAGAGAGAGGGGCCTGACTTTTGTCATTATGGTACATTAGGGAAGATAATGGAGGTTGAACTTTATTGACTGCTGTGCTTGCATGGTAAGGCTAGCTTTATTGATCTGCTTTCATTCATAACTCTATTGAAATGTCAAATATTGTCATCATTGATTGTCATCCTTCCAGAGCAATCTCGTGTTTCCAAGGCTTGAGAATATTTTTGCTAATAAATGTTTACAGACATGCCATTTAAACAAGAAAAATGCCCCTGTATACTATTTAGTTTGAACTAGGCCCCTGATAATTCCTGATGTTTTGTGTCAGTTATTCATATAAACCGAAATCATTACCATCATGATTGGCAGCTCTCTCTCACTTGGTATTAGTCTGGACCGTTTTATAACAGATATGTTCATCAGTAAACAATATTTGGTGTGTTGCCATGAATGTTAATCACTTGGTATTCACTTGTTCTCTATCTGTCATTCAGAAATTTGGATTTGGATATATTAACAGCATAGTGGGCCGCCTGTCACTTATGTCATACTTAAATTTGCAAAGACAGTGCCATGGCAGTGTTGTAATATCAACATCCACAATCTTCTAATGCTCGAAGGCTTTACTGTTCTGAGTCATTTTTGATGGTGCAGGCTCAGTAGGCACTAGATTGCCTGAAGTGCAATTTACCAGTAAGGTATCTTTGAACTTACTTCATTTAGGTCTGAAAATGAAACCCCTAATGTGTCCTGTAATCGCATCCCTGCTGAGCTCATACACAAGCTCTAAAATGTATGTGTTCTGTCATACATACCGTCCAATGTCAGTTATATATTGCACTGCATGAGTGCTCCATGAGTACTACAATGTCACAGCAAAGATACTCTCATGGTTGGCAGAATTTATGAAGACAACACTTATAAATCATATGGCAGTTGAGAAAAAAACAATGGGCACTGATGTTGGGTGAGTAGGCCTGGAGCAGTGTCGGCATACCAATTCATCCCAAAGGTGTTCAATGGGGTTGAGGTCAGGACTTTGTGCAGGCCACTTGAATTCTTTCACTCCAGCATTGGCAAATGTCTATATGTCCATGTCTTTATGGATCTCAGTTTGTGCCCAGTGGTGTTGTAATGCTGGAACAGGTTGTGGGCCGCTTCATGCAGGTGCAGGGAAAATTTAAGGCTACCGCATACAAACACATCCAATGCGTTGCTGTGTTCTCAATTCTGTGAGAACAGTTTGGGGAAGAACCACATATGGGTGTAATGTATTTAGACTTTTTACTAATTTCATTACATAAATATTCTTCTAAACTTTCTTCTAGACTCATTTTATCTTTATACTGATCAATCTGCTAAGAAATTTAACATGATGAAACAAGATATAGAGTTTTCAGATTTAATCAATCTATCTTTTTTTATTAGATAAAAAAAAGTATTACATTTATATATTCGGATATATATACAAGTTTTAGGCACCCTATTGTTTTTAGTACAAACTTTGTTATAGATTTTTTATTTTATAACTCCTACATTATCAAGTCAGTACAAAACACATTTTAGATTACCAAACATTATTTTTCAAGCACAAAATTGAATGTTACAGAAATATGTTTGTATGTCATCAAAGAATGCAGCATATTATGTAAGAGGCACTTTTCAGACAAAGGTTGCTTGGTCTTGCTGCAAAAATAAGAAGCAAGTGTGACCGTCAAAGTCTCCAGAGGAAATGTGGCTGGTTCTGCAAGATGCTCAATAAAACTTACAGCTCATTTCCTTATAAAACTGCACAAATTGTACCAATGACTACTATTTGTATTTTTTTCACCAAATATTGACTTTTTCCATTTACTACTGTTTACTGCTCTTTACTGTATTTTTTTAATGTAGAAACAGTTAATATCATTATTATGAATGCATCTTTGCTCTACAGCATTTCTTTGCATGTGCCTAAAACTTTTGCGCAGTACTGTATGTATGCACGTTTTTATGTACAGTATATATGTACAGTGCCCTCCACTAATATTGGCACTTTTGGTAAATATGAGCAAAGAAGGCTCTAGACGGTCCCCACATCCATGAGTGTATAGAATCATACCCAAGAAGACTTAGGGCTGCAATCAGTATCAGAACTTTGTCACAATAGGTTTCTGTGCAAGCATTATATTTGGATTTGGGCCCTTTCCAGATAAAGTATTTGCATGTGCATAATCCACACACTTAATATTTCATAAACAGTCAGTATACTTGTAACCCTCTTATGGCCAGTAGCACTGTCTACCCCTGCTTACCACCCAACACTATCATAAACAAGAAATCAAGAAATCAAGATTAATAGAGATGAAAATAAAAGCATTTATACCCATTGCACTATTTTGGCACAACTGCCTCACACGATATCTTCATAAATCACAACATTATATGCAAACACTGGCACATGACAAATAACAGCAAAGCCAGTTAGGTTACTCATTTATTTGGTGGTCATTCAACAGGCATTCCTTTCAGCAAATAGTAGCATTTAAATATACTACAACAAGACAGAGCAGTATATAACAAATTATTATGGTTTACTTACAAGGTTATACTCATAATGAACGACATTCTATTTTGACACTTTAATGATCCCTAAAACAATCAGAATGATGTACTGTAATTGAATCACCTCTTTGTGACTTTGAAATGGCCTGATAAAATTAGATATATCCTATAATTTTTAATGCAGATATTCCATAGCTTCCAGATGTCTCTATAAAAGAAAACCATGGACTGTCTTTTGAAATCCTACTTTAGCACAAAATAATACGATATTTCATGAGGAAAATACTTAATTTAAAGTTCGTTGTGTAGTTCTAAAAGGTGGATGGAACAAGCTAGGGTGATTAAATGGCATCATTTAACTGTTGGACTATGTTGTTATCCACAGTTTGTAGTGCTTGGGCCCCAGGTTCCACTGCAATAATTCTGCCCCTGGCTGTAATCACCACCAAGGGGCTTCATCTAACATTGAATATTTTCTGAATGTACTGGATGGAACCTATTTGTGTCTTTTTGATTATTAAAGTAATAAATTAGTAAAGTAATAAATAAGTATTTTAGTTATTATATTGTCTAAAGGTTAACATATTCTAGTGTTATATTATATTGTTAAAAGGTCATGCAGACCCAATAAGCTAATTGAGCAATTTACTAATAAATTGTTCTCAAAATGTAAGTGCTGTTGCTGGTGAATGGCTTTTGTTTGTAAATATTCAGTTGAAATGTGGAAATGTTGAAATGTGGAATTTTGTATGTATAGTACAGTCATGGACGAAAGTATTGGCACCCCTGGAACTTTTCCAGAAAATGCACCATTTCTCCCAGAAAAGTGTTGCAATGACAAATGTTTTGGTACACACATGTTTATTACCTTTAAGTGCATTGGAGCAGCACAAAAAAGCAGAAGAAAAAAGGCAGACAAAAATTGTTGGCACCCTCAACTTAATATTTGGTTGCACACCCTTTGGAGAAAATAACTGAAACCAATCGCTTCCTATAACCATCATCAAGCTTCCTACACCTTTCAACTGGAATTTTGGACCACTCTTCTTTTGAAAACTGCTCCAGGTCTCTCAGCTTTTAAGGGTGCCTTCAAAACAGCAATTTTGAAATCTCTCCATAGGTGTTCTATGGGATTTAGATCCGGACTCATTCATGGCCACTTCAGAATTCTCCAGCACTTTGTCTCCAACCATTTCTGGGTGCTTTTTGAGGTATGTTTCAGGTCATTGTCCTGCTGAAACACCCATGACCTCTGACACAGACCCAGCTTTCTGACACTAGGCCCTACATTATGGGCCAAAATCTTTTGATAGTCTCCAGATTTCATGATTCCTTGCACACAGTCAATGCACCCAGTGCCAGACAACCCCAAAACATCCTTGAACCTCCACCATGTTTGACTGTAGGTACTGTGTTCTTTTCTTTGTAGGCCTCTTTCCGTTTTCTGTAAACAGTAGAATGACGTGCTTTGCCAAATAGCTCTACCTTAGTCTCATCTGTCCACAAAACGTTCTCCCAGAAGGATTGAGGCTTACTCAGGTGCATTTTTGCAAACTGGCTTTTTTATGCCTCTGTGTCAGAAGTGGGGTTCTCCTCGGTCTCCTGCCATAGCGCTTCTTCTCATTCAGATGACGACGTATGGTTCGAGCTGACACCGATGCACCCTGAGTCTGCAGGACAGCCTGAATTTGCGTGGAAGTTGACTGAGGTTGTTTATTCACCATTCAAACTATCCTGCATTCTTTCATCAATTTTTCTCTTCCGTCCACGTCCAGGGAGATTTGCCACAGTTCCATGGGTTATAAACTTCTTGATTATATTGCGCACAGTGGACAAAGGAACTTTAAGATCTCTGGAGATTGACTTGTAACCTTGAGATTGTTGATATTTTTCCATAATGTTGCTTCTTAAGTCCTCAGACAATTCTCGGCTCTTCTTTCTCTTCTCCATGCTTGGTGTGGCACAAACAGGCACACAACACAAAGGTTGAGCCAACTTTTATACACTCTAACTGGCTTCAGTTTTGATTTCTATATTGCCAGCACCTGTTACTTGCCACAGGTGAGTTTAAATGAACATCACATGCTTGAAATGAAATTATTTACCCACAGTTTTAATAGGGTGCCAATGATTTTGTCCAGTCCATTTTGGGAGTTTTGTGTAAAATGATGTAAAATTTGCCTTTTTTCTTCTGCTTTTTTGTGCTGTTCCAATGCACTGAAAGGTAATAAACATGTGTATACCCAAACATTTGTCATTACAACACTTTTGTGGGAGAAATGGTGCATTTTCTGGAAAGGTTCCAGGGGTGCCAATACTTTCGTCCATGACTGTGTCTTTTCCACTTCCATTCATATACCTATCCATCTCTCTCTCTCTCTCTCTCTCTCTCTCTCATATATATATATATATATATATATATATATAAACTAATCAGCTTACAGCCAGCTTGCTCTGACCAGGTCCAGCTTTTTTTTTGTTGTTGTTGCTACATTTCTTCAGAAAGCCTGTGAATCACATGTAAATGAAGCATTTGAAAATGAATAAACAAATAAATGGGAAAAAAAGAAAGCCTATGGCATTTTGAACATTAAACATTAAAACCAACAATTGTTTCTGAAAAAGTGACCACTGTCAGCCAAGTTTAGATCTCAGGATTTCACATAAGATGGTCACATATTTAGTAAAGCTTATAGACACAATATGGAGCAGAACTACATAGAGACAACATACAACTTCTCAGACATGTTTTAGAAACAACATTGTCAAAGCAAAATCAGATAATTTCAGTTAACAATA
This sequence comes from Ameiurus melas, assembly GCA_012411365.1. NCBI lineage: Eukaryota > Metazoa > Chordata > Actinopteri > Siluriformes > Ictaluridae > Ameiurus > Ameiurus melas. The sequence goes on from CM022763.1 coordinate 6,971,255, forward strand.
GTTAATGTTAGAATTTTGAGGGAACATGCAATGCATTCACACAGAATACTGTTAAAGCCCTGTGCGGTCTCTGTCAGGTCTTTTTTCAGTCGAAATACAAGAGCCTTTAGAAATTCAAAATCAATATCACCGTTTCTCTGAAAATAGTTATGCATTCCACTTTCATGCTTGAATAGGTAAGTGTGGTCACAGATGTTTGTTCCAGTGTGCAGTCTTTCTTTGGCTAGACCTCAAACAGTTGGTCATGTGATGTGGCAGCAGTCTGCAATCCACACCAGCCATTTCTGTTTATTTAAAAAGATATTTATTTTACAATTCAGTGAAGTAAATGGATTATTCATCTGATATTACTCCCCATAGGTGATGGTTAGATTTAAAAAATATATATATATTTTTTCATTTCATTTAAAAAAAACAATCAGAAATTCCATGGTTACCATGGCTACTGGAGTAAAGGGCATTTCCCTAGCTATTTTCTTAATTGACTACCATATGCTTTCTCTTTTTATTATAGTGTTATCATCTTTCTCATACCAGTAAATAAAAGTTATTCTTGCCAATATCTAGTGCTAAACAACACACAGTATTTTCTTTCCTTCAGGTTTAATGCTGCTTCTTAATATACAGTATATGATCTACAATAGTAATTTGTAGAAGAAACATCAATAGTTAAAATAATCTGGAATGGTCATAGTGATGCAGCGCTCAATGTGCAAATGACTGGGTAGTTATACAGGGCACAGTAAATTATACTTTATTGGTCAAATGATACATTTACCAATCTAGGACCAGTCACATCCATCACAGGAAACATTGTTTCCATGACAGCACAATAAATTTTAAGTGCTAATCTTCAGTTTTGTGAATACCAGTGTGGTGTAAAACTGTCTTCAAAAGTGTATGGTCCTTACTTCACCTCTCTTGTTCTCTTTCTCACTCTTAGCCTGTCTCGCTTCTGCTCCATCTTGGCCATAAAAAGGCTTTCAGAGCATAGCACAAGAGCCGTGAGAGTGGCACACTGAAATGGAGCAGCCCTTCCTTCAATACAGCCTTGCTCTTACCAATTGACAAGTTGAATGTGTGCTGAATTGGTTGATTCATCCAGCCAAGGCCAAATGTACTCAGAGTTTCAGGATCCTTTCAGAACTGTTCCATGCATTTTTTTAAGGGCAAAGTGAGGCACTGCAGGATTTGACAATAATGATATTATATGGGAATCATGTGAGGGATTTCACACATACATGCACTCTATATCTACAAGATTCAGATTATTTCCATACAAGCTGTATATCACAGAAGTGAAATATGACAGATATTTTCTTTACTGGTTTTTTTGCATCAAAATTGAACTCGAATATTGTACTGCTTTATGGGGTTTATGGAACTAAAGTTCTAATAATCACAATATTACTCCTTAAAGCAGATAACAGAATTGCTACTGTAAAATTTAAAAAACAAAATTATTAAATATTGTTGAATATTATTTTAGGGGGCACGGTGGCTTAGTGGTTAGCATGTTCGCCTCACACCTCCAGGGTCCGGGTTTGATTCCCACCGGGGCCATGTGTGTGCGGAGTTTGCATGTTCTCCCCGTGCTACGGGGGTTTCCTCCGGGTACTCCGGTTTCCTTCCCCAGTCCAAAGACATGTCTAAAGTGTCCGTAGTGTATGAATGGGTGTGTGAGTGTGTATGTGATTGTGTCCTGCGATTGACTGGCACCCTGTCCAGGGTGTACCCCGCCTTGTGCCCGATGTCTTCTGGGATAGGCTCCAGGTTCCCCGTGACCCTGAAAATGAATAAGCAGTTGAGGATGGATGGATGGAATATTATTATACGGGGCACAGTGGCTTAGTGGTTATCACATTTGCTTGACAACCTTGGGGTTGAGGGTTCGAATCCTGTGTGGAGTTTGCATGTTCTCCACATTTCCTCCAGCAGTGCAAAGACATGCTTTGTAGACTGATTGGCATTTCCCAATTGCCCGTAGTGTGTGTGTGTGTGTGTGTGTGTGATTGTGCCCTGCAATAGGTTGGCACCCCGTGCAGGGTATCCCCTGCTTTGTGCCCTGAGTCCCCTGAGATTCACCACAACATTGTGTAGGATAAGCAGTACAGAATATGGATGAAATATTATTATATTTTTACACATCAATTTTGTAAAGACTGTGCTCGGGATAACAGAAAAATTAATAACCGTATAATTATCATAATTATTTCTATAGTTTCTATTTAAATCTTAATTCCCAACTGTGTTTTCCTTATGCATTTTATAACGGCCATATTCTTATTTCTGATGCTATCTGTGTTTTCTTGTGAATATGTGAAAAGCTCGTTCTTTTCCCTAAGCAGCCAATTCCGTGCTCTCAGAGTGCGATATGCACCATGTGTATCTGTCAGCCACTGCTTATCAGAGTGCTGCACAGCTTGGCCTTGCCCAGAGGGGGGAGACTTCTGTTGCCGTCTGCACGTGCATTCTGTTGCCCTTTTTCACACCATATTTCTCTTTCTCTCCCTGCCTGCAGTAGTCTGTGACACATAAGCTTCATCTTCACTCTCACAGGATTCATACGTACATTGTTAGCAGCGACAGAAAGCAAGCTTTTTCATAGAGATGCCTTGTTTTGAGTGGTGCCTTGCTTCAGCGCTTGTTAATCGTCATTTAAAAGACATCCATCGGGAAAAAATATCTGTGGTTTGTTGATGTTCAGCTGCTTTATAATTCATTTGTGGCAGGTTTTTATTTTAGGTTACAAGCGGCAAGGACACCTTAGTGAGAAATGAAGGTCTTGTTCCTGTATAATGAGCTGATGTGCCATTACTGTCAGGTGTGCTGATTCTATCTGTGTGGAGAGCAGAGACACCGGCAGCTGGGGGAGATCAGTATCATGCCCCATAAAATTCCCTTTCTTTTGCTCTCTCACTTACTCACTCAGTCTCTCTCTCTCTCGCTCTCTCTTTCACTCTCTGTCTCTCTCTCTCTCTTTCTCTCTCAGTCTTTGTAGGCGGGGTTGTGCCTGAATATTTCATAAAAGTAATTTGGGCTTCTGATAAGTAAATGCAACTTCTGTTTTATATTTTTATTTTTTATATTCTATTTTATGTATAGGATATTGATCAACTTTTGTTGATCACTAAAGTTCTGTATATAGTTCTGTATAAAGTTCTATATGCTCAATATAGTTTTGTAAACTTAAAAAAAATGTTCTTTATAAATTAAAGGTACTTACTTACTTAATTACCACAAATCCAACATTTGTACTTTGCTGCAAAGCTTACAAATTTCAGCTTTGAAATATCTAAGGCTTGCAAAATGATGTTAATTGGGAAATGGAACAAAAATGGCCACATGGGTTTGATAACTAGATTTTGACAGTAAAAATCACTACACTGTATAAACACAGTTATAATAGTATTATATGTACATTTTATTTGGCTGTTAGGTGAGTTTTCCAGAGTATTCTTTTTAGGTTTGCTTTTGATCTTTGAAAACATCGCCACCATAATATGACTGCGAAGTTTGTTGTCATGACATTCTAATGTATGTCGGCTCAGAAAGTGCCATAACACAGCCTTATGTCAACAAAAATATGTCACTTGATTTAGAGATTTTGTCAGCTTGACATAAAAAATTTTAGAAAAGCAGTCTTTATTCCTGTTTAAGTAAGCATTTATGTATAAAAGCTTATTCCAACTGGCATCAACTGTCATAAAGACTGCTTCTGTCAAGTTAATTGCTTATGTAGCTGTCATAGCTACGAACACTAAACATATGCAATTTTAAAGTAACTTATAGGCAGCTAGTAGTTTATAGTTATATTTTGTTAGGTATGTTAATAAAAAAATAATAAATAACTGCATTCTGTCCAGTTTTGATGAGTCTATGCACACTGTAGCCTTAGATTCCTGTTCTTGGCTGACAGTAGTGAAACCCGATGTTGTCCTCTGTTGTTGTAGCCCATCTGCCTCAAGGTTCGAGGTGTTTCTGCTCACGATGGCCATAAAGTGTGACTGTTTGAGTTAGCTCAAACCAATCTGGCCAGTGTCCTGTGACTTCTCTCATAAAAAAGGCATTTCTGCCCACAGAACTGCCATTCTTTTTTTTGTTGTGTGTGAAAATCCTAAGATGTCCCCATCTGGCAGCAACAACCATGCCATGGTAAAACACACAGACATCACATTTTCCCTCTATACTGATGTTTGATGTCAACATTAACTGAAGGTCTTAACCTTCATGAGTTTTTGTGTGGTCCTCCGGCCCAAGATTGGACGATTGGATAACTGCATGAATGTGCGGGTGTACAGGTATTTCTATTAAAGTGGCTGGCGAATGTATATATAGATATAGCTAGACCTGTGGCCTGTGAGTTGGAGGCATCCAACCAAGTCCAATGTGTCATAGCACAGCCCACATATCTGTGCTGGGAAAAGGAACAGAGAAGATTTCTTCTTAGTCTGGTCTTCAGATTAATGTCTGTAAGCCTGCATGCAGTGTTATATTCAACACATTTAGTGAATGCTATCTCTGCATAAGAAAAGTGTCAAATATGACAATAGGACTGCCTGTTTTAGCATGATTTACAAAAGCTGCAGTGGCATGGGGGGGGATTGGGGGACAAAGCCACTGTCAAAGATATCAGAATTTCACATTTAGAATGTAAGATTATTTAAACTTCATGTTGGACAGAAATTAAAATGTAGAAATTAACTAAATGTATACTAATATCTTTTGACATCACAGAAATTTCTGTGTCAAGTTTGTCAGTACTGCTGGACTGATGTACTTTTTAGCATCTTTAAAGTGTGTGCACATTTAATTATTGTGGTGACACTGAAACATGTACTTCCATGTTTATTATATCTCTCCTTCTTTCTGTCTGCTTTGAGTTCTTTATTTATACATCCGTTTTTCTGGCATTTGTCTGTCACGTTGTATCTCTTTTTTTTACTTTTTTTTTTTTCCCTTCCTGATTAGTACAGTGAAGTACATTATGGTTAAGATATTAAGAAAACCAAAATGATCAATGAAAGTGAAAAAACTCGTTGTTTTCAGCCATAAGAACCTAAGAGAAACCCCAAAACCCCGGCCAGTGAGTTATCATTTGTGAGTTATCTGCTTGATATATCGCTTTGCTTATTTGTAAGTCGCTTTGGACAAAAGCGTCTGCCAAGTGAATAAATGTAAATGTAAATGATATAAATCCTGTATAAACACATGGGAAAGAGTAGATTGCAAGGGCTTTGTGAACAGTAAAGACATGTCCAGAATCTCCATACAAGTAGATTTATTGATATTGAAAATGCTACACTCATTAAAACTTATTTGATCATGGACAGACAGACAGTGCAGACATGATGCATTTTAAATTACTTTCCATTATGAATATTCGTAATATGACGTAACATTATGAAACTAACTTTAATACAGAATTAATGTGATATCTGGTATCAAGGTCAAAATCATGGTATCATCACATCACTAGTATACATACTGTCTAAAACATGGCAACCTTTGTACAAGTGTGTATTATCTCTTGTATATGCTTAGTTGATCTCGAATGATTCTTTAGTTTTAGAAATAGGCCAGGTTGCTGACTCGGGCCTGCTTCGTCATGCCATATTGATTGATGAGTGAGATGTGTCTTGCCATTTCTGTTGGTCTATCTCTTGACAGAGCAGATATGGTATCCTTGACTTATCCAGCATTAAGGGAGCATGCTGTAAAAATAGCAGATGTTAAGACAGGATTAAGCCGACTATATCACAAAAGTGATGAGGGCTCAGAGTAAGACAAGAGTGCGTAATGTTTGACTCAATAAGGGGTCATGTTACAGACATCTTCTGGGTTCATTTGTAGACTATAACTGACTGTGTACTCTTCCAGCATATTTTGAAGAACACAATCTGTTGTCAGCTGAGAGGAGTTAGAGTTGGGTTTGAAATTTTTGTAAACTGATACTGACATCATGTACTCTGTACCTGTACCATAGTGAACCATTTTGATACCTTGTTCGCCCGAGAACTCTTTTAAATGCAATACAACATACATATGTAATGTTTGATGTATAGTATATGAATTCTATTTTTCCTATTTTAAATGGGTTGAGAATAAAACATAAAGTTAAAATATGAGTTTGATTTGATTTATTTCTTTTAAAATTTTACAAGTTGTGCAATTAAAAATTTGGAAACTAATTAGAGTAACAGCCAAAACAGGATTTAAATGTTTTTTTGGTTTTTTTTTAGTCATCATGGTGCAATGCTTGGCTCTGATCAGAACATTTCAAACTGAGTTTGCCATATTAGTGTAACAATAGGGAGTCAGGATGTGTGTGCAGAGTGTCTTTATTTGGGATAATCCAGGAATTGGCATCACTACAGGCAGTGGAAGTCAAAAATCCGCAGTCAAGGAAATCATAGGATAATCCCTAATCATTAAACAAAAACAGTTCCACATGATTATAGACCAGAAAGAAACTACAGGAATGCACATTTACAGTGGGGACAACTAGGGAAAAAAGCTTAGAGATGAGCTACATATTGGCAAGATTTTACAAAGGTATATGGTAAACAATATGTGTTTGTGTCAATATGTGCTCCCAGTAAGGTGCTCTCTTTGAGTTGCATGAGTTCAGTCCATGCGCTTTTGTTATGAAATGTACTTTTATTGTCATGACACAAATGTGTTCACCTGTTCTGTGTCTCATATATGTGTCTCATATTGATTAGTTTGATTATTTCTGCCCTGTTGTTTATGTTCCTCCTTGAAAAAGTCATGCTTTTGTCTTTTTATGTTCGGTTGACCCTCATCTGTTTTCATGTTTTGACTATGGCTATTCCTCATGTTAAGCTTTTATTTTGTACTAACAAATTTAAGTAATATCTGACCTTACTTTTGAAACTTTTTAATGAAGAAAGCTTGGCAGTAGCTTCACCACTACTGATGTATACAGTGAGTTTACAGTGAGTATTCAGGGCAAGTGAAAGCAATGTTAATTTTCATGCAGCCAAAAGCTGGCTTCCACGATAGAGATTAATTCACTCTGTCATTATGTATGTCTTTAGGGTTGATGTATTAACAGGATTGACAGTCACATGGGTAAGTCATTCCTATTATTTAAAAAAGTAGTGTCAGATGAAGGATCTCTATTTGTGTACCTATCTCTCCTTGCACTACTGTTGACATTTAAATAACAAGAGGTTTGTATTGAGCCCTGGATTTGTTTGGATATTCGTAAGGTATGTTTTCTGTAAGCTAAGTATGTAGCCAAGTGATTGTGTACAAGGTGCAGAATATGGACACCATTTTTTATGCTTCAGTGATTGTGTCTCTTAGTGTTTTAGAAAGTTAAATCCAAGTACTCAGGCCCAGAATCTGGACATGATTCACTTACAAATGTCCTTGTTTCTACTCAGATACTGCTGGCTCCCAGTTCTGCAACAGACCTGCTATTCATCAATACCCATCTCTTTCAGTGGTCTGTTTAGTTGGCCACTGGGTGAATCCCAAATTTGATTTGGAACTCACAGGAACAACTTGGTGCAGATCACTGAGTGGAACTGATATTTCCCTCTGCCTCTGCTTGTATTTATTTGTTTATAATCTTGCTGAAATCCTTGATGGGTTTGATAAGTGGTGTATAGTATTTTCAGATCATTAGCCCTCTGTGGGATTTTGTCATTTATAAATGACATAAGGAAAAGCTCGTGTGAAAAAGCAACCACCAATAAATATCCTATGAAGGGTTAAACTAATTATTCAGTAATCTCTGTCAGATGGTCTCAGCTGGAGATCATTTAAGACACAAGACTGTACATGTTTTTGAACATGATAAATTTTTGTACTTGGACATGATTCTTTCTCAAGTTTTGCAGTTAAGATCTAGAAGTTTATTTTTTTCTGCTGACTTGGCTTGAAATATCTTTTTGTAAACAAGGTTGATATCCTTAATGCTCAAGATCAGTAAGGAACAAACAAAACAGTTCTTAAATATGCATATGAAATGCATTCACATGTCTATTGTAAATTTCTATTCACTAGAGATTTACAATAGATCTTGTTCAGTCCTAAATCTTGGTCAGTCCTTCCTGTAGATACCACAGAGACCTACAAGTTTCAGAAAACAGTAAATTAGTTAAAAAAAAAGTCTTTAATTGATTCCTCCATCAGGAGGAAACCAATTGTTATTGTTAGTATTCTTCTTCTTCTTTTTCTTCTTCTTACTCTCCTTATCTCCCTAAAGTGCCTAATAGCTCAAGATCTGAATGGTAAATTGTTTTGAAATTTGGCACATTGATACTACAGGCCACGAGTAACTCCCACACCACAAATGAGCCTATAGGTGGCACTACAGGCCATACTGAAAGTCTGCATGATTTTCCCTCCGTACCATTAGTCCAAAATGTCTGATAATTGGTATACCCTCCTTATTTTTCATGGGGAACAAAAAGCAACTGGGACCCATAAAGCCTGCCATGATTGAGTTTCCAGTACATTAACAATTTGTCCAAAACTGCAAAAATCTTCTCCTCATGAACCGTAGTTCCGATTGACTTGAACTGTGGTACATATGTATGGGATGAATGTCTTTCTATACGGTGATAAGCAATAAGGAATCAAATACAAATTGGCTGAACTATTTAAATATTGGTGAATTGACAACTGTTGCACAAATTTCTTGTGTCCATAAATCAATGGAACATTAACCTATGGACTTGATCTGTGCCACGCACAAAGAGTACACTACAGTATGTTACCATGTACGATGGCAACCTCTCCAAAATCAATGATATTAAAAGGAATAATAATTTATCGTTAACGATAAAATAATGCTAGTCATAAAGCCGATATTCAGATTGAATCAGAGGTTCATATGAATACTATTGACAATGTAGGGTCTGAGAAATGGATGCACGTAAGATGTAAGATGAAAAATAGATTTATTGTGAATATCTGAAATATGCATGGGGGGGTTGGGGCTACAGACCACGCCTCAAAGTTGACACATACAAAATGATGGCATTTCGACCACGCCAGGCCAAAATGCCTTGTTGCTCATGGGGAACAAAAAGGTCTCATCATGTCATTGTATACATACTAACTAAAAATCTGGAATTACTCTTTAGTTTTATAAATAGGCCAGGTTGCTGGCTCATGCCTGCTTCCCCATGGTGTCCACATGGTTTTTCTCTACAATGATCATTTGTGGAAAACTACAAATGAACTTAAAATCTGCCATTGATCCAAATGCGTTGAAATGTTTTATCTGTGGGATACATTTCTCTAATTTGTCAATTTTGAAATGGTCTGCAATCTTGAAGAGGAATCCACCATTGCTGCTTGCAGCTATATTTAATATTGTAATTATGGTATTTATAGTTATAGTTCAGAAAATGAAACAACCCTCACAAATGGGTCAGTCAACTAAATTAGTTGTACTGAAATTGAATAACTATTTATTTTGGCTATTTATTATTCCCAACCAAGACATTCGAAGGTAATGTTATCTGTCTGGATTAATATTTATGTTGAAGGGGGTGACAACAAGCAATAACAATATTTTAGATCTTAGAAGATGTTAATGTATCCAGATGGAGAATTAGCTGAATTAGCATATCTAGCTAGCTACAATATGAAGATCTCTGAATGAATAGGGAAACAATTAAGGAATGTATCCACAACATGGTGCAGAGATAGCTAACATTATTTCCACAAAACAGTTTTAGGAGAAGTCTGAAAACTATTCATGTATCTTGGGATGGGGAAAATAATTGTCTGAATGAGCAGTCTGCTCTCTATAGTAACCAGTGACCTCTTCTCAGTAGACAAAGAGATGGTTTTCTTAACAATAGTCTAATATTAGCACTTGCAATGACGCATTAGATAATACTAATACACTTACATGGACAACAATAATCTAATTATTGACCTTATTCTGAATAAGACAATATTGTGATTAAGGTGTTTACATGAGTTGCTTTTAGAATATTCCTTTCATGTTCCTGTTTTACATGTTATAGAACATAGATTGATTAATGGCACACGTCATTACGTCCCCATGCCACGCCGTCTGTCGTTCCCTCCAGAATTTCACATATGAAAATACAGTTCCTCTTCATTTTGGTACCATATAAAGTTTCATTTTTAACTTTACGAAAGCTTCAAATGCAGTTAACTATTTGTCATGCTATATACGTGCAAATAGGGCTCTCTTATTTGCTGTCAAACTGTTGAGCACTGCCGTGTGTGTATGAGTCCTGTCTCAAAATTAAAACTCCCACACAACATTGATAGTGTGTTTTAAGGTGTATACATATCTGTAATGCAACTAAAATAGGAATACTCAACGTCTTAATCTGATTTGTGTTTACTTTGAGTATGACTTTAGTTGGATTAAGGTAATCAATAATCACTGTTTACATGCTAGTTTCTTAATCAGAGTATCATCTTAATCAGGTTAATAACGGATTATTGTTGTCCATATAAACGTACTAATAAACACACGAGGGGTTTAAATACCAAACGTAATCAATGGGATAACACGCAACACCTGAATTAAATTGATGACACGTAAGCAAACTGGAAACAACCAATGACAATACAGGGGTGGAGACCGGACATAAACCATAACAAAACACACGTGTCAAAAGTAAACAAAGTCAGTGTCACTGAAAAACCTGAGCTTTGCGTGCTGTATGCTTCTCGCTCAACGTGAAGGGAGATCCTGACACTTATAAGCAATATATTAACATAAACTGCACATATATTGTACATTTAGCTTCATATATATAAGTAACATATTTAAAATATTAACATATAACATCTTCCCAAAAACCCCATCAGATAGAGCCTTATAATTTAGGTCTAAAATTAGAAAAAAGATTAAAATAACAAAGACTGTTCACAATGAATGATCACTGACTCCACCTTTAATGTTGACATTACATTGGTTTGACAGTTTGACAATGATACTTTTGCAACATTATTCATCATGCTTTCAATTTAAAGTCAAAGAAGGAGAAAATGGTGCTAAACATGTCACTGTTTGCTTTTAGTCATCAGATCAGCTGTGTCTCATGTAGTTAGGATAAGTATTAACATGAACAGTGTTATAACAATGAACAACTCTGATTCTAACATATTCATGTTGATATAATATCAAATATCTGTTTAACATCTGACTGTATCATTTGTATTAATAAAGGATCTGAGGGAGTCAGGAAAATGTCAAAGCAATCATACAGCCAAAGCTAAATCACCTTTTTCAATGACATGGATTCATCTTGGCGAGAGATAAGGAACTGGAGATAGGGTTGGCACTGAGAGCTGATAATAATAATAATAATAATAATAATAATAAATAAAACTTGAACGTAGAATAAGAGCAATTATAATTTGTTGCATACACATGAGGATAGATTGAAGCCTTTGCTGTAGACTCCAGGCGATCGATTGAAAAATGTCTAATCTTTATAACCTTCTCTCTTCTGAATTTCAATTACAAATTTGCCCTGGATACGGCACTGCATTCAGGTACAGTCAGGTGTTTTATATCAAGGATAAAGCAGAATTGTGCAGTGCTTTTGATCATAAGAACTAGGATTCAGAAGTCTGCTTTAACATATTGCCACCACAGAAGCACACACTGGCTTGTTTTGACATTCACATAAAGAGATGGGTCAGAGCAATGGATGATTTTTCTGTATTAATATTGCTATATTATGTGGAGTGCTTTACTCAGGGCCACAGTGGGAGCACAGCACACTATTGAGTAGACTGCCATCAGCACTGGATACATGTCTAGAGCTTAGGACAACTTCCTGGTGACAGAGTCAAGGTCTCCTTTTTTTAAAGGCAATTTTTTTTAACAGAGTAGCGTTGAACATTCAAAGTAAACAAGATTTACCTTTTTAAAATTAAAGGTAAAACTGATGTAGCGAGGTGGAAAATAGTGTCATTATTTAAATTGATTCATTCATAGAATAAGTTCTTAAGTAGTTGTTTGGGAAATATTACAGTCATAAGGAGTTTAATGCTATAATAATTTTGTATGGTGTGTACAGAAAAAAGGGATGTAAAGGTGTAAGTTTATGTTTATGTGTTAATGGACCAATCAATAGGGAGTTACAGGTCTGCAGGAGTTACAGGAGTTACAGGTCTACAGGAGAATAAAATGGCACAAGGGAGAGGAGGGAGAAGAGCATGCGTGTGGAAGGAGTGTGACTTTGCTAGCTGCGTTGTTTTTGTTTTTTTTCCTTTCAAGTACCATCACTGCGAGTTAAGTAGTCGAACAGAGCTCGGAGAGACATTATATTACAGCAGAAAGAATATAATAGCTAAGAGCTAGCTGTTAAGACTTGAATACTAGTGCACACGTGGACTTTGCTAATAAGTTAGCAAACAGCCGACTGGAGGTGCAGAGACAGTGTTTGTCACGGAGAAAGGAGCTATGGACTTTGCAGATGATTACCTGTGTGTGAATCTCCATTTCTTCTTATCTTGAAATGACCCTGCGTGAGTGTGACCCCATTCTTGATCAAGGTACCATTTATTTGTTTTTTGCCCTCGTGGTGAAGCAGCCATTTTGTTTGAGGCTTCTACATACACCAGATACATTCAGGCCTGAAACGGGGAACTGGGTACTTTTATTTTGTTTGTTGTATGGGGTAATATCGCTTTTTGTTGGTTAATCTGGGCGAATAGCCTATATCTTTTGAGTGTTGTGCACACATTTTTCTATTGTTGTGACATTTGAAACTTCGTAAGGCATGTGGAGAACTGTACATGATGTAAAATTGAAGCTGAATGTCTAATGCCTGACTTTCATGTTAAACAATTTGTGTCTATATTAAATATTGAAGAATTTGTGTGGTTTCTGACGAGATTTAGGGAATTGGAGTTCACATAGAGCAGTAGGGTTGTGACATCAGGGTGGATGAATCACTAGTCTGAGCACCTGGCACAAGCAGATTATTTTTTGTTCATGACAAGACCTTATCTAAAAATATCACAAAGGAGTATTTGATATCAATCTCTTGTCATAGAGCCATTGTTCCCTCTCATCTTCTCACCTTGTGTGCACCTTGGTGCTCTCTGCAGCACAGTTTGTGACTATGGTTGGAGCAAAAGGTAACCTGTCCTCCAAATCCGGTGATAGACTCATGCCATCTACTTTCATTTGTTCATGGAGTATATTTCAAAATACTTGGAGCCATGCAGACTCCATTCCATCAAGTCAAGTCAAGAGGCTTTGCCATTTCGGCTATGCACTACATGTATGTATTATGTATCACACGTATGTATTACAGCTGGTACAGTACACAGTGAAATGAAACAACGTTCCTCCAGGATCATCGTGCTACTTAATGCTAACTACATGAGATTACATAGAACTAAATGAGACCTACAAATTTCCACATGAAGTGCACATGCAAACAACACAAGACAGTACAGTGACTACTAAAACAGGAACAATAGGCAATTAGGCACAGTAAGTGACAGTGTAGGGCCGACCAGTACACAGTTCTAGTATGGAAGTGTCCGATATAACAGGTAGTTCAAAAGATAGGTGTAAAAGAGTGACTATATAATTTAAAAAATTCTGTGAATGTAAACATAACATGCTATGACTTTGTATTCAGCAGATAAGCTTATACAAAATATGGATAGTTAATTATTGCAAATTATTTCAGTAGCAGGCAGTGAATAATAGTAAAATAAAGTAAATGATCTTTTTATAAATACAGTAGCAGCAAAAAAAAAAAAAAAGGAATACAGTCAGTGTACAAATGCTACATTGGGAGTGGGATAGTGTTCAGTTCAGAGAGTGTGTGTGTGCACCCATGTGTGGGTGTCTGAGTATTGAGGAGTCTGATGGCTTGGGGGAAGAAGCTGTTACACATTCTGGCTGTGAGGGCTTGAACGCTTCAGTACTTTTTTGCAGATGGCAGGAGGGTAAAGAGTTTGTGTGTGGGGTCATCCACAATGCTGGTGGCTTTGCGGATGCAGCGTGTGGTGTAAATGTTTATGATGGAGGAAAGAGAGACCCCAATGCTCAGGATGCTCTCAATGGTTCCTCTGTAGAACATGGTGAGGATTAGGAGTGGGAGATGGGCTTTTTTCAAACTTCTCAGAAACTAGAGGCACTGCTGGGCTTTCTTGGTTATGTTGAGGGATCAGGTGAGGTTTGTCAGCTAAACCTCATTGCCTTATTATATATTATTGCTCTCTGCGAGCTAGATACGAACTGTTCTGTTGCTTAATTTGAATGTCACCTCTCAATCCTTCTGCAGCTTCCCTTAGCACTTTTAATATTTTCACATCAACCGCCATCTGGTGACCTGCGGGATTGTGAATATGTGATGCTGTCCACATTAAGTTGCATATGTGGGCTGCAGTTAGGCTTCCCTATATTTCCCCGTATCTCCGCTGAGTGCAGGTTTTCTTTGGCTGTTCGGCACAGTACTGTTGAGGGTGTATGTATTGCATCACATCACCATGTCTCGCTAGGAGCTTATAAACTTGTCACAGCTCTTCTGAAGGAAGCTAGGTGGCTTTGTGCCTTGGGAAATTACAGAAGTTAAATTACATTTTCTACAACCTTTTTTAAGCCTATTATGTTACATTTCCGGATATCCAAAATATGGGACTGGAAAAGTACATTAAAGCTTTCACTTGCCATTGGGTAATTGGACAACATAGATAAAAGAGCTGGTTGTAGTGCTAGCTAATGCCTAACCTCTGTGTTTGCTATAAAGGAAATGGTAGTATTTGACTACCGGAATTTCCGGACTATTGAGCGCACCTGAATATAAGCCGCACCCACTAACTTTAAAAAGAGACAAATTTTTGTACATATATAGGCCGCACTAGTCTATAAGCCGCAGGTGTCCACGTTGTAACACAAGATATTTACACAGATAGATGTTACACAGAAAGATTTTTTTTACTTTTACTTAAATACATACCGTAAATGCTTTTTTTCCGAACTGTGCCTGTATCATGGTTGGTTAAAAAAAAAAAATACAATTACCTACCAGGAAAAGTCATTGATCGCTATCTTCATCTTCCTCCTTCACACTAAACCGTCGTTTTCTTCAGTGTCAGAATTGAACAGCCCCAGAATTACCGGTACTTCGTCACACACTTCCTCAGTCTCTCTTTCGTTGCCAAGCTTATGTGAAGCAGCTTCTTCGACAGCCAGATCGATCGCCTTTAACTTGAAAGCTGCATCATATGCATTTTTTCATGTGTTTTCCATGATGAGGGTGTGTACATGAAGCGCAATATGACTGGTCTGAAGAATTTAGTGCGAGTGCGTTTGATTTAATTCGAACAGTTTCATTGGTCCACTGTGACCTGTTCGGTAATATCATTGGTCCGATGTCACGAGGCTAAATGTTTTGGCGGCATGAAGCTCGTTAGCCCGTAAAAATCCATAAATCATTGTTTAAGCCGCAGTGTTCAAAGCATGTGAAAAAATTAGCGGCTTATAGTCCAGAACTTACGGTATATAAGACTATGGTGATATTACAGGACTGTCCATGTGGTGTGTCAGAGTACAGGCGGTTACTCTAGTGTTACCCCTGTGTCCTGGACACAATACCAGACAAGCCCACCAAATCCTGGCCACCCTGTATTGACCCTCATCTCAAATCCACTAATTCACTTCCTGAAGTGATGACGGCCGAGATCGCCCTTTACTAGTTTATAATCAGCTCTCTGTATGGGCTGTTTTAAATCCCTGTCTAAATTCATCTTGTTATCATTCACGGTGCAGCTCTCACTGTTCACAATATTTCTTTTGCATTATAATACTTGGACTACCGGCTCTTTCAACTCAAAAGGTGTTCCAGGCATGATGCCGTTATCTGCCTTGACAGCTTGCCTTAGCATTTCCCAAGCTTCTGATATACTGCAGATAGCCCCATATCAATGTGTAGAGACTAGCTCATCCATCAAGCCTGGGCTTTGATACCTTAGAACACCAGGACTGAGTCAGAGTAAGGGGGTTGGCTAAGGGTACTAGGAGACATTTTGTTAGATACAGAAAGAAATAGATTTTTTTTTTCTCCAGATCAATGGTATGCATTTCATGTATCATTTAGAGGTTATACACCTTGTCATGTGAGTGATTTCTTTCTTTATTTCTTTTTAAAATTTTTGCTCTGACAGTAGCCAGTATCAGTTAATGCACAAGCCCTCAACAGAAAAGATGAACTGTAAGCATTTCCAGTTGGGAGCAAGTGAAGCTAATAGTATCACTTCTGGGTGACCGCTTGTACAATGGATCTCACATGCAGTGTATACGGGGGGGGAAATGCTGTACTTATTGTAGTAGCTTGATTACAATAGTATTCAACTAAACAAAACCCAAAGACATTGTATTGTAACATCAAATTTAATATCTAATATACTACTATCAGTGAGCTTCATCAGCACTGTTTTTTTTTTTTCTTTTTTTTTTTAAAAAACCCCCTTTAAAAATATTAATTTTTTATTTTTTTAAAATATGAAAAAAATATTAAAAAATTCTTTTTTTTTAATAAATAAAAAAAAAAAAAAAAATTTTTTTTTTTATAAATTATTAATAAAAAAAAAAAAAAAAAAAAAAACCTACACAAAAAAACACTCACTGCTTTTTTTTTTTAGAATAATTACATTTAATATTATTACTTAGCATCACAGATTATTACATGCTAGAACTAGGCAGTCTTGTATTTATAATCTACATAACAAACTAAGCAGTGGTGAATGGTCTCAGACTGTTCATTGCTTCCTAACCACTTTATTAGTTGTAGATATATTAATCATTAATCCAAGTGCAAAAAATCTCATTTGAATAGACGCAGCACTCCCTGGATGTTCATTTTAATCCATGCAAATCAAAAAGCCAGTGGCAATTGAATTAACATAATTATTCATTAATATGCAAATGAGTACAGATGTTCAATGAGCAACAGATGTGCTCTTCATGTTGAACAACAAAACAATATGATAAACTGCAGAATGAGAGAAAGACAGACAGAGGCAGAGAGTGTGGTGAGAGAGCAGACATCATTTGTTACAGTACGTCCTTCCATATGTATCTCCAGCTAGCACTTGGTGAAAAACACATTACAATCAGAGGCATCCCAAATCAGAGTGACAGCACAGCACAAGGGCAGAACCTAACATAGACATAATGTGCCTTTTAAGTGGGAGTGCAAGAAAAAAGGTCCAAAACAATTACTTGAGCCAGAACTGCTTAATGAATCATGGCCCTGGAGCGACGGCTGTAGGATTAAAGAGGGTGACTCATATCGCTGTGAAAAAGCCTTGACATTCAGTTCTGACTGAGCTCAAAACAAACCCCTAGTGATCAAATGCTTAACCAGAAATTTAAACAAGATCTTGTTCAAGGTGCAAACATATTCTCATCAAAGAATTTATGTGCATTATAAGTGACAAAGAGAAGGTTTTTTTTATTGAATTTGCACAAAGAAGTCATTGATTTAAGTAGGAGGTGAAAGGTTAGTTGCAGCCATATACTTCAAGTCAAAAGTATTGAACACACTGTGTTTTAACCTTTCTGGTTAAATGATCTAATTTTAGATACTCTAACACGATAATCTAAGTAAAGAATAGATAGAATTGAGTTAAGAAATCTTAGAAACTATTTTGATGTAATCTAGTTGGAAAAAGTCAAAAGCTTTATCAGTCAATTAAGCACCATCTTTGAGTCTCTTATCTCTAGGCTTAATACCTTTAGTCTTCAAGTGCACATTCATTTATGAAAGCACTCATTACAGTCACACTAGAATCTGAAAGTGAGCATTTAATAAGTTACACAGAAATTTAGCTTTTTTAAATTTATCTATTTGCTATTCTGTATCATTTTGTTTGGTCCATAGAATTAATAGTAACTGAACTGTAATAGGCTTGAAACATAAGAAACTCCAAGCGTTCAGAGACATTTGACTGCTAGTGTATGTAGAGCTACTTTAGTCTCCCTGTTCCTTTCATTTTTTTAATTCTTTTTTAAATATTATAGGTCAGTATGCCAAGATTTCCAAAATTAGGCTGGTATTATGCTTTGGGCCATATTCTGAGTTGATTTAAGTGATGATAGTGAGTTAATATGGAAATGATTCACATTGGTATTCAGGCCTTGGAATTAAAGTGCCAGAAGTAGAGGAATGTCTTAGTTATTCTGATTCTGACTGTAAGCACTGTCCGACAATTTGTAGTAACTACATTATTTCACATTCATATTTGAGCAATGTAAGTTAAATATGTCGACAAGCTGTGAATTGAACTCAGAGTAAGTGTGAGTATGCAAATACTGCAGGCTTACTTGAGATCTCAGCGGTGAGACCTCTATTTCATCTGAGATTTCTTCCTTTGACTTGCTTCAATTATAATTTGGATCTGCTGTACGTATACTATTCTGTGGTAATTAAGTGCTATTTTACAGGCAAGCAACCAATTCTGGGAAAGGTTGCTTACTTTTTACACGTTTTTGGCAAGCTAACATAATTGTCAATACAAGAACTATTCATGATGAACAAACTCAATATATACAACCATCATTGGATGTTTATTGACCTTATTTATTGCAATAAATGTTGATTAAGGTTTATGGTCAGTCCTGTAACTGTGTCTGAATTTGACACTTACTTCATATAAGACATACCAAAATCCTGGTTTCATAACCTAACACTTTATTTACTTAGTCCAGTAGTTACAGTGGCTGTATATTTCACACCAAATCAATTAATTTAATATAACACATGAATATAAATATAATTCTAATCTATATGAAGAAGCACCTGCCCTCTCCTATCTGAATTCCTGTAGTTCTTTACTCTAGCTAGCAATGTCTGGTCCACCAGTGCGAACAGCATGCTGGTGATGCCTTAGATCAAACTAAGTCCACAGTGGGGTTTTAAGTTTTAGAAATGTTATATTAATGGAATATATTACAGGGTTTTATAGTCCTGGATATCTCCCCAAAAAAGTAATGGAAAATTTAGTTTCATTTCCAGATCTGGTTAATAATCTTCATTAATAGTTAAAAAGTAACAACATTTTTCATCATCCCCAGTATTATCATAACATGATAAAGTAAACAAACAAACAAACAAACAAAAATTCTTATTAAATCTAGTTTAATCTAGTTTAGAGGAAAAATAAGCAGGCCTGGTGTCAGTGGAATTAATCGAAACGCACTGCTTTAAATTGTGCAAATGTCTTACACTTGCAGCATAATCTTTCAACCCCCAACCCGCCCAAATACATGGATGAATGCATGAATGAATAAACTTGGTAAAACCACGTCGGAAAGTTTTTTGTTTAAAAAAAATTTATTGTCTTCTGCTTTTATGCTACTTTGTATTGCATCTGATGTCATATTTCATCCACCAATTGCAATCCGCTTTAACAGCCGTTCTTTTTTGCCAACTCATTTTTTTTGTGGGTTTTAAAGGCAAGTTCTTGTTTTAAAGTGAGTTATCTAGATACATAAAAAACGAATTTTCCAGGAACCCTACTCAACAAAAATAGGCAACATTTGAATGCATACACTGTGCAGGTCATTTCTGCAAATTGACTGGGTCACACACACACACACACACACACACACAAATCCAAGTTAAGCATCCATACAGCACACAAGCAAATGGAGGTAGGTAATTGCGAATGATCTCTATTTGCTTCTCTTCAAGGAGTTCTGTCATTGTCATTGTCATTAGTGGTTATCCAGTCTGAGGACGTTCAATGATTTTAATGTCTGCAGAATACACAGGGTAACAATCTTGCATACAAATAGACACACTATTTAGTACAACATCACATTTAGTGTTTCTAGTTGGCTTCTTGAGCTTGCAGTATGTATTACAGCCTTTGAGATGTCTCTGTCACCCAGCAACATTCTTGTTCATCAGTGTCTTGCTGTGTCTAAGTGCAACAGCTCATCTCCTCCAAAAAAGAGCTCAGCAGTGGTGTTTATCCATCTAAAGTACCTTCACACACCTATGGCAAAGTGTGATTTTCATAATAGCGACTAGGCAATGAGAACGCTCACTGTTTGTGTGGGTGGCCACGCAGTGCCAGCTCCTTTGGCAGAGACTCATGATTCCTGATGTGCCGTAATCTGTTTGGAGAGCGAGGAAGCTCAGCGGCAGTGGTATGGCAATGCGGTATGGCAGAAATGGTGTAGCTACGGGGAAGAAAGGTAATTCTGAAATGAGAGCACATGCTGTGGAGGGGGGGTTGTGTTTTTTCAAGACAAACGACCCGTTTCACAGTCATCATTCAGCACGCCTGACTGGAAAAGAAATATCAGTCATTTAAATGCCAGCAGGTGCCACGCCAGCCATGTCGAATACAATTCCGTCTTCATGTCCTTCCTGTCGCTTTAAATCACTCACTTTATACAGGACCAATATCTCTTTAGTTGTAATGGATTACGCTTATGAGAACAGATGTTTCGTTTTTATTACGTTTTATTTAAGTGCTTCACATTGCAGCATGAGATTTTACTTTAAAGTTATGCCTATTTTGACAGCTCGTGCATTATACACATGAAATACTAATTTACTTTGCCACATATATTTTGCTCGGATATGATACAAATATGATAAGCTGAAGATGTTGATGGTTGTGTATGTATTGACACCATTCTGGCTTTGTGCATACTCCAAACTCTATGTGGTCCATTGTGTCTGACTGGAGAGCAGTGACCATCATGGTATACAGTGAGGTATACAGGTATATGGTTGCAAAGATCATGAGAACAGTGAGGAATCAGCCCAGAACTACATGGGAGGATCTTGTCAATGATCTCAAGGCAGCTGGGACCATAGTCACCAAGAAAACAATTGGTAACACACTACGCCGTGAGGGACTGAAATCCTGTAGCACCCGCAAGGTCCCCCTGCTCAAGAAAGCACATATACGTGCCCGTCTGAAGTTTGCCAATGAACATTTGAATGATTCAGAGGACAACTGGGTGAAAGTGTTGTGGTCAGATGAGACCAAAATGGAGCTCTTTGGCATCAACTAAACTCGCCGTGTTGTCATTCTGTCTCTCACTGTTCAAATAAATCTACCATTAAAATTATAGACCGATCATTTCTTTGTCAGTGGGCAAACGTACAAAATCAGCAGGGGATCAAATACTTTTTCCCCCTGACTGTAGAGGGGCTTTTTGTTTCTTCTACGCCTGTGTGACCTTGCTGTATTTTGAGACCTCTGTTGCTCGATTTGCCTTTGTTTTCTTCTTTCTGTCGAGTGCTTTCTCAGCCTTGCCTTTTCTCTCTCTGTATGCCGGCCATTCTCACTACTACTGCAGAATTCATGAGGTAACACATGGTCTTGTTTTGTACTAGGTACTGGTGGAGTCATTTCGCAAAGATTTTTATGTTGGTGTCTGCAGGTCAGGGTCAGACAGAGGATTCATGAGTGTGCTGGCTCTTGGGCAGGCTGTCCTTTGTATGTGCAACTGATTACATAGAGTTTTGCTCCAGCTTAACACACTTTGCTGTGGATGTGGGATTAGTGTTTGGCCAAGCCAGATGTTCTGCTCTGAAGAAGATTAAAGAGGTTTTTACACACTCCTCAAAAGACAGACCTGTAGATTAAAAATTAATGTTCTACCACTACATTAAGACCCATTTTTTATTCTGTTGTACTCCTGTAATGATACTAAAGAATTGACAGAATGAAGTTTTTGATGTATATCTCTTTGGGCTGTAGCCACCAAATTTATAGCCGCCAGCTCCAGTTTTAATCTTTCAGTTCAGCTTTGACGGTGTGGTGCATTGATTTAGAATCTAGCTGGTTGTGAATATGTTGTGAAAGGCTGAAAAAGTCCAGTCTTTCTGATGTTGGGGATGTTCCATCCACCCATCCATCTTGCATGTCTTTGGAGTGGGAGAGGAAACCGGAGTACCTGGAGGAAACCTCCGCAGCACAGGGAGAGCATGCATACTCCTCACACACACAGAGCCGCGGGAATCGAACCCCGACCCTGGCATTGTGAGGCGAACGTGCTAACCACTTTGTAAGCCACGCTGAACAAAAAATTTTCAGAACTCAATTTGCATTTAGTGACATACACAAACTCAAAAAGAAAATAAAAAGTAAGGCTCACAGGGAACTGAGCAAATTTATGGCAGAATTTTTTTTTTCTCAGAGGCAAAAGTTGACATTATTTTGATGCATTGGTGTGTAAAAATATTATTTAGTAATGTAACAGGACATGAAAAGGTCAAAACCTGGAGACAAATTACAGGAAATGTGAATTAATTGAGGGGAAAAGAAAATAGTTTGATCTGAAAACAAAGAAGAAAAGACATCTACACTAAACCCAAGTGATCATGGACACCAAGCACATCAAGGTACAACTAACAAAATTTTCTTGAATGCCAACTTTCATGTGTAAATGCTCCTAGAAATTATTAATGGATATTTGTTCAGAGCCAGGCTTGATAAATGAGGCCCAATGATTGTGTTGAGTATTGAGAGCATGAGAGTTTTGGCTAGTCACAACAGACATGAAATACAGCAATGACTTCATCTGTCCACTGTCCCACTCTGTACATGGCTGTAATTACTGACATTATCTGGATTGTAATTACTGGTCTTGTGCTGGTCTGCTCCTTTGCCCCAGGGAATTTTATTACATGCCATTCCTAATCAATCATGACCATCTCGCCTTCTGTAGCTCTCTCTGCGGGCCCAGGCCGAACTGTCTTCGGAAGTGGATGAGGTCAATGCCTGCCCCTGCGCCGGAAATTGATTCCATTAAAACCATATATTTCAAATGACTCTGCTAGAGTGTTTTAATGAATGAGATTCTGTGGAATGCTGTATCAAAGACATTGGCTACATTTGCTACTCTGGAAAGTGAAGACAGAAGGGAGTTCACTGTCAGTTAGAGCTGGATTGCTAAGGCAATTGGGTGGCCTTTCAGAGATAATGTTCCTAAAGTCACAATTTAAAGTCTGTTTTGTGCTTGAAAAGATCATTAAAGGGAAGTAAGCTGAACTTCGATTACATATACTGTTCTTACTTTAAAAATAGAAAACTGATAAACTGTGGAAACTTAAAGCACTTGATGTATATAGAGTTTCTTTGTTTGGCATATCATAAAATATAAAGATAAGGATGCAGAGAGGATATTTGTTTATGAGACAAGTTTAAAAGAAGCCAACGTGTTACTCAGTGTGATTGTGGCTCAGAGAGCTGCCAGGTTAGTGTGAAAATAAATAATATAGTTTCCCTCTATATTAGCTAACATTAGTGCAAAGGTTCAGAAGAGTGGGAACAATCATCATGCTGCTAGCCTTACTGTTCAACCCAGTCTCAAAGAGGAAATGTTTATATGCAGCTTATCTGCCTCACCTTCTCATCATCATTCTCACACAAGCATACTTTGTATAGCCACTTATCAAACTTTCATATGATTAGACCATGATTAAGCTTCTCCTCTTCTCTGCAAAGGGGGGAGCTTATTTCATGGGCACCCTTGGTAAATATTAGCAAAGAAGTCTGTGAAAATATGTTTTTATTGTTTAACCATTTGATCTTTTAATTTATGGGTTGGATCTTTAAGCAGGACAATGATCCAAAACATTCAACCAAATCAACACAAAAATGGTTTACTGACCACAAAATCAAGGTCCTGCCATAGCCATCCCAGTCCCCTGACTTGAACCCAGGACATAGACAACCCGTGGGATGAACTGAAGAGGAGAGTCCATCAGCATGGACCTCGAAATTTGAAAGATCTGGAGAGATTCTGTATGGAGGAATGGTCTCAGATCCCTTGCATGTATTCTCTAACCTCATCAGGCATTATAAGAGAAGACTCAGAGCTGGTCTCTTGACAAAGGGAGGTAGCACAAAGTATTGATTAAAAGGATGCCAATAATTGTTGAACACCTATATTTAACAAACACTGTATCTGTTTTTTGGATAAACTTGTGTTTTGTTTTAAAATGTTTGATATCAGCAAACAACCAAAAAGCAAAACAACCAACCACAGAGAAAATGGATAATAGATGAGGAAGATGATGTTGATGATGAAGAATAAGGAGATTGCAGGCATGATTAGAGCAGGATGAATATTGTATGCATTTAATATATTTGTATGCAGGTTGATGTATGTAAGAACTCATTTATGGCTATGTGCACTGTTCAAGCTTTTCTTTTATATACAGTATCTCACAAAAGTGAGTACACCCCTCACATTTTAGTAAATATTTGATTATATCTTTTCATGTGACAACACTGAAGAAATGACACTTTGCTACAATGTAAAGTAGTGAGTGTACAGCTTGTGTAACAGTGTAAATTTGCTGTCCCGTCAAAATAACTCAACACACAGCCATTAATGTCTAAACCGCTGGCATCAAAAGTGAGTACACCCCTAAGTGAAAATGTCCAAATTGGGCCCAATTAGCCATTTTCCCTCACCGGTGTCATGTGACTTGATAGTGTTTCAAGGTCTCAGGTGAGAATGGGGAGCAGGTGTGTTAAATTTGGTGTCATCGCTCTCACATTCCCTCATACTGGTCACTGGAAGTTCAACATGGCACCTCATGGCAAAGAACAATCTGAGGATCTGAAAAAAATAATTGATGCTCTACATAAAGATGGCCTAGTCTATAAGAAGATTGCCAAGAACCAAACACAGCTGCAGCACTGTGGCCAAGACCATACAGCGGTTTAACAGGACAGGTTACACTCAGAAAAGGCTTCGCCATGGTCGACCAAAGAAGTTGAGTGTCCGTGCTCAGCGTCATATCCAGTGGTTGTCTTTGGGAAATAGACATATGAGTGCTGCCAGCATTGCTGCAGAAGTTGAAGGGGTGGGGATCAGTCTGTCAGTGCTCAGACCATACACCGCAAACTGCATCAAATTGGTCTGCATGGCTGTCATCCTAAAGATGATGCACAAGAAAGCCCACAAACAGTTCGCTGAAGTTTTGTTTTAAAATGTTTGATATCCATGAGTGAGGAGTATTTTTGTTATTTTTTTTAAACAAAAGATCAAAAGGTTAAATAATAAAGACAATTTTTCACAGCCTTCTTTGCTCATATTTACCTAGGGTGCCAATATTAGTGGAGAGCACTATAGCTATAATTTTTGCTCAGATTCAGTCAAATGCTGCAGAAATGATAGAAGGCACTTCACAGTACAGATGAATAATGACCCAAAACATACCACAAAAGCAACAGAAAGGCTTCTTGAGGAATGGAATGTTCTGAAATGGCCAAGTCAGTCACCTGACCTCAACCTAATTGAGCATGCTGTACTTACTGAAGACATAACTGAAGGCAGAAAGACCTACAAACATGCATCAACTTTAGGCAGCTTCTGTAAAGGCCTGGCAAAACATCTAAAAGGAGGAAACGTTTTGGCATTTGGTGATCTCAGTGGGTTCCAGAATTTAAGCAGTCATTGATGGCAAAGGATTTGTAAGATGTATTAAAAATAATAATAAAGACCAATTTTCACAGCCTTCTTTGCTCATATTGACCATAGTTGCCAATATTCATGGAGGGCACTGTATATTAGATAATATCCAGACAAAATTTGAAGAAATTAATGGTGCAGTGAGGGCAGGGCATGAAGTGTTATAGCAACTACCAGTGAGTGCATCTCAAACTGTAATCAATGTTTACATGATTCCTTGTTCCTTAATTCCTTAATCTTTAAAATGCAGAGGTTTCCAGGAGCGAGTAGATAGGAGGCTTCTAGATCTTGAATAACCAGGTGCTTCCTAATCAGAAGTCTTTTTTATTTTTATTTAAGGTTCATTTTTCAAAACCCAATTCCAACAAATCATACAATAATATAAAATTAAAATTCTTCATTTAATAAATAGACATATACAAATAAAAAGTCCTTGGATAAAAGTCAATTAAAAGATGCCTTGCTTTATGAAATATCAGGTGATAAGTAGATTCTTGATCATCAACATTTAAGTGTGTGATGTGCACATGCAAATATATTTTAAAATTAAGATTAATATAGCGTGTAGGCCAAATCACTTTTCTGCATAGGCAGATCCGTTATATAATTAATACACCTGAGCAACATGCGATCAGTAAGTTGCTTTAAAGTGACACTTTGTACATTGTACTTGATTCCGACTGTCATCGTAAGTTTTCCTAGCTTCCTCTGAGAGAGAAGATAAGAAGTGAGAAAGGGAAATAAGGAAAGGAAACAAGGAGGCTCATTTCAAGAAATGAGAAGCATCGCAAATGAGAACTCTAAGCGTAATTTTTGGTTCTTATCAGATATTCATTCTTAGTCACAGCTTTTGAACCAGTTAGGGACACCCGTTGTGCTGTTACAGGCCTGAAATAAATTGCATGTAGAAAAAAGATCATGAAGAGTCAGGCACAAATTTAACTGTCAAACCTAGCTATAGAACTTTTTATTCTGAAATATTCCACTCACGGAGCACATCTGAATTAAAGTTGCCATTATATTTAAATCTATATTATTTATAAGTCTCCTTGTTTTTGAGTTCAAGGTTGGGATTAAACCCATTTAATTCAAGTGAGGAGTCAAGCACACTAATAAGACCTCTATAATAAATGTAATAACTTTGGTAATATTGATTTATGGTTTCCACCAGTGTAATAAAACAAAACAAAAAAAAAACAATTACAGACCTTCAATATGCTTCATTGGCACCACTTTGACAATGTAGGCATAGCAGCTATAAACAGCTATAAACAGTTATTCCCTCACCAACCTTTCATGTGTCTATCTCTTGAAGTTAATAAGACGAAAATGAAGCTTGTCATATTACCAAGAAATAATAAGCCCATATCTGAAAACATAAAGGTGCACCTTTATACAGTGTCGCAGCAGAGACTCCTTCCATAAATGTCAAATCTCCAAATGCCCATAACAAATACACACAGTGTAAAAATCTCTTCATGTGGAGTGTTCCCCATACAAGTCCCTGGGAATTAATTCTTTCTATATGAAGAATAATATAACAAGCAAATTAATACAAACCTGTGATATTGCTGTATTGCAGCCAAACTATTGTTAGAGCCATGCTCTTATAGAAACTTAATCAGCACCTTCTGATGAATCATATTTGAGAATTCAAAATCACTATGGTATAATATCGAATAAAACCAACTGTATATATTCAATAATTACTGCTCAGGTTTATTACAGACTTACAGTATATAGGCAGTTTGATATTTTCTGGCTTATACATGGTGCACATTAACTTTTATGATATGCATTGAACAAAGTGTGTGAATGTGTTTACACCGCTGATCAGCATGAGAGAGGGAAGAGGGGGCGAGATTGCTTTTATGTACCGCTATTTTAATTTTTACCTTCCCAGGCAACACACCCACTCTTTAAAAATAAATGACCCTTGTGGCCTATTGGTGAATTACGTATGGCAGCTTTACATAACAAAAGAGAAAAAGAACATTTCCTGCAATGTTGCTACAGACATAACACCCATTGGAGGACAAATGTCACTTGGTGTTCTTTGAAACTCTTGCTGACAGCATAAATTTTCACTTGAATTGAAAAAAAAAGACGCCTGAAGTGTCAGAAAAAAAAGAAAAGAAATGCTGACATGGTGAGATGCTGGTACAGTACAGTTTAGACTATTTTCTGTATGCGCTCTACTGTAAGATATGAGATTTCCACATATATACATTTCACTGACGAAAAAATTACTTTTGTGAGCTACTGTAATACTGGCATATTCATTTACTTCTTTATATCTTAATTACATCAAATTTCACCAAATTGTAATTAATACTGCAGGCAGCTGAATTTAAAAAAGCAACTCTCTTGTTGAACTTTATCTCTCTGTGGTACCATGTTGCCTTTAGGCACCATGAATAAATTCATTGTTTGATGTAACAAAAAGCAAAACAACCAACCACAGAGAAAATGGATAATAGATGAGGAAGATGATGTTGATGATGAAGAATAAGGAGATTGCAGGCATGATTAGAGCAGGATGAATATTGTATGCATTTAATATATTTGTATGCAGGTTGATGTATGTAAGAACTCATTTATGGCTATGTGCACTGTTCAAGCTTTTCTTTTATATACAGTATCTCACAAAAGTGAGTACACCCCTCACATTTTAGTAAATATTTGATTATATCTTTTCATGTGACAACACTGAAGAAATGACACTTTGCTACAATGTAAAGTAGTGAGTGTACAGTTTGTGTAACAGTGTAAATTTGCTGTCCCGTCAAAATAACTCAACACACAGCCATTAATGTCTAAACCGCTGGCATCAAAAGTGAGTACACCCCTAAGTGAAAATGTCCAAATTGGGCCCAATTAGCCATTTTCCCTCACCGGTGTCATGTGACTTGATAGTGTTTCAAGGTCTCAGGTGAGAATGGGGAGCAGGTGTGTTAAATTTGGTGTCATCGCTCTCACACTCCCTCATACTGGTCACTGGAAGTTCAACATGGCACCTCATGGCAAAGAACAATCTGAGGATCTAAAAAAAATAATTGATGCTCTACATAAAGATGGCCTAGTCTATAAGAAGATTGCCAAGAACCAGACACAGCTGCAGCACTGTGGCCAAGACCATACAGCGGTTTAACAGGACAGGTTACATTCAGAAAAGGCCTCGCCATGGTCGACCAAAGAAGTTGAGTGTTCGTGCTCAGCGTCATATCCAGTGGTTGTCTTTGGGAAATAGACATATGAGTGCTGCCAGCATTGCTGCAGAAGTTGAAGGGGTGGGGATCAGTCTGTCAGTGCTCAGACCATACACCGCAAACTGCATCAAATTGGTCTGCATGGCTGTCGTCCTAAAGATGATGCACAAGAAAGCCCACAAACAGTTCGCTGAAGACAAGCAGACTAAGGATTACTGGAACCATGTCCTGTGGTCTGATGAGACCAAGATACACTTATTTGGTTCAGGTGGTGTCACGCGTGTGTGGCAGCAACCAGGTGAGGAGTACAGACAAGTGTGTCTTGCCTACAGTCAAGCATGGTGGTGGGAGTGTCATGGTCTGGGGCTGCATGAGTGCTGCTGCTACCGGTGAACTACAGTTCATTGAGGGAACCATGAATGCCAACATGTACTGTGACATACTGAAACATAGCATGATCAGTATGCAATATTCCAGCATGATAATGACTCCAAGCACACCTCCATGACAACCACTGCGTTGCTAAAGAAGCTGAGGGTGAAGGTGATGGACTGACCAAGCACGTCTCCACATCTAAACCTTATTGAGCATCTGTGGGCCATCCTCAAACAGAAGGTGGAGGAGCACAAGATCTCTAACATCCACCAGCTCCGTGATGTCGTAATGGAGGACTGGAAGAGGACTCCAGTGGCAACCTGTGAAGCTCTGGTGAACTCCATGCCCAAGAGGGTTAAGGCAGTGCTGGAAAATAATGGTGTCCACACAAAATATTGACACTTTGGGCCAAATTTGGACATTTTCACTTAGGGGTGTACTCACTTTTGATGCCAGCAGTTTAGACATTAATGGCTGTGTGTTGAGTTATTTTGAGGCGACATCAAATTTACACTGTTACACAAGCTGTACACTCACTACTTTACATTGTAGCAAAGTGTCATTTCTTCATTGCTGCAACATGAAAAGATATAATCAAATATTTACAAAAATGTGAGGGGTGTACTCACTTTTGTGAGATACTGTATATAATATATGTATATAACAGAAAAGCTTGAGCAGTGCACATAGCCTTAAAGGAGTTCTTAGTTCTCTGTGGCTGTTATTGAGGGACCTTGAGCCAAACTAGTGGAATATAGGGAATAGGTTCTCACTTTCTCAATGAGCAGCTGCTGCCACTAATGTCCTTCGTGTTTAGGGAAAACTCTTTAACCACTGTAGGTGTACATTAGTAACTCTCATTATATGCTATTTAGGGAGAGGGAGAAATAATTTGATAGTGATATGCCTGCCTAACCTGTACAGTCCATTCTGTGGTGTAGGCTGGTACACATTTCTAAAATATAGAGGCAATCAATTTTTAAACTAAAGTATCTGAAATGTCTCCAGTTGGGAGGAAGTGTGTGTGTTTGAAAAATCAATAATGGATTAAGTGATGATGATGCTTGTTCTCTTCTCTGTCCACTTTGTAGACAATGTAGAAAATGGAAAAACACTTCCACATTATAACCAAAATGCCACTTCTGCTTCTGGCTTGTCCATTATTATGACCATGGTGCTGTTTTAGACCTGGTGTCTGCAGGAGCTTTGGGAAATGAATGTCAAGAAAGTTCATCATATATTCTATATAAGAACACTTGCAAAGCTCGCTTTAGTAAGCTGGAGAAATGTGTCAGACTGTATGCTTTGTCATACATAGACAAATATGAAGGTAAAAAAATCAATACCCAGTCTAACATTAGCCCAACTACATAAATTTATTCTATGATTGAAAAACAAAACAACCGTTAGATGTTGCTGTCTTGCTATACTCCTGAATGCAAACAGTGCTACCATCAAAACTGAAACACATCAAAGCCCTAAGTGCAAGTAGCCAGTTGCTATTTGTTGTTGTGACTTCTTTATCCAGAAGTTCTGGGGAAAATAAACCTCAAAAAAGTCACACCCCCAGACATTTGGAACACTAAACAGACACAGCATTATGTTACACCCTTAATGCTTTCTCTACATATATGTTTTATACCCAACGTTTATATCTTGCCTGAGAAAGCAAAGAGCTTTGCAAAGGCACATGTAGTAAGAAGAAATGTAGAGAGCAGGGTGGATCCAATTGTAGAGTTTTATCAGATTCATTCTTGATGTCATTGTTAGGGGTCCAAACACAGGCAGGCATGGTACATTGCTGCAAATACATACACAAATCAGGGAACTCTATATATAGTGAGCTGGGGATGGGACAAGAGGTTTAAAAAGCAGAGCATTCAGGATTTTGTGATTTTTGTGAGCATTCCAGAGTTTTTTGTGATTGTTGTGGCCAAAAATTCTTGATTTTGCTGTGGCTTTTTTGTTTTTGTTTTTTTAGGGTTTTTTGGTGCTTATTTGTGGAAAATTATTAAAATTTTCCGAAATTGCAATTGCACACAATTGTTTTGATATTTTTAACAGTGATGTTTATTGGTAAAGGAGAACTTTTAGCTGTACTCATTTTCAGTGTACATGAATCAAAGAGCTTTGGCTGAATGTCCGTTGTTATTGGCCGAAATCTGTGGTAATTTAGAAAAATTGAACGCTCCTCTGAATATTGCGGAGTTTTCTCGATTGTGCGTTAATTTTTGTGATCGTAAAATCACAAAATCTTGGAGGGAATAAGCAACCTCTGAAAGACTGGTTTTTGCTTTTTAAACTTACGGTATTTATACAATTTAATCTTTGAGTGTTTCCTTGCAATTCTGTACATTGTTCAATTAAGACATTAATTTTCTGGGTATTGCAAAACACACAAGATTTATTTATTTGGCAGATACTTATATCCAAAATACTGTAAAATTGACACAGTTGAGCTTGACAGTGCTTGGCACAGTGCATTCAGCAAGTGCAAATCTAAAAAGCAGTCAGTGTGCATCCAATTTCAGCAGAAACACCAAGGCAGTGTAAAAATAATATTGTCAGAGAACATCCCGAGGCTACGGTTCACAGTTTCCATGTCTTTGTTCAATACAAAGGCAGCAGACAAATGTACAGAATACTTATTCAGCTGTGTTTTTTGCAGTAGCTTCTTACTGACATTGGCAGCAAATAGGAGCAGAATCAATTGCATGATCCAGCTACTGACTCATTGAGCTGCCTGTAACTCATTGAGTTTCCTGCACCTCTGTGGGTAGGGCTGCAGGGAACTTGCTCACTTTGTGAAATGGCCACTGCACAAATGGACTCCAAACTGTACTCGTTTGTTTAGATGTAGTCTGTCCCATTCATACTGTCGAATAAGTGAGCGAACATTCAGTGGCTTTTGGCCACGGAGAGCCGAAACGGAGCCTTTGCCCTATATCGCCAAGTCAAGCAGCCAGATAGTCACTGGCAGCATCCTGCTGAGTGAGGGAAGGACATTGTGTGTGAGTGTGTGTATGTGTGCATGCAAGGGCGAGAAAGAGAGAGACTTGCTATCCACAGTACTCCGGAAAATTGATTCCCTCTTCCCTCCTCTCCTCCCAGCACTTGGCCTTCTCCTCCTTCGTTACCCTCCAGAGTGGGGTTGTTGCCACTTCATTAACCCTTTTCCCCCTTCTTACCCCCCACGGAAGCTGTTGTGTCACTCAGCAGTTGATGTGTTTTAAGTTAGCAATGACGGAAGACAGAAGCCCATTTTCTGAATCACTCATTAAAAAAGGCAGCACAAATCACTTTTGTCTCGCAGGGCAATTGGCATAGAGAGACATTTAGCATGGGCAGCATACACACAGCTGAGAGACAGGGATGAGGGAAAAAGAGCTAAACAGATTAAAAATTAAGCTAGAGAAAGACTTAAATAAAGATATATTTACTAAAAGGAACACCAATTATAGACTGTTGAGCACCTATTGGTGCACCAGCAGTGGTCGATTTAGAACATGTGTGTATATGAACACAGGAGCATCTTGCCTAATTAAAATATGCCTGTCACAGCCCGTGTTTTACATGTCCTCCTATCAAATTGCTCTGACTCAGAGTATTCTACAGTAATGTTTTTATTAATGATTTTAATTAACACAGCATGTTGAATGCATTTCGAAAGATCATTTTTGGCTGATAGGATTAACTTCATATGAGCAAAAATGAAAAACTGTATAATCCTGACAATAAAATAAATCATGTGTAATGTATTGATCATTTGGGAACTATATGTGGTTTTGAACTAGTCACTAACATGACCTCACAGGAAAGCTAGAATAAAAGGCTGTGAGAAGAATTTGAGTTCAAACAGGGATTTTGGTTTGGGACATTTTCAGCTTTTATTTCCATCCAAGACTTCACATTAAAGCTACAACACAGTGTTTTTTTTTTTTTTTTTTATTAAAGTGAATGAATGAATGAATGAATGAATAAATAAACTTTGTGAGTCGAGGGAGAGAAAACAATAGAAAAAAACCTCTACAACTCTAAGATGTTCCTGAGGTGCTGGAAGTCGCCCTTGAAATCCTGAAATATGTATTCACAGTAATTTTTGAACAGTTTGGTTCAAATTGGTGTAGGTTTTCAAATGCATTCATCATACGCCAATTCAGATAGAATGGATAGAAAATGAATGCACACCCTTTAACTATTTTCACATTTAATTGGCCTGGAATTAAAATTGAATAAAGCTATTTTTCTAGCTGATCTACACACAATGTCAAAGGGAACAGCTAACATTGCCGCTTATTTTTTCAACAACTGTGTGGAATCACAGCAATTGACTGGATAGGTTGAATTAAAACAGCTCTTTAATACGTCCCTTCAGTCTTCAGATCCTTCAGAATCACACAAATGCAGCAGCAAACATCTCCCAAAATAACCCCATGACAAAGTTGTTGGAAGGTACACATCAGATAAAGGATATAAAAAGATTTCCAAGGATTTAAAGATACCCAGGATAGCTGTTAAGTCCATCATTAAGAAGTGGGAAGTGCATGGCACCACCCACAGTCTAACAAAATCTAGGCATCCATCAAAACCAGATGACTGAGAAAGAAGACACTTGGTCAGAAAGGCCACCACAAAACAAATGGCAATCTTGAAAGAAATACTGGATTTTATGGCTGTCACGAAAACCATGTAAAGAAGGTTAGGACGGATGCAAATGCAGATAAGAGTTTATTTAGAGAGAGACAATCAGACAAATCTGAATTGCGAGACAATAGCATGGTCAAAAGTACAGGCAAAGGGTCAGGCGATTGGCAAACAGGCATAAACTAGTCAAGGCAAGAATAATCAACGAGGAACAAGAAGCAAGATCAATGAACATAAAACAAACCGAGGAAATGGGTACAAACACTTGGTAAGGTGAGAACACTCAATACCAGTCAAAGTGATGCTGTTCAAAAAGTCTCTTATATAGCGTGGAGTGAGTGAGTGCGAGATTGGCAACAGGTGTGTGTGATTAGAATTCTGGAGAAGAACGTGTGTGTGTCTGGGAAGTGTAGTCCATGGCGACCATGTTTGTAGGCCGCAGTGCAGGATGGGAAAATGTAATCACTGGCTTGCTGTGATGTGATATGCTGTGATAGCGGTCTCTTCTCTGCGGAAGAGGTCGCCACATTGACCTCTGGCCGGAGCTCAGATGCTGTGACCACATAGAAGGTCTTAGGCAGGAGCTTTTGGGAGGAGGTCACCCAGTTTGCCCGCTCGGAATAAGTGGTGAACGCCATGCCAGGTTTATTTATGACGCAGGCCTTCCCCAAACACTCCTCCAGGTTGGGGGCATACTCTGGATTCAAAAACTCCTTTATTAGTAGTCGCACAAACTGAGTTACATTGTGCAGACGCTTTGAATCTGTACAGACCAGACGCTCCACTCACTGGAGGCCTTGGCCAACAAGCCAGGTGAGTATCAACCATAGCCACTGCCTCTGGTCACGCATGGGGTGCACCAGGCTCAGAAAATGCAATTTGCAGTCAAATAAAAAATACTCAGGGTAGCCAAAAAATCCATCATATGGCTCTGGGGGATCCATGTCAATCCATTGAGGAAGCTTGACAGACTTGAGTCTTGGTAGGGTGTTCCTTATTACCTTGCCATGGTGTTCAAAAAGTCTTATATATTGCGTGGAGTGAGTGAGTGTGAGATTGGCAACAGGTGTGTAATTAGAATTCCGTAGAAGGTGAACATGTGTGTGTGTGTGTGTGTGTGTGTGGGGGAACTGTAGTCCATGGTGGCCATTTTTGTAGACCGCAGTGCAGAATGGGAAATGTAGTCAAATGTAATTTGCTGTGATATGACAATGGCCAACAGAGGAAAATATGTGCATTCCACAATATTATCAAAATTATTGCACACATTTGGCCTGTATCAAAGATAAAAAAGAAAAAAAAGGTCCATCTGTAGTCCTGTTTGAAGTTCATGCAAAGACGGCCTGAAGGATCCTGCAATAAACTGGCAGAAGATTTTGTGGTCAGATGAAACCATAGTAGAACTTTTTGGCATGAATGTTAATACAGTCCATCAACAAATCAACACCATCCCAACTCTAAAGCATGATAGTGGAAGCATAATGTTGTGGGCAAGTTTCTCATTTGCAGAGACTGTGGAACTTGTCCAGTACAGTGAGGGGAAAAAAGTATTTGATCCCGTGCTGATTTTGCACGTTTGCCCACTGACAAAGAAATGATCAGTCTATAATTTGAATGGTAGGTTTATTTGAACAGTGAGAGACAGAATAACAACAACAAAAAATCCAGAAAAACGCATGTCAAAATTGTTATAAATTGATTTGCATTTTAATGAGGGAAATAAGTATTTGACCCCTCTGCAAAACATGACTTAGTACTTGGTAATGACTTAGTAATTACTTTTAATTTTCAATGCCCTGTCTGAGGGAAGAAGGTTCTCACCCAAGATTTCACGGTACATGGCCCCAACCATCGTCCCTTTGATGCAATTGAAGTTGTCCTGTCCCCTTAGCAGAAAAACACACCCAAAGCATAATGTTTCCACCTCCATGTTTGACGGTGGGGATGGTGTTCGTGGGGTCATAGCCAGCATTCCTCCTCCTCCAAACACGGCGAGTTGAGTTGATGCCAAAGAGCTCCATTTTGGTCTCATCTGACCACAACACTTTCACCCAGTTGTCCTCTGGTGGTTAGATGAGACCAAAATGGAGCGCTTTGGCATCAACTCAACTCGCCGTGTTTGGAGGAGGAGGAATGCTGCCAATGACCCCAAGAACACCATTCAAATAAACCTACCATTAAAATTATAGACTGATCATTTCTTTGTTAGTGGGCAAATTTACAAAATCAGCAGGGGATCAAATACTTTTTTCCCTCACTGTATGTGGGGAGGATGAATGTATTAAAGTATAGTGAGATCTGAGGAAGAACCTGAAGAAATCTGCAAAACATCTGAAAATGGGTCAGAAACTCATATTCCAACAGGACAATGACCACAAGCATGAGGGCAACGCTACCATGCAGTGACTTGCTAAGAGCAAGGTGGATGTTATGGAGTGGCCTAGTCAAAGTCCTGACCTAAATCCAAATAAAAATGTAAAGTATTACTTAAAGGTTGCTGTCCATCAACAAAAAAACAACTAACCTCTCTCAGCTTGAACAGTTCTGCAAAGAGTAGTGCAAGATCCAGGTGTGGCAACCTTTTGGAGCTCTACCCAAAAAGACTAGTAGCTGTGGTAGCTGCCAAATGTGCCAACTTATTGACTGTGAACTATATAGTCAAGAAATTATGAAATTTAATTTCTGTCAATTAAATGCTCTCATTTTATCATGGTATGCTATTTGGTATGCCGTGTAGTTTGGTTCAGGGAAAACGATTCCCATTTAAAGCCGTGAAGATTACAAAATCTGACACAACAAAAAGGAAAAAAAAACATAAATAAATAAAATAAATTTAAGTTCTGGTTTTATTTCCACTGTACAGCATACATCATTATATACAAAAGAAGTGCACAATGATGTGCAAGAATCTGCCATATCCCAAATCAGGTACTAATAGTATTTATTCTGTTTGTCCAGAATGGTTGTCATGGCTATTTTAATGCTTTATTTAGTGATTTGAGACATACCCTTGAATTCTCATTGAATATGCATTATTCGCATTTGAAGAAGCCTTGCACAGCTTAATTGATCTTTAAAAATAAACAAACAAACTTTCAGAAGGCTTTCTTTTCGAACACCATATTTCTGTAAACAGATATATCTTTGTTCAGCTCTAACAGTTATTTTCTTTGTTAAAAACTAAGACACATTTTTCATGGGTGTTAAATAGTGTACCTAATCGTAAAGTCAGTCATTACTATCAGCATCAGTAATACCTTTAAATCAGCTATGCTTGATTCGGTACAGTAATCTTCCCCAATATTTTGCGCTTAGAGACAGAAGCTCCCAGAAATTTATATGTAATGCATCAAAGAGACCTGTCTGCTTATAGGTGCTAAAAACAACTTGCATCAGTTCAGTAAGTCATGGCAGTCACATTTTAATGCCAGTAGGGGGTTTGCAGTGGTGCAGTACAGTAAATCTGCCTCCTGGAGCAGTACAGAAGGGTAGTAGAGACAAGGATGGATAGATAGCGTGTAAAAAAGTCTGAAGGAGTATACAAAGGGCTGTGTTGGCTCGTATAGTGTGTGTAAAGCTTTATTGTAGCAATAACATCTCTGTTTATTCATTACAACTCCCAACTTTATATTAGATAACAAGTGCATTTACAGACTTTATAACAGTGGAGATCGTCTCTGTCACACGTTTGATTTTTAAAGATTTTCATTATCTCTGTTTTTTATGCCTCTCACAAGTAATACGATTTGTTGAGGCTAATTCACATAGGCCAAAAGTGGTTAAAGTGGACAAGACAACATGTGTATTGTGTTTAGTTCTACATTTGCCACTTTATTTTACCATGTACTTCATTGCATTTAATGAAAGGAATTAAGTGTTACACTATTTGCTTTTGCTTTTCTAATACTGTAGGCCACCGCTGTAATTACTCTAGCATGAAAACCTTTTACACAAATTGGATTATCTTTATTTTAGAGAATAATGTGTTATTGTTTTTTCCCCCTATCACTCTGAACTCATTGATGGCGCCCTCCTAATACTTTTTGAGACAAGATTTTTAGTTTTTCCCTCTTTAGCCCAAAATATGATTTTCAGTGAAAAGCAGTAGCAATTTTTTTCATCTACAGGGTGATTAAAAATGTTAACACATACGATTCTACAACACAAGATCATATCAATATCAACAAAATATCATGCCAAAAACTTTCGTCCTTGCTCCAAACTCAACCTGGTAGCCATTTTACCTTTCCCTCCCAAATCACTGTCAAAAAATGTTGCCAGTTTTACACTGTGCGACTCCAACAGTCTTTTACAATTATTACTTGTCACAGTGAAAGAGATGATCCCAAAAAGAATTCAGTAACAGACTGTGATCACATGTGATCTTCATGTCAGAATAAATGATGAAGATAGTTACTACAGTATTTTCTGGCATACTGGATGCACAACGACGCAGCACAAGTTTGTAGCTCTTAAGCTAGAAAGCATAAAAATAGTTTTACACTTGGAAGCTGTAATTGAAAGTTTGTCCTCCACTCATAGAAAACTTTGCTGCATATCAAATCAAGCGCTTCCTAAACTTACAACCAGTTAGCATAGAGCGGTGCAGAAATTACATCATTTTGTATGCCAAAACCCGGAAACGGGGTTAACATTTTACTGCTTACACTGCAAGATTTGCTTCAGGTTTCAGAGCGAGGGGAAATCATGACGCTAACATGTTGCTAAATTGGACTACAAACATTGTCGGGGACATTAAACGTCATCACGCTGAACAGGAAAAAACTTTGCAGATAAACTGATTCAGGTATGCTGTACACAATTCCCCCAAAACGTGGATGAAGATTCATCCACAGAGTTAATCTGTATTATGGAATTTAAATCAAGTTTGGAAAAGTTGTCGGAAGCTTAGTGATGGTGATTCTGAAGTCGAGCGACTGTGGTGTAGTTTATAGCATACGGTTATCTTTTTATTTCTGGCAATTACAGAAAGGTTGGATCAACAGATGTTGATCACAGAGCTTATTATTTGAGATAATCCACAAGCCTATGGGAAAATCCTATCGGGTTGTTGTCGAGCAAACCTGTGTGATGCTAACTTCCGGGTTCCCTTACAACATGCCGTCCTTTTTGCGCCACTCTATTAGGTGATTTGGCTACGTTGTTATTGCTTTTTCTGCATTGGCCTGAATTGTTTTCATTTGGTTGCATATTATTTATTTGATTACATATTTTCATTTCGTTGATGCTATTTTTATTTTTACTTATGGGTACAATATTTATGGGTATATATTTTGGGTACAATTTTATTTAGATTTTGCTTCTACAAGATGATATACTTTAAGGAGCAGTCTAATTTAATGCAAAGATTTTTATATTAGCAGGAATGTAGCACAACATGGAGGTGAAAGCAGTAAAATAAAAATAGGCTGTCCCTAAAATCTAAGATTAATCGTGATAAATAATCGTGATCTCTCAATATTTATCAAAATAATCATGATTATAATTTTGGCCATAATCGTGCAGCCCTAACGTATGGTTTTATTGGAGGTTTTACTTTCTTTACATTACAAGTGTCATATCCATCATATACAACACCCCACTCTCACATTTTTGAAATTCTTCTTTTGTTGTCTGCTCCATTTCCTCACTTGATTGTGCACACCCATTTTGTTGCTGCGTCCGAAATGGCGTATTGTAACAGTACGTACTGCATTCGATGCAACACCCACTGCACGGCCATTGAAACAGTACATACTAATCAGTGTGTGTGTAGTATGAATACAATCACGGACATACTACAACCTCCATGTTGGCATTGTCATGTGACCTTTGACGTCATCATAAACACAAAAATCTTAGAGACCACCGGATTATACAACTGCACTAATGGCAAAATGCACATCAGGAAAGTTAACTGAATTCGGAATTTAATGTGGGCAGTGTTAACAGGCTGAGGTAAATTCATGACCATTAGCTTGGCCGGCTATGGCATGATGGAGATCACAAAAAATGTTCCAAACTCTGTGCCAACTGTTTTCTTGTTTAAAACTTCACCAATTTTAAAATCAAATTCAAACAATTTTCTTAAAAAATTTAAATCCTGTTTAACCAAGGTCCAATACTTAAAAATAGCCAACACGCTGCATTATGGGATTTTTGATTAGCATCGTGTCGATCGGTTGCATACTGCAAAATGTTGCCATAAGCAGTAAAACATCTGGGTATTTCTCGCCTACTGCTCTCGCCTTCTGAAATTCTGTTTTTCACCTACTGTAGGGTAGTACATGATTTCAGATGCAGCATGTTTTTCCCAATTAGTCACATTACTTAATTTCTGTGTTTTGCCTCCTTAGTTGTGAAGCATTGGGTGTTTCTCAAACCGAAGGCTACGTCCTAGTGAGGCTGCATCCTTCCTAGAACAGTCCTTCTGAGGCTTCTAGGCTAGACACAGCATTGAATGCTAGTAAATCCGCTTGGCTTTGTCATGGCTATACCATGAAGTTCCCTTTCAAAGGGACCTCAATGGTGCATGAGCTTTACGCTGTGGGAAGCACCCTCGGTACCTGCAGCTTGTGTAACATCATGCCTGCAGTAATCAGTTAACGTGACAATTAAGTGCGTTGCAGGATATAAAAATTACACTTGTGAACCGCGCTGTCAGCCTTATTATCTTCAGTGAGACTGCATGGAAGAGGAGCCAGAGACGAGCGTTGCTCTATCTCTTGCTCTGTCTTCCAGATCCGACTATCCACCGGAGTTTGGAGCTTGCGTTGCGACTCCCCCTTCCACTTTGGAAAGACAAAAAAATAAATAAACTGTCTGAGTCAGAGGAGACAGAAGGGTGTGCCAAAAATGGAGAGCAGCTCTCAAGCATATAAAAAGATTGAAGCGATTACTAAGGGTGGACAAACTTTTACCTCCCCAGTAAAAATAAATCTCCTTCACTCTGCAGAAATCTCATATTTTTTCCAGAAGTGCATGATCAAATATCATGCTACTGGGGAAAACTGTTCATAAGCCGTATTTATAATATTCGGCCATTGTGGGGAATGAACGGCAAGGCTATTTATTTATGCCAAAGGTGGAGGAGCTACCTCTCTCCATCAATGGCAGGTAATTTAGGGGGGCACGTTTTGCCATCCAAGCTATGTAAGGCCACCTCGGCACTGGTGGGCAAGGCCTATGTGGCAGTGGGACTTGCTTGTGGGTCACTGCTTCCAATGGCAGTGTTGCAGTCCTACCAAGCAGACCTGCTGAGTGAGCTCGACATATGGCGTCATTCAACCCCGTCATGTTGAATTCACTATGAGTGGAGCCCAGGCCAGTGCTAGTACAAGGGTGGCACAGAAGGTGAGTGTGGTAGGCCTCCTGCCCCCTGCGGAGAGCCAGGGGAACTGGGCGGCCACAGTTGCAGCTTGCTAATAGACCTGATCTGAGAATGGTCATAAAAGCCAAGTGACAAAGAAGGAGTGGTCCCGAGGGGCTGTGGAGGGACGTATCAGGAAACATGAGATTGTTAGTGCAATTACCACCATTACTGTAGGGCCTCACCTAACCAAAGCTACCCAAGTTTTCAGTGTTCTGTCTGGTTCTGTCTACCATAGAAAAGGGTTAGAGGGTCCAGTTCAGAGCTCCACCCCCCTGGTTCAGAGGTGTGTTCACCACAATAGTCAGCACAGAACAGAGCCTGATGTTAGCACAGGAAGTAGGATCCCTCTTGGACAAAGGGGCCATAGTACATATACCCTGTGCACTGAGGGACGGAGGTGTTTACAGCTATTATTTCCTGGTCCACAAAAAAGATGGGAGTATTTTAGATCTGCGTCATCGGTACAGACCTTGTTGGACAGACCATATCCTCAGTATGACGGAGTGGGTGTACTTGTTCCCACAGCGTAAAGCTTATGAAAAATTGAGTTCCCGTTGAATGGGAACATCAGGGTTATGCATATAACCCTGTTCCCTGAGAAGGGACAGAGACATTGCATAGCTTTTTCATATTGGCGTATGCTTGTAAATTGCATCTTTGCTTCAGACAAAAAGAAATTGATGACATGGTTTACAGGCACCATTTATAGTCACGCAAAGTGCAAAATGCCACGTCACCTGACCATGTCAAGCCTATAAATTTCCCATTTTTCACAGACTTCAGATACCGGTCATGCGTGAAGGCTCTCCCACAGTGTTAAGGTCCCCTCTTCATAGGTTCCTGCTAACCTATGGTTAATTTCTTTCAAACATTAAACCCTCTGTTATACATTTACATTACATTTATTCATTTAGCAGATGCTTTTATTCAAAGCGACTTACAAATGAGAAAATACATGCAAAGCAATATATATATATATATATATATATATATATATATATATATATATATATATATATATATGTACAGGGAGGTGAGGCGGGAGCAGATGCAGATCAACATCTTTATTTGCCAACTGAAATCAATAAACAGGAAACGCGGCCTAGACAGGAACATATAATCAAGCTTCGGTCGTTGATTGGTCGCAGATTGCGTGAGGGAACATAAGCCTTCAGGAGAGAGTTGAGGTAGGAGGGTGCTGTTCTAGACAAGGTCTTGTAGAGCATCAAGGCCTTGAATTTGATGCG
This sequence comes from Ameiurus melas, assembly GCA_012411365.1. NCBI lineage: Eukaryota > Metazoa > Chordata > Actinopteri > Siluriformes > Ictaluridae > Ameiurus > Ameiurus melas. The sequence continues at coordinate 7,013,561 of CM022763.1, forward strand.
GGCAGCAACAGGAAGCCAGTGGAGGAAGATGAACAGTGTTGTGACATTGGTTCTCTTGGACTGGTTGAAGACGAGGCATGCTGCTGCATTCTAAATCATTTGAAGGGGTTTGATGGAGCTGGCCAGGAGGCTCAAGAGTAATGAGTTGCAGTAGTCCAGTTTTGAGATAACAAGAGCCTGGACTAGTATCTGTTCGGTGAGGTAGGGTCTGATTTTCTTGATGTTGTACAGGATGAACCTACAGGACCGCGCAGTTGTTGAGATATGGTCTGTAAAGGTCAAGCTGTCTTCAAGAATCACCCCAAGGTTCCTGACCGTTCTGCTTGGCATGAATGTGTTTGAGCCGAACTGTACTATGTGGTTGTAGTTGATTGAGGGACAGGCTAGGATGATGAGAAGCTCAGATTTTGCCAGGTTGAGCTTATGGTGGTGTTCCCTCATCCAGACCAAGATGTGCGGAGACGGATGGATAGTCAGGCTGGAAGGACAAATCGAGCTGTTGTCATCAGCATAGTGATTATATGAGAAGCCATGAAACCCAATCACCTGCCCTAGATATGTAGTGTAGATAGAAAAGAGCAGTGGACCCAGAAGTGACCTCTGTGGAAAGCCAGTTGTGAGTTGCTGAGATTCAGAAATACCTCCCCTCCATGATACCTTGAAGGAGCTGTCTGAGAGATAGGATTCCACCTAGCGCAGAACCGTTCCGTTGATATCCAGGCTGGAGTTACAACCCATTTGCTGGGTTACAATTAACAACCCAACTTGATGGGTTAGTTTAGCCCAAAATGTTTCTTGTACTATATTTACCCAGTTGTTGGGCTAAAAATAACCCAATTTGGGTTATTTTTAACCCAGTGTTTTTAAGAGTGAATGTACACAAACATGATGAAAAAATATATTCAGTATAACATTAAATGAAAAAAAATAATTTGGGAGTGAAAGGTTATTCTGATTGGGGAAACATTTCTATCCTGATGGGAGTAGTCTCTTCTAGGATAATATGGAAATATCATGGAATTATATGCTATGGCCTTCAGTGTCACTAGTCAACCCATCTGAACACCTGTGGACTTCATTCTGGATTGTTTTGTTAGACACTGCTCTCTCCCACTATTATACAATGTTGTATAACTGCAAACGATATATAAACAGATATCAGTGTTTCATTTACTTCTAGGACTAGGACTTACTTTTATGCTTTGGATCATTGTCTTGTTGCATAATCCAGTTGCTGCACTTCCGGACTGAAGACCGTACATTCTCCTTTTCTGGTAGAATGCAGAATTCATGTTTCCCTCAATTATTGCTAGTCCCCAGGCCCTGAAACAACAAAGCATCCCCATACTTGACCGTGGTATTTTTTTGTGGAATTCTGTATTTACGCCAGATGTAATGGAACACCTGTCTTCCAAACAGTTACACTTTTGACTCATCAATCCACAGAACATTCTCCCAAAAGGTTTGAGGATCATCAAGGTGTGTTTTGGCAAAATGCGTTCTTCTGGGTTAGCAGTGGTTTTCGACTTTTTTTGCCCAGTGTCTTTCTGATAGTGGAGTCATCAACAGTGACCATTATTGATGCAAAAAAGGCCTGTAGATCATTTGATGTTATCCTTGGATCTTTTGGGAGTTACATCAAGTAAGTAGTTGCTGTGTTCCTGGAAGAATTTTGGAAGGTTGGCACTTCTGGGAAGGTTCACTGTCAAGTTTTTTCATTTAGAGATAATGCCTCTCACTGTGGTCCTTTGGAGTCCCAGAGCCTTTGAAATAGTTTTGTAACCCTTCCCAGACTAATGCATTTTAATCACCTTCTTCCTCATCATTTCTGGAATTTCTTTCAATTTAGATATTGCGTTCGATTGCGAAACGATTGTACAACCTTTTAACCAACTTCATACTGTTGAAAAATATCTATTTAAGTATTGATTTGATTGAAGAGGGTTTGCAGTAATCAGGCCTGGATGTGTCTAGTCTAGCTGAACCCCATTATGAAAGCGCTTTCATAGATTTGGGGAATTAGTAAATATGGGGGCAAATACATTTTCACACAGGCCCAGATGGAATTAGATTTATTATTTTTTTTTGCTTCAAGAAATAACATTAAACATATTTTATGTTAGATTTTGTTTTAATTTCTGAAACAATTTAGTATGAGATATACACAAACACAGTATAAAATACTTTTTCATAGCACTGTACCAAAATACCAGTTGAGGGAATTTTATCTACAAAATAAAATAAATAATGCCATATACTTATGGGATTAGATTTGTGCCAAAAGTACTGAACATAACTTTTAAAGAAATTAACAAAAATACAGTATACACTGAGAGAGAAAAAAACTGGCCATGGTCAGACAGAGAGTGTCCAAATGGCGGAAATTCAAGACCAGCGTTACCCTCCCCAGGAGTGGTCAACCATCAAGACATGTCCACAAGGTCACAAAAGAACCCAGGGTAACTACTTAGCAACTAAAAGACTCTCTGACATTGGCTAATGTTAATGAGTCCACCATCAAGAGAACACCTGAACAATAGTGGTGTGGATGGCAGTGTTGCAAGGAGAAAGCCACTCTGTAGTTTGCTGAAGATCACACGGATAAGCCTGAAGGCTATTGGAAAAATGTTCTGTGGAGGGATGAGTCCAAAATAGACTTTTTGGTTTAAATGAGAAGGGTTATGTTTGGAGAAAGGAAAAAACATATCCCATCTGTGAAATATGTTGGTTGTTTGGGTCTATTTTGTTTCATCTGAGCCTGGACGACTTGCCATCATTGATGGTACAATAAATTCTAAATCATACCAGTGAATTCTAAAGGAAAATGTCTGAATCTCAAAAGGTCCAAAAGAAATGTTGTGTAAGTACCTGAAGCAAGCAGTTCATGTGAGGAAAGCCATCAACATCCCAGAGTTGAAGCTGTTCTCTACTGAGGAATGGGCTAAAATTCCTCTAAGCCTATGTGCAGGATTAATCAACAGTTACTGGAAATGTTTGGTTGCATCTATTACTGCTCAATCTGGGTCACACCAGATACTGAAAGCAAAGGCTCACATACTTTTGCCACTCACAATTTTTTTTTATATTATTTCCTCAATAAATAACTGACCAAGTATAATATTTTTGTCTCATTTGTTTAAATGGGGTTCTCCTTATCTACTTTTAGGGCTTTTGTGAAAATCTGATGATGTTTTAGGTCATATTTATGCAGAAATATAGAAAATTGTAAATGGTTTATGCATGATAAGTTCATCCTGTAATGTGGATAGGTTTCCTCAATGTTCTCTGTCTTCCTCCCATGCTAGGAAGTTGATTAACTACAGTAAATTGCCTTAGGGGTGGATGTACATGCGAGTGTATGTGTATGTGAACTGATGTGTATATTCTAATATGCTCTGTTCAGTTAGCTAGTCTTCAAGAATAGTGAGTGACACAGACAAGTGTGAAACAGGAAAGTGCTGAGCTCTTTCTTCGATTATTAGTGCTACTGCAGTTTTACTCTGTCTGTATTATCAGGAGGTCAGACTGCTGTGGGTCAGACCTTTGTCCTTTGTACATTGGCAGTATGTTTTTTGTGACTGTGCACAGCTTTAGGGGATGGGAGACACAAGACACATTGGGAGCGCTTCACACTCACACATGGAGATGGACACAGAATGACAAAAAGTCTATTGTGTGCACGCATGCACGCACTGTTGCTATGTATGTGGCTAGTACAGTTGGGAGTCAATTAGTCCAGTTGAGGACCAACACCTTACCCTAACCTTACCTTTAATAACTAATGGAAACCTTGGCTGTTTAAGTGTTTCAAAATAAAGTTTTTGTAAAACAAACAAAAAAGGAGTTCCCTTTGAAAGGGAAATCAACATTGAGTGAGCCTCACACTGTGGGAAGCGCCCTTGCGCGCGACCGGTATCTGAAGTCTCTGTAAAATCACTTCTATTTATAGGTCTGCTGTGGCCAGGTGATGTGGCTATTGTGCATCGTGTGACTATAAAACAACACCTGTAAACCATGTCATCAGCTTCTCTTTGTCTCTTTGCAATTTGCAGTCATACCCCAGTATGATAAAGCTATGCAATTCTTTTGTCTTCAGAGAAAGCCGCATGTCAGTTGTCTGTGTGAGCATGCCTAAAACTTTTCACTGCTCTCTAGGAATATATATATATATTTTTTCTTTTGCTATTCTGTGCAAACAGAATGAGCTTTAGAAAGTTCAGAAAGGGTGTTACTCACTGCTCTTGTGTTATTACAGAGGGGGAGGGACACATTTTTTGTGTGAAGGGTATTTGAGTGGAGCGGCACTTTCAGATCCTAGGGGTACTTTATGGATCTGCTCTCCGGCTCTCCTCTTCCAGGTTTTGGAGTTTGCGAAGTGACTTCTCCCTCCAGTATGGAGAGTCAACCCACCCTCTCTGACTCATAGGAGCCAGTGAGAAGGAGAGCGCACCCTCACACCACAGAAAACTTCCCTTTTTCCAGCAAGTGCACCATGAAGTGTCATGATTCTGGCGAAAGCTGTGTTTATAACCCCGTGATGTTGGATTATTCGGCCATCGTGGGGGATAGACAGTACAGCTATTTTGCTATAGCAAAGGTTGTGGAGGCACTTGCAAGCTAACTCTCTCTATTGATGGCAGCAAAATCGGCGGGGGGTCAGCTTTGCCATTCAGGCCGTGTAAGATCACCTTGGCGCTGGTTGGCGAAGCCTATGTGGCAGCAGGTCTTGCTTGTGCGTCTTGGCATACACTGGCAGTGTTGCAGAAAAAGAAGCAGTCCTTAGGGGCCATGGAGGGAGGTATCAGGTGATGTCAGAGGTTGTTACGGCAGTTAGCCCCCAGTATTACTGTAAGGCTCAACTAGTCAATGTCGTCCATGTTTTCAGTTTTCTCTGGTCAGCGAGCTGTCACGGGGCAACAAAAATCTGTTGCTTTCCCTCCAACAAAATGTGGAAAGTTAACATCACTAAAGACCATGTGGCAGCATGGAAACTACTGCCAAATGTGTCTCCTTGGGTTCTGTCCTCCATAGAAAAGGATTCCAGGTCCAGTTCATAGCCTGACCCCCCAAATACCCCCCCTTATACTCGTTCCCCACAGCATGCAGCTCATGCAATATTCAATTCCCTTCATAAGGGAACGTCTGGGTTATGCAAGTAGCCCTCTTCCCTGAGAAGGGACTAAGACTTTGTGTAGCTTTGTCATACTGGGTATGGCTGTAAATTGCATCTGCGCTTCAGACAACGAAGCTGATGATGTGATTTACAGGCACCGTTATATACTCACGCCACACATGATATGTCACGTCATCTGACCACGGCAGGCCTATAAACAGGTGTGACTTTACACAGATTTCAGATACCGGTCGCACGCAAGGGTGCTTCCCATAACATGAAGCTAATTCAATGTCTCCTTCCCTTCTCAGGGAACAGGGTTACATGAGTAACCCAGATGTTTTCCTCATAGGAAATAGACAGATGTCCTCAAATCAAAAAAAATCTTTATATTTGTTTCATGCTATAATATAAACACCATCTCAATACACACACTTTTGCACTTACTTGCATTATTAGAGCCTTTTCATGGACAGACATTAGCTTTGAAGTGAATTACTTAATTTGACTGGAATAAGCCTTATGAATTATGAAAGATGTGAGTGAGGAAAAATGGGTCAAATATAATGGAGAAGTACTTGACTTTTTTTTTTTAAGTGTTCCAGGTTTCTGTCCTTTGCAAAGCTGAAAAAATGAGCTTGCTTCATTATCAGCCATAGCTAAACTTAATGCATTCTAAAAATTCTAAAAGTTCATGAAATAAACAGTATAGATTACCTGTACCAGTGGTTCCAAAATATATTTGCTTAATTTTTTTTATTAATTTTTCCTTAATTAAGTTTCCTTAATAATAATAATAATAATAATAATAATAATAATAACAATTCTGTTATTATTATCATTATTATTATTATTATTATTATTATTATTATTATTAATAATAATAATAATAATAATAATAATAATAATAATAATAAAATATATCTATCTAGCTATCTATACATACACACAGGCTTGGGGAGTAACAGTATGCATGTAATGACATTACGTAATCAGGATACAAACAACTAGTAACTGTAATCCGTTAGAGTTATGTCAACAATCAAAGTAATCAGATTACAGGTACATTTTGAAAAAAAAGTGGAATACTACCAGGATAATTTTTATAAAATTAAAACCAAACAAATTAATCTTTTGACATAACACAATATAGTCAGCTGCTTGATTATAGTTCTGGTTCTCTCTCACCAGTCATGGCTTACATGAGAAACATCCTGGTGCAAATAAATTTTTCGCAAAGTTTGTTTTGTAGAAATGAGCACTAATTGTTCTCTGAAATGCTTTTGTTAGGAGGATCATACTGTGCCTTGCGAAAGTATTCGGCCCCCTTGAACTTTTCAACCTTTTGCCACATTTCAGGCTTCAAACATAAAGATATAAAATTTTTATTTTTTGTGAAGAATCACCAACAAGTGGGACACAATTGAAGTGGAACGAAATCTATTGGATTTTTGAAACTTTTTTTAACTAATAGAAAAATGAAAAGTGGGGCGTGCCTAATTATTCAGCCCCCTGAAATTCTTGCCCATTCTTCCTTGCAAAAAGCTCGAGCTCAGTGAGGTTGGATGGAGAGCGTTTGTGAACAGCAGTTTTCAGCTCTTTCCACAGATTCTCGATTGGATTCAGGTTTGGACTTTGACTTGGCCATTCTAACACCTGGATACGTTTATTTGTGAACCATTCCTTTGTAGATTTTGCTGTATGTTTGGGATCATTGTCTTGTTGGAAGATAAATGTCTGTCCCAGTTTCAGGTCTTTTGCAGACTCCAACAGGTTTTCATCCAGAATGGTCCTGTATTTGGCTGCATCCATCTTCCCCTCAATTTTAACCATCTTCCCTGTCCCTGCTGAAGAAAAGCAGGCCCAAACCATGATGCTGCCACCACCATGTTTGACAGTGGGGATGGTGTGTTGAGGGTGATGAGATGTGTTGCTTTTACGCCAAACATATCGTTTTGCATTGTGGGCAAAAAGTTCGATTTTGGTTTCATCTGACCAGAGCACCTTCTTCCACATGTTTGGTGGGTCTCCCAGGTGGCTTGTGGCAAACTTTAGACAAGACTTTTTATGGATATCTTTGAGAAATGGCTTTCTTCTTGACACGCTTCCATAAAGGCCAGATTTGTGCAGAGTACGACTGATTGTTGTCCTATGGACAGACTCTCCCACCTCAGCTGTAGTTCTCTGCAGTTCATCCAGAGTGATCATGGGCCTCTTGGCTGCATCTCTGATCAGTCTTCTCCTTGTCCGAGCTGAAAGTTTAGAGGGACGGCCAGGTCTTGGTAGATTTGCAGTGGTCTGGTACTCCTTCCATTTAAAAATGATCGCTTGCACAGTGCTTCTTGGGATGTTTAAAGCTTGGGAAATCTTTTTATATCCAAATCCAGCTTTAAACTTCTCCACAACAGTATTACGGGCCTGCCTGGTGTGTTCCTTGGTCTTCATGATGCTCTCTGCGCTTTCAACAGAACCCTGAGACTATCACAGAGCAGGTGCATTTATACAGAGACTTGCTTACACACAGGTGGATTCTATTTATCACCATCAGTCATTTAGGACAACATTGGATCATTCAGAGATCCTCGCTGAACTTCTGGAGTGAGTTTGCTGCACTGAAAGTAAAGGAGCCGAATAATTTTGCACGCACCACTTTTCAGTATTTTATTTGCTAAAAAAGTTTAAAATATCCAATAGATTTCGTTCCACTTCACAATTGTGTCCCACTTGTTGGTGATTCTTCACAAAAAATTTTAATTTTATATCTTTATGTTTGAAGCCTGAAATGTGGCAAAGGGTTGAAAAGTTCAAGGGGGCCGAATACTTTCGCAAGGCACTGTATGTCCTCTCTTTTGGACCTTAAAAAAGCATCTGGCCAAGATTACTAAATATTGGAGAAGATGTCCGGGTTTCTAAAGCTTAGATTCATTATGATGTGTTTATGATCTAATACTGCATTGTGTGTGCATATTTGCATAACTGTAACCCCTCTTTGTAATTGGTGTCTCGCACACCAATTGGTCAATTGTATAAAAGGCTTGCAGCAATTATTGGCCAAATTCCTACCTCTCAACCAATAGCCTACTCTCAGCGAACACGCAAAGGCGAAGTGCTGTTGTGTACAGCATCAAACAGTTGCTTGACAGCAGCAGCAAATGACAGCTGTCCTGAGTTGAAACAATGCCCATGGCCATATACGTTCAAAATAATTCAACACACAGCCATTAATGTCATTTTCTTTTCCAGTTTCATTTTTATTGAACATTTCTGTAGAAAATTTATGCTGAACATTTCTACTGAACATTTCTGCTAAACATTTCTGTTAAACATTTCAGCTAAACATTTCTGCTGAACACTGACTTGTTAGTGTTACAAGGTCTCAGGTGTGAATGGGGAGCAGGTGCATTAAATTTGGTGTCATGGCGCTCTCACTCCCTCATACTGATCACTGGAAGTTCAACATGGCACCTCATGGCAAAGAACTCTCTGAGGATCTGAAAAAAAGAATTGTTGCTCTACATAAAGATGGCCTAGGCTATAAGAAGATTGCCAAGACACTGACACTGAGCTGCAGCATGGTGGCCAAGACCATACAGCGGTTTAACAGGACAGGTTCCACCCAGAACAGGCCTCACCATGGTCGACCAAAGACGTTGAGTACATGTGCTCAGCGTCATATCCAGTGGTTGTCTTTGGGAAATAGATGTATGAGTGCTGCCAGCATTGCTGCAGAGGTTGAAGGGGTGGGGGATCAGCTTGTCAGTGCTCAGACTATACCCCGCAAACTAAATCAAATTGGTCTGCATGGCTGTCGTCCTAAAGATGATGCACAAGGAAGCCCACAAACAGTTCGCTGAAGACAAGCAGACTAAGGTTCTTAGTGGAACCATGTCCTGTGGTCTGATATGACCAAGATAAACTTATTTGGTTCAGATGGTGTCAAGCGTGTGTGGCAGCAATCAGGTGAAGAGTACAAAGACAAGTGTGTCTACAGTCAAGCATGGTGGTGGGAGTGTCATGGTCTGGGGCTGCATGAGTGCTGCTGGCACTGGAGAGATACAGTTCGTTGAGGGAACCATGAATGCCAACATGTACTGTGACATACTGAAACAGAGCATGATCCCCTCTCTTCGAAGACTGGGCCACAGGGCAGTATTCCAGCATGATAACCTTGCTAAAGAAGCTGAGGGTGAATGTGGTTGACTGACCAAGCTTGTCTCCAGACCTAAACCCTATTGGGCATCTGTGGGGCATCCTCAAACGGAAGGTGAGGGAGCACAAGGTCTTGAACATCCACCAGCTCCGTGATGTCGTCATGGAGGAGTGGAAGAGGACTCCAGTGGCAATCTGTGAAGCTCTGGTGAACTCCATGCCCAAGAAGGTTAAGGCACTGCTGGAAAATAATGGTGTCCACACAAAATATTGACACTTTGGGCCCAATTTGGACATTTTCACTTAGGGGTGTACTCACTCTTGTTGTGAGCAGTTTAGACATTAATGGCTGTGTGTTGAGTTATTTTGAGGGGACAGCAAATTTACACTGTTACACAAGCTGTACACTCACTACTTTACATTGTAGCAACGTGTCATTTCTTCAGTGTTGTCACATGAAAAGATATAATCAAGTATTTTATCAAATATGTACTCACTTTTGTGAGATACTGTATGTAGCTCCACATGTTCCCAGGATAGGCTCCAGATCCAATGTCACCTTGACCAGGATAAAATGATTACCGAAGATCAGTGACAAAATGTACAGCATATTTACTCATATGTGCTGGAATACAAAAAAACATTACATAATATTATGCTATGTTATTATAATATAAATGATAATATGACATGCTTATGATAAAACAAATAAGTATATCCAAGTTGAAAAAACAAAAACAAAAAAACTTTACTCTGGCACGTACACTTCTATTCTGTGCACTTTGCTTCTTCTAGAACTCAATTAAAGATCTTGTATAGAAGCACTCCTTGTATTGTTCTCTGCTTGATATATATGGCTTTGCTTGTATTTCCTCATTTGTAAGTCGCTTTGGATAAAAACTGTTTGAAATGTGTCGGACAGAATCCATGGAGAAAAGTGAAATGAAATAAACACATACAGTTCCAGAAAAGTGTCTGCACATAGAAAAGAATAGACCAACAGACCAGTGATGTGACTGGCACATTTTCAAAATTTAAAAGTACACAAAACAGCTAGCACAGACGTAACACAAACATTTCACTATACTATCTGGCTTGTTCCTCGTGTTTCATCATACTCTCTGTCTTGTTCCTTGTGGGGGTTTTTTCAGTCTAGCTGACTGTCATATTTTATTATTAATAAAGATGTTGACTGTCACAAAATTGGAAGTTCTTGCTGCTGTTTTAATACTGACAGGCTGACTGATATTATTGTTGGCCCACAACAGTGTAGGTTGAATTGGCATCAAAGTAAGGCAAGTGAAGGCAGTGTTTACTGAGAATCCACACTATATTTTTAGTAAATGCAGATTGGTTATGGAGCCATATTCCTTCCATGTTTTGATAATGGTTTTATTGGTGATCCATGGGATGCAGAAACAAATTATATAATGGAAACTGGTTGCACAATAACTAATTTAGGGTTTTCACAGCAACAGGGGTGAATACTTATGAAATTATTTAAAAACTTTATTTTATTAGTAAATTATTTTGCAAAAAAATATTGAAGGTAATAAATACTGTGAGGGAAAGAAGTATTTGATCCCCTGCTGATTTTGTACTTTTGCCCACTGACAAAGAAATGATCCATCTATCATTTTAATGGTATTTGAACATTGAGAGACAGAATAACAACAAGAAAATCCAGATAAACACATGTCAGAAATGTTATAAATTTATTTGCATTTTAATGAGAGAAATAAGTATTTGACCCCCTCTCAATCAGAAAGATTTCTGGCTCCCAGGTGTCTTTTATACAGGTAACGAGCTGAGATTAGGAACACACTCTTAAAGGGAGTGGTCCTAATCATAGCTCGTTACCTGTATAAAAGACACATGTCCACAGAAGCAATCAATCAATCAGATTCCAAACTCTCCACCATGGCCAAGACCACAGAGCTCTCCCAAGGATGTCAGGGACAAGATTGTAGACCTACACAAGTCTGGAATGGGCTACAAGACCATTGCAAAGCAGCTTGGTGAGAAGGTGACAACAGTTGGTGTGATTATTTGCAAATGGAAGAAACACGAAAGAACTGTCAATCTCCCTTGGAACTACATGGGAGGATCTTGTCAATGATCTCAAGGCAGCTGGGACCATAGTCACCAAGAAAACAATTGGTAACACACTACGCCGTGAAGGACTGAAATCCTGTTGTATCCGCAAGGTCCCCCTGCTCAAGAAAGCACATATACATGCCCGTCTGAAGTTTTCCAATGAACATCTGAATGATTCAGAGGACAACTGGGTGAAAGTGTTGTGGTCAGATGAGACCAAAATGGAGCTCTTTGGCATCAACTCAACTCGCCGTGTTTGGAGGAGGAGGAATGCTGGCTATGACCCCACGAACACCATCCCCACCGTCAAACATGGAGGTGGAAACAATATGCTTTGGGTGTGTTTTTCTGCTAAAGGGACAGGACAACTTCAATTGCATCAAAGGGACGATGGACGGGGCCATGTACCGTGAAATCTTGGGTGAGAACCTCCTTCCCTCAGCCAGGTGCATTGAAAATGGGTCGTGGATGGGTATTCCAGCATGACAATGACCCAAAACACACGGCCAAGGTAACAAAGGAGTGGCTCAAGAAGAAGCACATTAAGGTCCTGGAGTGGTCTAGCCAGTCTCTAGACCTTAATCCCATAGAAAATCTGTGGAGGGAGCTGAAGGTTCGAGTTGCCAAACGTCGGCTTAGAAACCTTAATGACTTGGGGAAGATCTGCAAAGAGGAGTGGGACAAAATCCCTCCTGAGATGTGTGCAAACCTGGTGGCCAACTACAAGAAACGTCTGACCTCTGTGATTGCCAACAAGGGTTTTGCCACCAAGTACTAAGTCATGTTTTGCAGAGGGATCAAATACATATTTCCCTCATTAAAATGCAAATAAATTCACATCATTTTTGACACGTGTTTTTCTGGATTTTTTGTTGTTATTCTGTCTCTCACTGTTCAATTAAATCTACCATTAAAATTATAAACTGATAATTTCTTTGTCAGTGGGCAAACGTACAAAATAAGCAGGGGATCAAATACTTTTTTCCCTCACTGCATAATGAAACACAATGCAATGAACGAAACAGCTGTATTGATCATTTTGCTCAGTATGAGCTGAGTGTCACTAGAAATTTACATTGAGAGATTTGTTATTATGTAAAACCATTACTCAGGAATAGGGAGGTTATTTCCAGGTTTTTAACACTTTGCCAAATAGATGTAAAATTGAGACTGGTTAGAAGCTGAGATCAAGTTAAAAATAATTCTGAAATTAAACTGGAGTTTTTAATTTCCATATATCTGCATAATCAGCTTTTTGCCCGAGGACACAAATATGCATTAGCTACAAAAGGTGGACAATCACTCCAAGCAGCAAAACATGTGCATGGACATGCACAGATATGAATATTTAACAGGTTGAACAGAGCTGAACTTTTCTTTTCACATCGATGTATGAGCACTCCTGGGTGTTTGTGTGTGTGTGATGTTTTGTGCCTTTGTAACCCACTGCCTTAAAGGATGCCCCGGTTCCCTTGCGACTGCAGCAGCATGGGAAATAAAGTAAAATACGGTTTCCACTCATCCATATTCACAGTGTAGTTTCACACCAGGGGGTGGCACAATTCTGGCAATGCTGCTGTTTATGTGTGCATGTTAGTGAATTACCGCAGGAGGTATACCTACTGCCATGTAATCTCTCGCTCTTTCCCTCTCTCTTGCCCCCATGCCAGGATGGTGTTCATTCATATTTGCGTGAAGTTTCCACTTTGAACTGTCCACTGTAATAACTTAATTATTGAATGTTTTGTTTTAATGCCTTTAAATCCCTACTGCTAAAAAATAAATCTCATGTTCTAATTTTCTAATTAAATAGGGCCAAACATCCTCCCTTTGCTGTTATAATAACCTTTAGTCTCTGGGAAGTCCAATAGATTTTCGAAATTCTTCGTCGACCTCACTTTGCGCACAGGGGCATGGTCATGCTGGAACAGTTTTTAGACCCATAGTTCCAGTGAAGGAAAATTGTTATACTACAGCATACAAAGACATTCTAGACAATTGTGTGCTCCCAGCTTTGTGCTAACAGTTATGGGAAGGCCCACTTATGGGTGTGATGGTCAGGTTACCAGATGTTATAGTGTTCATAAACTATACCTATGCTAAAAATGCAATAACTCAAGTGAAAATGTCCAGAAGCACTACTTTTCTGACAAGTCCTTTTAAACATAGTCAATATTTTATACTGGGCGCACAGTGGTTTAGTTGTTAGCACATTCTCCTCACACCGCCAGGGTCAGGGGTTCGATTCCCATGGCTCTGTGTCTGTGGAGTTTGCATATTCTCCCCGTGCTGCGGGGGTTTCCTCCGGGTACTCCGATTTCCTACCCAGTCCAAAGACATGCATGGTAGACTGATTGGTGTGTCTAAATTGTCCATAGAGTATGAATGGATGTGTGAGTGTGTGTGTGATTGTGCCTTGTGGTGAATTGGCACCCTGTCCAGGGTGTACCCCGCCTTGTGCCTGATGCCTCCTGGGATAGGCTCCAGTTTCCCCATGACCCTGAAAAGGGTAAGCAGTATAGAAGATGGATGGATGGATGGAATATTTTATACTTTTGCATTTTCCAATATTAGGTTTTGGGTTGGTTTTGAATTGGTAGGAGATTAAAGAAAATACTGCTTCCTGGAATGTCTTTGAATGAAGAAAAATCTCAAAACCTCTTGTTATTTCTAATTGAATGTTGGGTGTTTATAGACTGCTGTCTTTGCATCAAAATATTTTTTGCTAAGATTTTAAATTGATCCTTGGATTAGTACACTAAGTCTTCTTCACCGTTTTTGTTCATCAGTCACTGTAAAGTTACATTAGCCATGTGACTAGGACTATTGTCATATTAAGTTATAAGCTATCTTCATGGCTGGAAGCTGCAGTGCTTCATTATGAATTTGCCTTGTACCATCCATTGTGCCTAGTGCCTGACTTACAGCAGATAGATGCATCTGTTGCACTAGGGAGGGTGTTATCAACATCACACTTACTGTAGCAATGATGTCCTTGGGATGGTATTGTGTTTTCACATCAACAGATTTGTTATTATATGAGAACATAAGCAAATCTCTATGATACTTCGATACTAGCAAGGCAAGACAGCTCTCGAGTAGTACAGTGATTGATGATTTTAGCCCTTTTTCAAGAGAACTAGCTTGAATCCTGATGGTGCTACAGCCATCCGTAATTGGCCCTGGTCTCTAACTTATTCATCAGTAATATCATGGCCAAATAAGAGAAACTCAGCTCAGCAGTTAGTGCTTTCCTCAAAATATGTTCAGCTGCCCTGTGATATTGCATGAGCAATAGTTTGAAAAGGTACATTTATGATTTCCTGTGTTTCATATAGCAACTTTATGCAAGCCTGTACCCTTGTTGGTGGCTGTTGTGACAGGAAAGAATTGGCTAATAAGTGGGAACTAGCAATCACTAAATTTGGAGAAAATTGGCTAAAAGAAAGACTTGATGGCTCTCTAAGGAGGTTCTTATAAGCTGGTTTTAAGAAACACTTTTTATGTTCTTATCACATGCACCGAAGGGCCTGTAACATCTTGAAAGTTGCTGTCAGCCCACTTCTTGCTTATTGAGGACACCAGAACACCAGCTAGCACTTGTATTACACTATTAAACTACTTTTCTAGAAGGGGATAAATGAAGTAGCTCTACCTGATCAGTTAATAAAATGGTAGTTATATTTTTGTGTATATTTATATATATATATGCATGACTCCACCTGGGTAGTGTGAATGGTGTCACACATATATGATTTTTCTCTGCTTTGACAGCAGGTCCTTAGAAAGCAGCATCTTTGACTGTTCCAGTTAGCTCTTTTATAGTGATGCTTTTGATGAATTAATGAAATATTGCCTCTGCACCTGTGGTCACGAGAGCTTTCAAGTTTTTCCTGGTCCTTCCCAAGTGGACTGCACATTTCCATATCAGTGAAAGTCAGTAACTTTTTCCTACACTTCCTGCTACTATGTGCTGACACTCAGTTATCCACTTAGGAGTGACGGTCTGATCTGAGTAACATCTGGCATCTACTTTTTAATGATGGTCTTTACTGTGCTCACTGGAATACTTAAACCCTTTGAAAAGCTTTTTAGATTTCTAGACATGTGCCTTTGCACGAATCATCTCAAATAATTTTGAAAAGAACTTTATACCATACTGGACTATTTGCACTAAAATACACTTCCAAACAATGGAATCTCTTAAGCTGGGCATGCACTGCAGAGTGTTTAGTCTGGATTTTAGCTCCAGTTTGCCATTTCCAACAAATTCCCTAATTCAAAAGTGCATTTCCAGGTCAAGGCCTTGCACAATTTATCCAGTGGTGTTTGAGTAAACTAACTATAATTTTAAGCCTTCCAATCCAGCTCGAGTTATTGGAATGCAGCCAATAACAGAAAATGCACATTGATCTTGTAGTGTGAAATGATCACACTACTGTTACGGCTGATACAGGCTACAGTCTATGAGAGAGCTAGACAAGAACAAGAAAATGTTGAAGTGCCATACAAACACACTGTACTATATCAAACTCTCTCTCTCCCTCTCTTTCTCTCTCTCTCTCTCTCAAACACACACACACACACACACACACACACAGACAGACACAGGTCTCTGACACAAACAAGTCTGACAAGATGCAGTATGCCCTGCTTTGTCTTGGTTTGTGTCACTTGATAAAAGTATTATGCTTCTTACATTGAGGTTTGCTATTTGTTTTCATTTACGATACACTCATAATGAACCACTTTAGTACATAATAAACTGGCAAGAGTGTAACAGTGTATACAGTGACAAAAGTCATTGTGGGCCTCACTCCAACTTTGACTAATTGCCTAGTCTGCACAGCCTTATGAGAAAAAAGCCAATACATTCCATAAAGAAACATTGACATTAAATGTGAAATGTTGTCCATTCATTATTATTTTTTTTTTTACAGCCGAAACAAATGATCATTTTTATAATTGAAAAATCTGTCAACTAATTTAATATATTAATCAATTTGTTGATTATCCCAAAATACCAAGCTGAGGACCCTGGAGCTGTGAGTTAATAATTAATACATTTATTATTATTTTTTTTTAAATAAATTTCTTTGAAAAGATTATTATATCCAAGTAATGTACAGATATACAGTGCATCCGGAAAGTATTCACACTTTACCCACATTTTGTTATGTTACACACTTATTTCAAAATGGATTAAATTATTTTCCTCAAACTCAAATTTCCTTAAATTCTACAAAAAATACCCCATAATGACAACATGAAAGAAGTTTGTTTAATAAATCTTTGCAAATTTATTAAAAATAAAAAACAGAAAAAGCTAATTTACATAAGTATTCACAGCCTTTGCTCAATACTTTGTTGAAGCACTTTGGCACCAAAAGCCTCAAGTCTTTTTGAGTATGATGCTACAAGCTTGGCACAACTATTTTTGGGCAGTTTCTCCCATTTTTCTTTGCAGAACCTCTCAAGCTCCATCAGGTGGATGGGTAGCGTCGGTGCAAAGCCATTTTCAGATCTCTCCAGAGATGTTCAATCGGGTTCAAGTCTGGGCTCTGGCTGAGCCACTCAAGGACATTCACAGAGTTGTCCTGAAGCCACTCCTTTGTTATCTTGGCTGTGTGCTTAGGGTCATTGGCCTGTTGGAAGATAAACCTCCACCCCAGTTTGAGGTCCAGAGTGCTCTACAGCAGATTTTCATCAAGGATGTCTCTGTACATTGCTGCATTCATATTTTCCTCGATCCTGACTAGTCTCCCAGTTCCTGCCGCTGAAAAACATCCCCACAGCATGATGCTGCCACCACATGCTTCACTGTAGGGATGGTATTGGCCAGGTGATGAGTGGTGCCTGGATTCCTCAAAGACATGACACTTGCTATTCAGGCCAAAGAGTTCAATCTTTGTTTAATTTTTGGTCTGAGAGTCCTTCAGGTGCTTTCTGGCAAACTCCAGGCGGGGTGTCATGTGCCTTTTACTGATTAGTGGCTTCCATCTGGCCACTCTACCATTCAGGCCTGATTGATGGAGTTCTACAGAGATGGTTGTTCTTCTGGAAGGTTCTCCTTTCTCCAGAGAGACACGCTGGAGCTCTGTCAGAG
This sequence comes from Ameiurus melas, assembly GCA_012411365.1. Classification (NCBI taxonomy): domain Eukaryota; kingdom Metazoa; phylum Chordata; class Actinopteri; order Siluriformes; family Ictaluridae; genus Ameiurus; species Ameiurus melas. The sequence goes on from CM022763.1 coordinate 7,031,026, forward strand.
TGATCATCGGGTTTTTGGTCACCTCCCCGACTAAGGCCCTTCTCCCTGATCGCTCAGTTTGGCCGAGTGGCCAGCTCTAGGAAGAATCCTGCTGGTTCCAAACTTCTTCCATTTACAGATGATGTACAGAGGGTACAGAAATGTTTCTGTACCCTTCCCCAGATCTGTGCCTCGATACAATCCTGTCTCAGAGGTCTCCAGACAATTCCTTGGACTTCATGGCTTTTTTTGTGCTCTGACATGCATTGTTAACTGTGGGACCTTTTATAGACAGGTGTGTGCCTTTCCAAATCATGTCCAATCAATTGAATTTACCACAGGTGGACTTCAATCAAGTTTTAGATACATCTTACGGATGATCAGTGGAAACTGGATGCACCTGAGCTCAATTTTGAGTGTCATGACAAAGGCTGTGAATACTTATGTAAATTTCCTTTTTTTTGTTTTTTATTTTTAATAAATTTGCAAAGATTTCAAACAAACTTCTTTCATGTTGTCATTATGGGGTATTTTTTGTAGAATTTTGAGGAAAATAATGAATTTAAGAAATTTTAGAATAAGGCTGTAACGTAACAAAATGTGGGAAAAATGAAGTGCTGTGAATATTTTCTGGGTGCACTGTATTGATACCAGTAACAGTAAAAGAAGCACGCTTTTGTATGTGTTTAGATGTTTCTATCTATTCATGTGTTTGAATGTAAAGTTATAAAAGAGGCTTTGGTTGTGTGTGTGTGTGTGTGTGTGAGTGTGTGGTATTTGAGAGAGAGGAAGAGAGAGACTGATTGGGAGGATACATTATAAGGTCCAGATGGCAGGAATGGGGAGGGCAGGTCATCACTGCTAGTCAGGACAGAGGCTCAGCAGAACAGATGGAGAATAAGGAGACCATAAAACCATATTGCAGTTGTTTTTATACCTCTAATAGCTTTTATACTAATGCTTATGAACCCTAAAGCTTATTAATACTGCCACAGTCTACTGATACCCTGCCACGCCAAGCTGCTTTTAGTTTAGTCTGGGATTATCTTGTAATTGCGTTATGAATAAGCCAGGCTACTGTGGACGTTCTTGTATAATGTGTTAGTACCTGATGCATTTTAGTTGTGCTTGTAGTGTTCCTGCCTCACAGCTCCAGGGTTTGGTGACTGGGCTCTGGTTTCTGTCTCCCCATGTCCACTTGACTTTCCTTCTACCTCTCCAAAAATATGCCAGTAGGCGGATTGATGACTAAATTGCCCTAGGTGGGGTGTGTGTGTATGTGGGTGTGTGATGTCCTGCAATGAACTAGCGTTTCGGCCAGGGTGAATATGCTCTCCCGCCTTATGCTCACTGTTCCTGGGATTCACTGAGACCCTGACCAGGATAGAGTAGTTACTGAAGATGAAAGAATAAATAATTAGTAGGCTGGCATGGTATCACAGGTAGCTCCAAGGTCCTGCGTTTAATATTTGGGCTCAGGGTTGAAGCTCAGGTTACTGTCTCTGTGAAGTTTTGCATATAATCTTCATGATTGTTATTTGTTTCCTTTGGGCTCCAGCTTTCAAAACATTGTGGCTCAATTGCCGTCTCTAAATTCACCCTGTAGTAGATGATAATTTGGGTGGATGGTGGCCTGCTGGTGTCCCATTCAGTGTGTATTTCCACTTCATGCCCACTGTACCCAGGATAGCCTCCAAAGCCACCACAATTCTGACCAGCAGCTGCTGAAGACGAATGAATAAGTTTTTTTGAAAAAGTATGTGGGAATTTTTCAGGAATTGTGATGGGTGGTGTGACAGTATTCTGGCATCATACAGTATTGAGAGAAGGAACTCTGAAATAATTATGTTGCTTTAAGCTAGACAATAATGCCAACAAAATCATTATTCCAAGAGAAATATGAAATACTACATGCACCAAGGTTTTCAAAACAAGGCTAGTGTACTGTTTACCGTTTATACTGATAATTTCCAACTCTAGTGCATACTAATGTATTTGCAAAATTAGCCCAGAAGAAAACAAATTGCTTTATTTTAGAATAATTCCTAATCCTCTAATACTGCAAGAATTTCTGTATTGCTTCAGGCAAACAGTAAAAATTGGGAAAGCTGTTGCCCTCAGGTAATGTGCTAAACTGATAGACAGAGAATTGTTTCCTTGCTCTTTCGGCAATCTGTATTTATGCAACTGTGTGTGTGTGTGTGTGTGTGTGTGTGTGTGTGTTTATGTATGCTGCAAGCACTTATTTGGTTGTAATCTAATCAATTTCACTCGATGTAATTTTTAGTAGGCTGGGCACAGGTACATTGTCCTCCTGCATTGATGAATAAAGCAAGAAATTCATATAAACTGCCCAATGAAAGCAGTAACACTAAATAAAACCATCCATGTGGTATGGAAATCTGATGGAAATGATACAGAATAAAGTGTCATGAATAATTGAAAAGGTTTTTGAAAAATTAATTATTACCCGAGTGATTTGAAGGTCACCAAATTTCAAGAGCATAGACCCTGTAAGAGGATTCATGTTAAAGACAGAAAAAAGATTGATACCAATTTTCTGTTTGTATTAAAGGCTTTTTGAAAAATACAAGAGAAAAATTAAAGCTGCGAGCAGCGATGAACGGGCCCTCGCACCCAGATGCATATTTGGGCTGCTCTGCCAGGGGAATGCCATAAATTTTTTTTAGAACTTTTTAGCACTTACATGTTGTTAGGAGTGTATCACGATGTAAATTGTATAATTTTCTGTTGCCAGCAGGTGGTGCTATGAATAAAACTGAATCTTGGCATGTAGATCTCAGGCCGGTACTTTTATCAAACATGTGAAGTTTGGAGCAGAATGGACATTCTATGTTTGAGTTATAACAACTTCCTTTTTCATGGAAACATCGAAATTTGTGAGACCGCCATGCTGTGCAGCCAAAACGCAAAAAACTTAGCAATTTAGCATCGTCTATGCCTTTAGATGAGACTGACCGAATATGATGCCGATCTGATGAAATCTCTAGGAGGAGTTCGTTAAAGTACAAGGTCTGGAAATGGCAAAAAACTGAGCAAAAATTTAAGAGAAAAATCTAAATGTCTGACGTCCTCTTGAGTTTAGGGCATGGGTTCAGGAGAAGTTTTTGTACGTATTGGCATCTTACACAAGTTTACCAAATTTTGTACATGTAGGTGAAACGTAGCGTGAGGCACACATCAGTGAAATTTTGTAGGTGGTGCTGTCAAGCCATTTTTCCAGTCAATTCTGGAATTAGATGTAAATTTTCACTGGTTCTGAAGCGTGTGCAAAGTTTCGTGAGTTTTCGGGTATGTTTAGGCCCACTAAAATGCAATTCATTTCGGATAATAATAATAATAATAATAATAATAATAATAATAATAATAAACAGAACAGGTCCAATAGGGCTTCACACCAGCGGCGGTCAGGCCCTAATAAAGAAAAAATTCCATGCAAAAATGGCTTTTATTATAACTGTATTATGTTACACCATCAAACTGGACCAACTGCTTTTAAATATTAATTAAATATAAGGGGCATTTAACACAAACTAATCTAGTATCTACTAAAGTGGGTCCAGAAATGCAAATACTTGACTAAATGTGCATAAATGGAAAAGTTCTGAATACATTTAATTACTTAAATATAATATCAATGTTATGGTCACTTTTAATTGTTATCTATAGACACATTTTTGCTTGTATTTTACATTCTAATCACACCCAGCAGCAGTAAGAGTAGAGAACATTGAAGTTGAGGTTTTTATTTTGTATTTTTTTGTGTGCGTGTGTGTGTGTGTGTGTGTGTGTTAAATAGTGAAATGTCAGTTCACTTATTTTGTTTGAAATTCATACAATATGTATCAGCTTTGCTGAGTTTTATAAAACAATATAAAATGAAACAGAGTACATGTATCCTGAGATACCAATGCTCTCCGGACCTGCCTGATACATCTTGATGCCCTACTTCGGGTTGGAGTTCTCCTCACTTGGAAAACATTCGCTGTTGTTGAGGATGGCCCCACATGGACAGCCAAAGATCAATGAGATTACTGAGGATAGAAACACTTAAAAACTATGAAAATTCACTGAAATCGAGATGAACAGTTTTGCTACAATAGCTTAGGATTACAATTGCCAAGAATAATTTTACACTCAAGTCTCCATCAGTGAATAGTTGATAACATCAACAAAATAGACTTTGATAGATTTCCTGGTTACACATTTGCACTATTTGACCATGTAGTGTACAGTTATAGAAGGGAATTAATTTTAATTGCACTATTCTTTGTCACCCAGTTGAGGATGGGCTCCCCTTTGAACCTTGATTTTCCCTCTCAAGGTTTCTTCCTCATATCATTATTAGGGATACATTTATAAATTTATCAATTTAAAATGTATATGCTAAATTTATATATTTCTGTAAAGCAATATGTTCTCCTACAAAGTAACAGCTTAGCGATGCAGATAAATTCAATGACAAAAGGTTACTTCAAATTCAGATTTTTAACAAATTCCAATAAACATTTGTGTGTAATGCTCAGTGAGTAGAGACAGGTAAGTGCATAACCTCAGTTGATGCTTTATTATGGTAACTCAAACCTACTGTATGTAATCTGAAAGAAGTGAAACGGACAAGAATCAAAACCAAGAAGTACAATGACATGAAGAACTCACAAACATGACTCTGAAAGTAACTAATTGCATGATAAGACTTTTGAACAAACACACAGAGTATATAAACAGGCAGACTAATCGAGAACTAACAAAACGGGTGACCACAGTAGGGCAACAAATCAGTAAAAGGACAGGATTGAAGACAGTACCAGAACAGAAATCAAAACATACACAATTGTTTGGTGTTTGTCATTATGGGAACCGCGGTCAGCTTACAAACCTTCACTGACTGAAGAAAATTTTATTGGGAAGCACACATCAAAAACGAGGTATCATTATTAGGACTGATACTGGCCTGAAACACTGGAGCCACATTTGATTTAGCATATTCCCAGACTTTTTCCACTGAATTATTTCATGCCATGATTAAGTGAAGAGTTGACGGATGCAACAGATTTTGAACATGAGCACAGCACACACCTTTCCTTAAAGAACACAACTGTTTTTTTTAGCATTATGAGCATAAGCATTACATTTGAACATATTAAATAAAATTACTTGTTATTTATTTATCTTGAAGTACTATATTAAAGAGTTCTTCATTCAAATTTTTCATGGAAAACTCTTATTAATGTTTTTTTTCATTTCTTTGGTGTGCTCAGATAGCACTTAGAGCTGGAGCTAGAGAGCTAAACACAGTTTGTCATAGCTTAGACATAGATATGATTTGCTCATTTAATGGGCCAGCCATGCAGACTATTGTCTATTTATTACATTTGGCCATCCCTATGAATCATTACCATGAGTCTTCCCCAGATTTGTGATGAGCTCAAATAATTCACTCTATCAAATCAATGAATATTAACATTCTCTATTTGAGAGCTCAGAGTGAGCCTCTTTAAATCATGACCTGAAGGTAAACCTATGCATTTGGTACAGATGTTTCAATTAGGCCAATCTCTGATTTTGTGTTTTGTGCATTTTATACATTTGTGAAATTGAGTTGGGTTGGATTAGATTTGGTATCAAATCAAATTTGCAAGTCATTCGCCTCTGCAAGAGAGCATTTCATCTCAACTCTTCTTTTATGGCAACATTCAGCTTAGGAGTGCAAAGTAGCCCATCTAGGACACTGCATTATTTTTCAGAGATGGTTCAGATGTATTCTCCCTAGTGCGTGCACTGTGCTGAGTGCTTTGAAGTTACTCGCGGTTCTCTGCATACAGACAACCCAGGTTTGATGAGCTCAGTATGTGGCAGAATATGATTTACTATTTCTAAAGTCTTACTAGATGAATCGTTCATGTGAAAACATCGGCTCTATATGACTCAAGTATTTTTATAACAGCATTCAGAATGCAGAATGGTTATAATGCTCCTTATGGTCACTAAGATTCATCATTGTTTTGTTTGTTTTAGGGATAAATGAGCTTAGGGATAGATAAGCTCCAAATGTCATGATGCAAGTCCATGGAGGCAGATGCAAATGCAGAACTTATTGTATTACAGGGGGCAAAGACTCAGGGAAAATCAAGACAACCAGAAACTAAGCAATACTAAATAAGCAAGGTTAGAAATATTTTATAAAAAAAAAAAAAAATAATAAAAAATAAAAAAAAAGCCTAATGCAAACAACAGCAAATGGAAATTAAGAAACAAAGACAAAACATAGCATAACCTGAACGTAACGCTCCAGCAACAAATGATAGAAAACGGGAACTTAAATAGGGTATCTAATCAAGACAAACAACAAACAGGTGAGCATGGAAAAACAGGAAATCAATGAGACAACAGAAAAAGACTTTTGCAAGGACAGTCAGGGTGTCCTCTAATGGCACATGGTGGAATTGCGCCATTGGGGGCCATGTCACAATAACGACATGTTTTGCCAAGCTAGGTGAGGAAGAACTTGTGTGTCCTGCACAGAGATCTGACCTCAACCTCACTGCACACCTTTGGGGTGAATTAGAATACTGATGGTGTGCCAGGTCTCTTTTCCTGACATCAGTGCCTGAACTCACTAATGCTCTTGTGGCTGAATTCCCACAGCTACACTCCAAAGTATAATGGAAAGCTTTCCTAGAAGAATGGTGGCTGTTATAGCAGCAAAGGTGGGACCAACTTTGGAATAGGATGGTCAGAAAGCACATATGGGAATGGTGTCCACATGCCATTAGCCATACAGTGTATGTACACAGGCTCTCAGAATTACACTTAAAACTAGTTTTAGAAGCTTATACTCAATACCAAAAAAACTAGTTATAGGCTGGAAGTGAAAATATTTTCTCTGGGCAACTCCTGGTAAAGAGAAAATGTTAATCCTAGGAGTAAACTTTAAGCATGAAGGATGACCGTTACCATCGCCATAAATCAGTTGCCAGATGTAGATCACTGCCCTGAAAAAAAAAATCAAAAGAAAAAACAGACAAATGACAGTTTATTATTAATGTATTTCAGAATTGGTTTTTGACAAGGTAGACTCATTTGCTGAAATTGTTCATTCTGTGATTGTCACTCCAACAGGACCAATACAGATACAGAGATTGGCATGGGATAGGAAAGTATAACAGCTAAAGCAAAGGATACTGCATGTTATGTGGTTAGCACATGAGCAAGCGCTAAAAAGGAATGCACTTTATTAACAAATTTGTGTTTATTCATATTTACAAACCAAATATTACATTGTGCAGTTTACTCTTGAGATTAAAGGAAAATGTAGACAGATAACATGCAAGATGTCCATAATCATCATTATTCTGTCAGCATTTATTGCATTATTTCTTATAATGTTGATGAATGTAGTATTTGATTACTGATTAATAATTAATTATTAATGATTTTGTAAAAGGATATCATCTTTAAAAGCACATCACCAATTGCAATACATCCTTATGAGTACGGATGTTGGTGGGTAAAGAATTATTGTACATTGCTCCCTTTCTTCGGACAAAGTATAGCAGCAAATTTCCTAATTCCCAATAATTTTTTGTCACTTATGCAAGACCGACTTTTAGTACAGAGGCACCACTGTTTGAGATATTTTCCAATGCTTTTGCTTGAACAATTTCAAAATAAGGGCAGAAAGTGCCAAAACAAACACTTAAAAAGATTATAAAATAATAATAATATTAATAATAATAATAGTAATTATACAGTTTGTTAATGTGATTTTAAAAAATGTATAGACATGTGCAGAACAATGGAAATTATATTGTAAATATTTAACATCAATTGTGATATCCATCCATCCATCTTCTACCATTTACTCCTTTTCAGGGCCACGGGGAACCTGTAGCCTATCCCAGGGTCAATTGTGATAATATTTTTCTAATATTGCTGTCTTTTGACTATAACGGACACTGTAAAGGTATTCCAGTTGTTTTTCAGTCATACTTCCAAAATCTTTGTATTGCAGCTTAACATTGACAGATAATTAGAGCAGAAAATATAGGTTTAATTGAAATGCCTCTTTAAAACCAAGAGTAGTGCTGTATACAGTGGTATCCACCCTTTTTCCTGCATCCTCTCCAGATCATAATAAAACCCATCTGTCCAACAGTATACTCTTTATGAATACAGTTTAGACATGTAAAAAAGTGCAGTATTATCATGTACTTTGCTCCAACAGACACACTGCACCTTGGTGTACAATGAATCACAGAATCTATACTAGCTGACAGCATTTTTCCTGATCTCTCACTGAAGGAGACATAATCACTTTCTTTGTAATCTGTAAACCAGCTTCTCCACGATTGAAGATAAATTGCAGCAGCCTCAACAGCACAGACTGCTGTTGCTCCTGATGGTGCCAGTGTTACCTTTAGATGAAGGGCTTATAGTGTCCCTGAATTTAATTGGCTTTTTGTAGTAGGTTGTAAAACCCTCTCTCAATTCTAACGACTCACACTGAGCCTCTGGATTTCAGGGTAACTAACATAAACTAACACTGGATGGAGCACCCATTCAGCCTTGGAGGAATTAAGGAAACGCTTTTGTTTCTCTCCTCTGCATCTGTCTTTCTCAGATTCTTCTGTGTGAGTGATCAATACAAGGACTCATGAAGTGAAAGACCTGTATAATATGCAACCTTGAACACTTAGGTGTGTAATGAAATGGATATAGTCTTGCACTCTGACAAAATGTTTCTAGCCCTTGAGGATTATAATGATAGAGAAGGGTTTAACATGTCCTGGGAGTTCCAAGGTTGACAGCAATGTGGCTTTTATCTTTAGATTATATTTAGTCTTCTTTACAGTAACGTAAAACTATTTATTAATTGCAGTTTTGTAGAAGTTTGTAATATAACCAATATAATCATCAAACACTACACTCACCGGACATCTGTACACCTGCTCATTCATGCATTTATCCAATCAGCCAATCATATGGAAGCAGTGCAATGCAGAAAATCATACAGATCTTCAGTTGTTACAATGTTCTCATGATACATTATAATTGGGAAAATGTTTTATCTTTGTGACAGATGTGGCCATTGAGAATGTGTGTCAAAGGACATGCGGCAGTTTTTTATGCCAGGGATGATTTGAATATTTCAGAAACTGTTGATGTACAATAATGGAGATATATCTTCAAACTATATATATATATATATAGTGATTACACAGAATGGTGCGAGAAAACAAAAGACATCCAGTGAGTGGCAGTCCTGTGGGTAAAATCAAACAAAGACAAATCAAGAAAGCTTGTTAATAAACTAAGTTATCACAGTCACATGGGTTAGTTAAGCAAATAGAGATAGTTGTCTTCCTGTTTCCAGCCCAATGCCCCCTGTCTTTCGATTATAAAAAGACATCAATATAAGGTATAATTTTTGGTATTCATCAGATTATTTGCTGTTAACAAATATCGTTTTAGACTTTTGTGGAAATAAGCTCACCACCAATGTTCAATAAGAAGAATACACATGATGGTATAAAGAAGTGATTTATTTTTTTTTGCCAAACTGTAGATTCATGCAGCCTATAAGTAACAGTTGTATGGTGTTTACACAGAATTAAAATGTTCTCTAGATTTGATTTTGACTCCTATATTTCATGTCATATTACAGGCACACTATAACCTTTCATCAGCAGTGAAAAGGCACGTTGACATATTAAGCACTATTGTCAAACAAAGCACAACTTGACAGAACCTTAAGTTTATTGTTATTTGGTTTAAACTAAAGGGTTACAACATTTCTGCTAACCTTGCCATGAAAACACTTAAAGTCATGAAACCATGAATACAGCTGTCTATCTGCATTGTTTGGGTTTGTGTGTGTGTGTGTGTGTGTGTGTGTGTGTGTGTGTGTGTGTGTGTTTTATATAACACAGGTGATCAATTTAAGACTACTCAGGAAACCTGGCTTCCCCTAAAATTTCACTGCAATGCAGCAATTTTTCCCAATTTGTCTATATTATTCATCAATCTTGGTGGAATTCAATATTTTAGCAAATCAATCAGAGCTAATACACATTCAGTGAAGCCTGTGCATCAGTTAGTGTGTGTTAGTCGGTTGTGTAATTGCTAATTTAATGGGACAAAAGATTAACGTTCATTAGACAACAGGCTTTTAATGCATACTTCTGAGTCCTGCCTGGAGGCACAGCTTCACTGGGAGTGAATGGAGTGTGGGTGGATGTTTTTTGCACATAAAAAAAAACGTCAACAATTATTGTATAGTGCCCTCTCCATTTGTCCGACTTGGATGCATTGCTTGTCCTTATGATGATTGGTAGACCTCTCAAAGGGCTGGAATTGGTAAATTGGGACTGATCATAAGTCATGATTCATGGCTGACATCTCAAACGGAACAAAATGCAGTTTAGAATCTACCAGCAGTGCCAAATAGTAGCATTGGGCAAATTAACAAAGTGCAGGTTGAATATGTAATGCAGGGTGTCTCAAAAGTCTCAATACACAAGGGATTATGCATGCTTGCACCACGTCTGTTGTGCCTTCAGCAGTGGATGTTAGTGGGCATCCACTTCTCAGTGGTTGCACAACACGTCCAGTCATTTTGAAGCTGTTAATAAGTTTGATAACAGTGTCATGTGTGATGTGCTCACAAGTCCAGCACAACCTTGCAACAGCTTCCTGATCCAGCCATGAGAATGATTTCAGTAGATTCTTCTTTTATCAAAGGCATTTATCAAAGCCATTCTTAAAGGCTATCTGAAAAAAAATGATCTAAGTTAAGCATGAAACATTTTGAACGACATTTTGCTAAAAAGTGTTAATTTCCCTTATGTATGTAGACTTTTGGGACACTGTATAAATAACAAGGCTTTGGGCAGTGAATATGTCCAGTAGCTATTGAGTAGACAACAGTATGAATGGTCACTATGTATTACACAATGTTATAATAGAGAAACACAAATAGGCATAAAAGAATATCGTATATGCAAGTATTAGTATTAAAGTAATTTAACATATATCAGTTAGAATCGCTTGGAGCCTGCTGTAGGTGTTATATAAATATAAAGTTATATATAAAGTATAAAGTTTGATTTGATTAGTTGCGTTCATTTCTGAAATTTGTTGTTTATAAGTCTGCCTCTCTAGCTAGCTATCACTTCCTTCTTAAGCTCTAGCAGCTTTATGGCCTTTTAGGACGAAACAGCAGGCACTGCTAATGTTGGCCTGATTTTAGAAAAGTCTTTTGATGCTCATGTTTATTAGGAGAGACTGAATACCCAAAGTCAGTGAGGAAAAAAGTTCTTGGTACAGTAAAATCAGTTGGCTGTGTTTATTATTGGTTTTTGATCCCAAATCCCTGTGAACAAGTGATAATGTATTAGTGATAGAATGCATTAATGTAAACCCATCGTTTATGCTACATACACTGTACGTTCCCCGATTTTAATAACCACCAGCTGCCATTGGTGTGTGTGCGCAATGCATTGCTCAGCACTAATAGTATCTATTGACAGTTAATACATTTTAGCCCTCCCATCTAATATCACAACCAGTCATCACTGATTAGGACTCAAAACTAGACTTGGATACAAGAGCTAGGGAATCTTGATCCAAAGTCATAGTACATAACTTAGTAGACTCATAAACATTAAAAAGAATGCCTGCTATAAATAATTTACTAAAGTTATGAGCAACTATTTGCTAAAAGCATTAACATGGCTGTAAACAGCATGTTTGAACAGATTTTCCAGGCATGGGTGTGTACATATAATTTATATTCCTATAGTAATATCCTGAACTGGAGATTTGTTTTGCTCTGTTATTAAATGTGCAATAGCATGTCCTCTACAATATTCAATAACAGCATCACAATCATGCATTTCCGTTTTCAGAGACTAGATAGGTTGATTAAGCGGGCGAGGAGACTTTCCCCTTGGTGAATTGTATTGTCTTTTCCATCTTGCACTCTTCATCTTGAGTGTGCTTGCAGAGCAATACTTATTCATGCAAACCATGAAGCACGGCCAGCGGAGACAAAGCACTCTTTGAAACTCCTCTGCAATTCCTGTTGGACTACTCCAGGCCAATTACGTTGAGGAGATGTGGCAACACAGAGCAGGAGATTTAAATGTCTAATCTGTATGTTTGGAATTCATAAGCAGATCCCCATCTGTCTGTGTGATAATGAATAATTACTTGTGTGTTTGCTTAATAAATGCTGTTTGAACCTGATACTGAAAGCACACCCCCTTCTGACCAATTACACTGTCTGAGAGTACCACCTATTATTGAGGGCAAATAAACATTGAAATTTACTATGCAATAATTTTTTTTTAATGCAGGAAATTACCAAAGGTGCTGGGGAGATGTGGGTATTGTCTGCAGAGTTTTAGGTTTAGGCAAATTATGGTTTTCTTTCTGAAATGGAATACAACTGGCATGGAAGAACTGGATAATAAGTCGAATTGCTTTTAGGGTGGGCTGTATTTCATTATCTTAAACGCACTGCCATGGAAGTTAGCATTTCTTATTATTGTGCTACAAATAGTGCTGCTTTTACACACACATAGACAAAGCTGTGATTGATGCTTACCAGTGACTGCAGAGGAGTGTAATGCTCTGAGCCCAGCATTTAGAATTGATAGATTAATTTATGCTAACCGTCACCACTCCATATGATTAGATGTTAAATCTGATGTTTCATCACAACTACACATCAAAATGAGGTCAAAACTTGTTGACATTTTAACACAGTTTTTTACCCTCTTAGTATGGGGAGTGTGTTAATAACTACAGACACTACCTCATGTTCTGACAAGAGCAGACTGAAGATGTAGGTACATAACTGAATACTAATTATGTTCATTTAAAAGTCCAGACGCACTGCCATGGCAGGTCAGCTCATTCAAATGCATAAATGTCAGTTTTTTCCTCTTCTGGTTTCATTTTATTTCCTTAAAGTTCCAGGCTTGGCTATTAATAGTTGACCTCTATAATGACTTCTGCTAAATTGGGGTTTTGAATGAGGAATGATGTTTTCCATTTGTGTGTATGCCATGTTGTATGTATGTGTGTGTTTGTGTACAAGGGAAACACACTAAGGTAAATGTAGTCTTTTGCATCCAATTTTCCACATTTGCTCTTTGCATTGCTTTGTGTCAAATAATATTCTTAAAGCACATTTTCTAAATATGGGATTTGTGTTTCTTAATTGTCCCATTGTATCATTATAAATGTCAGTATATTTTCTTCCCTGTATCACATGCACAGCACACAGTGGCCAACACACTAACTATCCTTTTGTGTTTTTATTTACACTACTTGGTATGTCTGTTAGCATTAATATACAAAATTTACAATCCAGACAGACAAAAACAGAAATTACAGAACACTACAAATAGTGGCTTAGGACACACCTAAATCTGCCCATTTGGGAAAATTACATTATTTAGCGGCTTCTGCACCTACTTGCCCTGAAGCGTGTGTACTTGGATGTGACTGGCTGGATTATAGAGTGTATTAAGAAGGAGAGCGTCGCTTGCCAGTGGCCTCACTTGGCACATTGTGGCACTTAAGCAGAACTGTAGTAGCACTTCTCATTTAGTTCTATCGTAACAGGTTGGGCTGCCCTCAGGACAACCATCAGGACCTGATAACCGAGTAAATTTCTCAGTAATACGCACACACTTGGCTTTTTCAGTGAGGCTGAAGATGCTTATTCTGCTTGATATGTTCTTTCTGATTAAATAATTTCATGGTGTAGTCATTTAACATAAGTGATGATTCTCTCTTTAACAATAAAATATAATGATATTTTAGTAGATATAAGTGCTCTCAAATGCCATTTTGCAAAAGGTGATTGTGGATGTAAAATTTGACATGGTCCTAAAGCTTAACTAGATTAGAATTCTGACTTATCAGTGAGTCAAATTATTTGGCTCAGCACACCAATAAGAGATGGGGGTTTTTCAGCCCCACACAACTCATTGCTGTTTTTTGTAATATTGTGATTGCGATTATTCTTGTTTGCTCATGTATGATTGATGTTTCATCCATCCATCCATTTTTCATGTTGCTTATCCACACTTGTGGGTAGCCTATACCAAGGAACTCAGAGCACAAGGCAGGGGACACTCTGGCTTGGGGTGCCAACCCATCACAGACACAATCACATGCCAATGCCAATGAGCATACAATGCATGTCTTTTGACTGGGGGAGGAAATCAGAGTACCCAGAGGAAGCCCTTGAAGCACAGGAAGAAAATAAAAACTCTGCACACAAAGGGCAGAGGCCGGATTCAAACCTCCAACCCCGGAGTTCCTAAACAACCGTCCATCCATCCATCTTCTACCGTTTACTCCTTTTCAGGGTCACAGAAAACCTGGAGCCTATCCCAGGGAGCATTGGGCACAAGGCAGGGTACACCCTGGACAGGGTGCCAGTCCATCGCAGGCACAATCACATACACACTCACACACTTTAGACACACCAATCAGCCTACCATGCATGTCTTTGGACTTGGGGAGGAAACTGGAGTACCCAGAGGAAAACCCCGCAGCATGGGGAGAAAATGCAAACTCCTCATACACATGGGCCAGGCGGGACGCGAACCCTGGAGACGCGAATGTGCTAACCACTAAGCCACCGTGCACCCCCTTCCAATTCAAAATTGCATTATACTGTATAAAAAATAATTTACATAATAGTTCAATCAGAAACGCAGATTATAAACATACATTGACATTACTCAACAGTATTCACATGTTAATATTGTTGCAGAAACTATGTCTAGGCTTCATTAAGAAGATTCCTTCTCATTTTTGCAACTGACCGTCTGCTCTAATCCACAGACTACATACAATACATCTTCAGCAAGCATCAGTGCTCCATCACGCTGCTTTAATCACACAGCTGAAAGTCAAATTCACGCCTCACCATTCACACTAAAGAAATGCTCAGATGTTGAAAAGCAGTTTCTATGGAAGCATATTGATTCAATTACACTGCACGAGTAACAGCACCGACTCTCGCCCACTCTTTTTTTTCCCCGTACCTCTCTGTTAAGGTGTGTCGCTTATCTCTTTCATATTGTAATAATTGCTTCTCTCATTGTGTTCTGTGAATGTGTTTACTTGTAATATTTGTTCTCAATACTCACCTGCACTTTTCAGTTGAATTTAAATTAATATTTATGGTTGTTTGGATTTTACATGCATGCTAAGTGCATTTAAAAAGCAAATGTGTCTGACAGTTGCCTTACTCTTGACTTTAAAGGAATCGCTTGACTACACATCTTAACAAGTGCAACAATAATTGGAAGCCAGTCACCACCACTTAGCATTAAGCACTTTTTTTGCATTGCGCTAACTAGTAGCTGTCCCCTTCATTTATCATCAACAACAGCATTTTGCAAATGAACAGTTTGTGATCCTATTGGGTTTTGCAAAACAAGTGTAAATCTTGTTTTGACACATACACTTAAAGTTTTATCGGACCTTGACAAGGCTTTACACTGGCAGAAAAAAACTCATAAATTGAGTATTAAACAGATGAATTAGTAAACACTTTGATTTTCTGCAAACGCTCCCAGTTGTTGCAGCCTTTGCAACCTTCTGTGTATATGTGATATAATAATTTCACTAACCAGATGCATAAAGACACAAAGCAGATATCGCACCGTTCCAGGCATGTTGGCTGCTTTTCTAAAAGAGTCTTTTAATTTGTAATGAAAAATCACATATTAAAGGCTAATAATCTCTAAATGAAGATAATTAAATTTTTGCCTGGGATATAGCAACCACTTAGCTCACCACAGCAGTGGGAGGTGAAAGAATTAAACAGATGAATCTAAACCATGAGAGAGAGAGAGAGAGTGAAAGAATGGAAGATCCCTATCTCACTACTGATGTCGATGAATTTTCTAAGAGCCCACCGGCAGATAAGGCATTCTGGATTTCAGATCATCAGTCTTAGCAGTGTTGGGTTTGTGATCCTGCAAGCTGCTGCATAGAAATAATGATGTCTTGCAGGCGAGAACTTTGCCTGAACTTTTCTTTAAAATATATTATAAGTATGACGAACTTGTGCATTAAATTAAAGTGTGGTTTTCTTATGTCCAATCAAACTTTGTGCTCCCATTTGATGTGTACAATTAGAAGCCAGTGAACATAAATTTGATTTAGTGTATTTCCATGAATTGTATTTTTATTAATTTACATAAGGAATTATGAAGGTCAGAATAGTCAAATGTTACCACATTATTTTAAGTTACAACACATCCTGAAGGGTTTTATTTCTCACATACCACAGCAATCTACCATCCATCCATCTTCTGTACTGCTTATCCTGCACAGGGTTACAGGGGAGCCTATCCCACGTAGCTTGGCGAACAGGGAGGGAAACAACCTGAACGGTGAGCCATCCCATTAAAGGGGACAATCACACACACATTCAAACAATACAGACAATATATGAATGCCAATTAGTCTATATTGCATGTCTTTGCATTATAGAGGTATGGTGTATGGAGGAAACCATACTACCTGGAGGAAGCCCTCAAAGCACAGAGATAGCATGTGAATCCCATGCTCTCAGGGCGGAGGCGGGATTTGAACCCCCAACCTCAGAGATTCAAGGCAAGTGTGCTAACCACTAAGACACTGTGCCAATGGGTCTAATTTTTATTGTACAAAGAATCACACATTTTTGTACCATTTCTAGTTATGTTGAATGTTGTGGAGTGCACGGTGGCTTAGTGGTTAGCACGTTCGCCTCACAGGTCTGGGGTTCGATTCCCGCCGGGGCCATGTGTGCGCGGAGTTTGCATGTTCTTCCTGTGCTGCGGGGGTTTCCTCTGGGTACTCGGTTTCCTCCCCCAGTCCAAAGACATGCATGGTCAGTTGATTGGCAGCTTGGTAAATTGTCCGTAGTGTATGAGTGAGTGTGTATGTGATTGTGCCCTGCGATGGACTGGCACCCTGTCCAGGGTGTACCCTGCCTTGTGCCCTGGGATAGGTTCCAGGTTCCCACGACCCTGAAGCAGAAATAAGCGGTTGAAGATGGATGGATGAATGTTGTGGAACATCCACAAAACAAGCTACTGCAGTTATACTAACAGTCATTTTCTCACCAGTCTCTGTTTTTCCCTCTTGAAGTTAACAAGGCAAAAGAAACTGCAGCTTGTCATGTTACAGAAAATGTTCTTCAACCTGAAGACAAGTGTCAAAACTTTAATGGAAGAGCTTTACCAATAATAAAACACTAACACTTGAGACTCCTTCCATAAATGCTAAATAAACATCCCACAGGAAGCTTCACCATATCAATGATTACACCTTGTTTATGTAGATGCAAGTCATACAAGTCTTTGTATAAATTGCTAGTATAGATAACATATGAATGCGCTACTAAAAAAAAAAACAATAGAAACCCACATAGAATTTGTAATGCTTATAATGGGAATTGTATAGGTTTTAGTGGAAACTGTAATGGTTCCTGTGGGTCTCTACTGGTAATTTGTTGCCTTCTATTGGTGGCATGCTATGTCTAGTGGATACCATTAAGGACCAGTAATGGTTAGATGATGGTTTGTAATGCTATTTGTAGTGGAAACCATTAGAATTTCTGTGATGGTTTCTATTGAGTTTTTTTTTTTGTCCAGCAGGATGAACACATTGATATAAACCTAATAGTTGGAACTACTGTCCAAGCCATGCTGTTATAGAAAATGAATCAACACCCTCTGACCAATCAGAAACAAGCATTAAACATTGTTGTGGTATAAAGCAAGTCAGGAATAGTGTGCTGAGTGCCAAATTGAAGCTGCTGCCTTAATCTGTTGGTGCAGCAATTGTTTACTTATTTCATCCTATGTGCACAACCTTGCATTAGACTTTAGCTTTTGTGACAAATAGTAAATTCATATTATAAGCAGGATTTATATAAAAATACAAAAAAGGCAGGTCAATGAGAAATCATTAAAATGCCAGGGATGACATATGAAGTCTAATGGGAATGATGCCATTCATATTGATTGACACACCGGTAAGCACAGGATGATGTATAGTATAGGTTCAGTTTATTTTTGAACTGCTTCACTGCATCTAAAATGACCTGGGAATGAGATTTGTTACACAGCATACAAATAAATATATTATTTCTTTTAAACTAAAGTGCCTGTAGTGTCAGAAATGTAGCAGGGTGAAGGGAATAAGTTAAAATTGTATAAGCCACAGAGCCTTTGTATCACTTTTTCTCCAGTATTGCTTGCAATGTCGACTTCCTTCAGAGCGTCAATATTTCTGGAGCACTATCTCTTGTCATCACTGTCTCATTTCTTATTGTACTTCAGCTGCATTCTGAATACCTACACTGTTGCTCAGTTACTGTGACTCCAGCATATATTATTATTATTAGTAGTAGTAGTAATAATAATAATAATAATAATAATAATAATAATAATAATAAAACAATATTTTCCAGGGCTGGTGCACTGCCATGGTTTAGAGCTTTAAAACAGGTCACGTTTAGCCTTTGGCACCCGGAGGATGAGTATGACGCCTCTGGCGTGAGCTGACAAATCAGTGAAAGAGAGGAACGCTCAACAGATTCAGCTTTCAAAATCCTCTCCACCAGACCCAGGACTTTTTGTCTACTTAGAAATTGTGATTCGGAGCCAGTTCTGGGCAAGATTAAGCCGTGGATGTTTATAATACCAGGCAGAGAGTTCACTCAAGCGTTGGGATGTTTTAAATCAGGCATGAAATTAATTTTTCAAACTCCTTTCAGCAGAGGTACATCTAATAAGAGCAGTATGCATTGTATTTTAGATCTATCTGTCTCAGAGCAATGCCGCAGGTTCTTTGGAGACATAGCGCAGTATATCTCTGTCACGTAGCGACACTGTCCATGGAGTTGCTGAACCGTTCTGATGAAAAAACACAAGATACCTTAACATGGGAGAAAAAAAAAGAGAGAGAGACACGCTATAAGTGCTGCAGGATGTGTAAGTTCTTGTAAATTTCACGAGGTGAGATTCATGGACTTTGCTTTCTTTATGGCACAGAAAGCAAAAGATCACCTTTGCACATAAAGATGTTCTAGCATTTCTTCTTCTTAATTTCTGTTTTATTTCTTCATTCATCTCCAGGCCAAAAGTGCTGCAGGCCTCTTACTTCTGTCAGAACTTACATCCAGAATATGCTGTACATTAGAAAACTGCTCTTGCTATTATCTGCAGTGTAATAACTGTGGGACAGTGATTTGCTATCACCCTCTTTGAAATCATTCCCACTGAGGAGCTCTGTTTAACACCAAAGTCGCCTGCAGGTTTTGAGTTACTGCTTTAATAACTTTCGTATTTTGGTGGCCAACTGGATCATTTCTTTCTCAGAGTTCCTCTTTGAGTGAGACATTTTATTTAGTTTCAAGCCATTGTGGTGTTTTAATGAGTCCGACCAATTGCATACACTGTGCAGTATGTAAACATCAAATGCTAATTACAGAGGTAGAAATGGACCCCCCCCCAAGAGAGCCAGTGATGAAAACTGACACAGAAAGCAGTTGAAATCGGAGCTGATTACTACCTTGTTACTAAACACTCAGTCCTTGAGACCACCAAAATGACCCAAGCTATTACAAGCTGTATAAGAAATTCATACATGCTGTGTGTGTGTGTGTGTGTGTGTGTGTGTGTGTGTGTGAGAGAGAGAGAGAGAGAGAGAGAGAGAGAGAGAGAGAAATATGCAAGATGGGGAGGGAGATAGACATGGGTGGTATATCAAGGGTGCAGAGTGTATAGTATGTACCCATTTGTATCTGTTACTTCTATAGTATGCACTGCACATGCATGTGTAAAATGCACATTGGAGATATGAATAAAAATATTCATATTATGGTTGCAGGAATGTTTTAGTACTGTTTAAAATCAGATATACAGAAGGAAATATTTCCTTATAAAGAGAAGGTGTAAAATCCCACTATATCTGTGTGTTCTGATGCTACTTTTTTTTGTCTTTGAAAAAGATCATTGCTATATGTTGGGTTGCCTTGGTTTAATGGTGTAGTTAATTGCATACACATTTATTCATGCAGCATATGCTTTTACCAAAAGCAGATTTAGAAAAGAGGAAATATATAAAACTATATAACTGATAGGACTGTGACGGTGGCCACCTGTGGTAGTGTCACAGCACAGGTCATGTTTTGTATAATAATGTAATAATAACAGTTGCAATATTAATTTGTATTTATAGCCTACCACATAGCAGTATTTTTTTTGTTAAATACACAAATTATGTAATCATAATCAAACACTTTATATGGTGTTGTCTGTTAGTTTTGCGCGGGTTCATTTGAGCGTGGCAAAATCCAGTCAGGCGAATTCTGCAATTTCACTTCGGGTTCTGCCGCTGCAATGGATCTTGTTGGGAAACCAAATGTTACATTGGCGATGTGTGAACATTTTGGATTTGTGCTTATTGATAGAGGTGAACCAATAAATTTGGATGAAGCCATATGTCGACTTTGTGGGGAAAAAATAAGTGTTAAATGCTCCAAATCTCAAGAGCCATCTCCAGGTATGTTGCCCACCATATTTTTTATTTTATTTAATATTTAGATTTTCAACATATTATTTTGGTTACCATTCTACTGGTATTTCTTTTAGTTTGATAAAATTGTGGTATACTACACTTTAAAAAGAAATAAAGTATTCGTCAGAGAAACGTGCAACTGTGTTAAACGCCATCTCTTTATTGTCCACTAATTCTCCTTTTCCCCTTGCATGCAATACTGTATCCCACAGTGCCCTGAGGCTGTTTCTTATTGCAACAACACGACACAATAAGTCTGCATTGAGTTTTTTCTCTGACAGAAGTCCTAAAATATAGCCACATTTAATTTTAATTTGTATATTTAGGTTTTATATTTTTTATATAGTGATATAAATGTCACTAGATTAAACCCTGTTTACATGGAAATCTAATAAATAATTTTATGTGAACATTGACCAATATTTCACCCCGGCAAAATTATATATTTGGTTGATTTTGAAGTGAAAAGAAGTAAACCTCTGCAGCAAACTATTTTAAAATAGCAAAAATTAATGCACAGTTACCAGTGATGAGATATTCTTAGGCTGTTGCACATGTACACCATATTTAATATTTACCTACAGTATATTCAATGAGGGGATTGTGAGCGGCGTTCCAAAACTTTAGCTTGTGTTTCTTGATTTAGTTCACGGGGGATTTTGGGGTGTGTTTTGGATTATTGTCCTGTTGTAGAAGTCTCTTTTCAGCTTTGGGTTTTTTGGTTTTTTTGACTGACATATTTGCTTTCAGATATTTACTGGAATCCATTCTACCATCTACGTGTACAAGGTTTCCTGTGCCTCTGACTGCTACACAACCCTAAAGCATAATAGAGCTTTGTAGTAATAATAGTTAATAGCTGGCATTATGCTTTAATCAAAAGCTACTCCTTTTTTCCTCCTAACATACCTATGGTCATTTGTGGCAAACAAGTTCCATTTTTACTTCAACAGTACACAGCACTTGTTACCAAAATGCCTCTGGCTTAGATATTGTTTTGCATAAATCAGATGCTCACTTTTGTAATGAGGTAAGGTTTCCTTCTGATGACGCTTCCATGCCAATCAGGTTTGTGCAAGCAAAACTGCAGAGTAAAATGATACACCATCAGTCAGTCCTGTGTCAGCTAAACCTTCCTGCAGGTTCTTACAGTTATATTGGGGTTTTGCTTCGGTTTTCTGGACAACATTTGGGCAGGTCTATCTGAGAGGTTTCCTGGTCTTGACTTACACGTTTCCTCTTAATGAAAATTAATGAATTGCTGGCAGACAAATTGTGAAACAAGATCAGGGTTTAACAAATTTTTGAAAAACAAAAACAAACAAATAAAAACAATCAGGCTTAGGTCAGGTGATCAGCAATAGTGTACACTAGGCAAAGGCAGGACACAGAAACCAGGAAACAAAGTCAGGGGCAAAACCAGAACAGCAATCACAGAAAAAAATAGCAGGCTTTGTAAAGTCAGATGCACAAACAAATGAGCATTTATTTTGCAGTGATTGTGTGTGGGTGAGAGTCCAAAATATAGTGCCAGTGGTGATTGGTGACAGATCAGAAGTCTGGTGAGTTTGAGCGTGACAAGATGCATCTGCTCTGGGAAATGTAGTCTGGGGCAGCCATGTTTGTAGGCCTCGTGTATTCTGGGAAACCGAGTTCGCTGACTGTGTTGACCTGACAGTTTGAAGAGTCAGAGAATTTGTTATGCTCAGGGATTGTTATTCCTAATAGAAATTCTTGACCTGCATAATGAGTCCTAATGTGTCAAATAAGGCCTAATGGGTGAATTACTTTTGAGACTTTACAACTGGAAGGGTGTCAACTTCTTTCATATGCCACAATTGCTAGTTTTTTATTTATTTTTTTGTTTTGTTTTTAAGTAATCAAATATAAAGTAACTGTGCATTAACATTAATATTATTTGTTATAATAATTTGCTGCTGAAGTTGTATTTACTTCTTTTCAATAAAATAACATTTAATTTGGCCAGGGATGCCCAAACCTTTGCATACAACTACAAATAGGCTTGAATATTTAGCATACGCAAATACAGACCTGCATGCCTTTTTTGCTCCAAACTCAATGTGGTAACCATTTCACAAAATAACCCACCAAAGTTTAAATCCGAAATGTAAATAAGAATGTTGTCAGTCACTGTAAAAAAATTTTAATCCCCCATATCCATATTACTAGTGTCCTATTTGTGTATTCTCTTGTAATATATTTACAGTGAGGGAAAGAAGTATTTGATCCCCTGCTGATTTTGTACGTTTGCCCACTGACAAAAAAATGATCAGTCTATAATTTTAATGGTAGGCTTATTTGAACAGTGAGAGACAGAATAACAACAAGAAAATCCAGAAAAACTTTTTCCCCCTCACTGTACAAAAGCTAGCATGTATAGTAGCATATCAAAATACACACATGTACTTCTCTTTACATATACACTTGACTGTACACCAAATATATATTAGTATGCTTGTAGTAAACTTGGTAAAATATCTGAATGAACTTGACAGATCTTAGTGCAGTGTGTAACTTCATTGAAGCTTGGAACTTTCTGTAACTTCACAAGTTTTGCTGCTGTGGATGGTTCCACATGGACACACTAAAGATTTGCACTTGCCAGAAGCAATTTATGCCCAAGTATCTTTGCATTAGTGGATAATCTCACTTGGATACTTGCAGCATTTAAGAACAGCTGCTATAATCATAAACACTGGCCTGTGCTCATCCCAGGACTGTTATTCACAATATGCTGATAATGAACATCCTTTCAGTACACTCTAATATTTGACTTTATAGTATTCAGTTAGGAGAATAATTATTTGTAACTCAGAGGAGGATGCGTTCAGAAGAATCTGGTTCTTCTCTGGGTTTCTTCCTCATATAAGCTCAAGGAGTTTTCCTTGCCTAACTGGCTTAGCGGTTTGCCTTACACTTCTGTGGTTGGGGGTTCGAAGCCCATCTCTGCCATGAATGCACAGAGTTTGCTAGGTCTTCCCGTGCCTCGGGGGTTTCCTCTGGGTACTCTGGCTTCCTCCATCAGTCCAAAGACATGGGTTGTAGATTGATTGGCATTTCCAAACTGTCCGTAGTGTGTGAGTGTGTTCCCTGTTCTCTGGGATAGGCTCTAGGGTCCCCCCGTGAACCAACGAAGGATAAGTGGTATGGAAAAATTGGATGGATCTAAATCTACATCTGGTTGTCAGATACACTGCTTTGTGACAAATTTCCTCCCACTATCCAAAACCATGCATGATGATGGATTGGTTAGGATAAGTTGCTCCTAGTATGTGTGCACGGTGCACGGCAATAGATTAGTGTCCCAACCAGCGTGCATTCCCATCTTGTGCCTTGTGCTCCTGGGATAGGCGCCAGATCTACTGCCACCCTGACCAGTAGAAAAATAGTTAGTGAAGATAAATGATGCGTTGATAACATGCACATAATGACATGTGACGGTGTCTATTGTTAAAAGGGCTCTACAATCAAGATTTTATTTATTCTCTATTGAAACTCAGCAGGAGATATATATGAGATCATTCGGGACTTTTGTCTCAGAGAAAAACTGAGACAAGAGACATAAGCATACATCTGCCTTTTCTTTGTTGTGTGTGAGAAACTACAGTGGGGGAAATAAGTATTGAACGTATATTCACCATTTTCTTCAGCAAATATATTTCCAATAAGGCTATTCACATGAAATTTTCACCAGACTTCAGTATTAACTCAAGAAATCCAGAAATATAAAGAACTCACAACATTAAATCCTATAAATAATGTTATGTGTAATAAAGTGGAATGACATAGGAAAAAGTATTGAACACACTTAGACAAAGCAGTTCTGAAAGGAACCAGCTGAAATCTATACAGTGCATCCATTCACAGTGTTTTCCACATTTTGTTATGTTACAGCCTTATTCTAAAATGGATTAAATTCATTAATTTCCTCAAAATTCTACAAACAATATCCCAAAATGACAACGTGAAAGAAGTTTGTTTGAAATCTTTGCAAATTTATTAAAAATAAAAAACAACAACAAAAAAAGCAAATTTACATAAGTATTCACAGCCTTTGCTCAATACTTTGTCGAAGCACCTTTGGCACCAATTACAGCCTCAAGTCTTTTTGAGGATTATGCTACAAGCTTGGCACATCTATTTTTGGGCAGTTTCTTCCATTCTTCTTTGCAGGAAATCTCAAGCTCCATCAGGTTGGATGGGGAGTGTCGATGCAAAGCCATTTTCAGATTCATAGAGTTGTCCTGTAGCCACTCCATTATTTTGGCTGTGTGCTTAGGGTCGTTGTCCTGTTGGAAGATGAACCTTCGCCCCAGTCTGAGGTCCAGAGCGCTCTGTATCAGGTTTTCATCAAGGATGTCTCTATACATTGTTGCATTCATCTTTTCCTCAATCCTGACTAGTCTCCCTGCTCCTGCCTCTGAAAAACATCCCCACAGTATGATGCCGTCACCACCATGCTTCACCGTAGGGATGGTATTGGCCAGGTGATGAGTGGTACCTGGCTTCCTCCAGACATGATGCTTGCCATTCAGGCCAAAGAGTTAAATCTTTGTTCCATCATGGTCTGAGAGTATTTCAGGTGCCTTTTGGCAAACTCCAGGTGGGCTGTCATGTGCCTTTTACTGAGGAGTGGCTTCCATCTGGTCACACTACTATACAGGCCTGATTGGTGGAGTTCTGCAGAAATGGTTATTCTTCTGGAAGGTTCTCCTTTCTCCACAGAGACACGCTGGAGCTCTGTCACAGTGACCATCGTTTTTACCTCCCTGACTAAGGCCCTTCTCCCGCTGATCACTTAGTTTGGCCGGGCGGCCAGCTCTAGGAAGAGTCCTGGTGGTTCCAAACTTCTTCCATTTACGGATGATGGAGGCCACGGTGCTCATTGGGACCTTCAATGCTGCAGAAATGTTTCCATACCTTTCTCCAGATCTGTGCCTTGATACTATCCTGTCTCTGAGGTCTACAGACAAGACCTTGGACTTGATTTGTGCTCTGACATGCATTGTTAACTGGGGGGAACTTATATAGATAGGTGTTTGAATTTCCAAATAATGTCCAATCAACTGAATTTACCATAAGTGGACTCCCATCAAGTTGTAGAAACATCTCAAGGATGATCAGTTAAAATGCACCTGAGCTCAATTTTGAGTGTCATGGCAAATTGTGTGAATACTTATGTAAATGTGCTTTTTTTGTTTTTTTATTTTTAACAAATTTGCAAAGATTTCAAACAAACTTCTTTCATGTTGTCATTATGGGGTATTGTTTGTAGAATTTTGAGGAAAATAATTAATTTAATCCATTTTGGAATAAGGCTGTAAACATAACAAAATGTGGGAAAAGTGAAGCGCTGTGAATACTTTCCAGATGTACTGTAAGTAATTAAATAAATACCTCATATCTGTGCAAATTAATATCAGCTGGGTTAGTAAATTGATGGGGTGTAAAAATGCTTTTTGTTACAAAAGGTGTCACACAAGAAACATCTCATCAACCGGCCATGTACAGGAGCTCCTTGCAAGATTTCTGACCAGGGAGTCAGAAGAATAGTCAGAAGAGTAGCCCAAGAGCCAAGGACCACTCGGAAACAGCTCCAGAAACACTTGGAGGCAGCAGGTGCCATGGTCACAGAGAAAACAATACGCAATGCACTCCTCTACTCACACTCACCCTGCAAGACTCCATTACTAAAGGAATGGCAGAGCTTGTTTAAATTTTTATATAACTCATTTGGGAAAAAAAACTCAAATAATAGGAGAGTGTAGTCTGGTCAGGCGAGAGCAAATATTAACTTTTGGGCTATCATACTATACATGATGTTTGGAGAAAAATTGGCACTGCACATCATCCTTAAAACATTATAGGAACAGTGAAGTTTGGAGGTGGAAGCATCATGGTGAGGGCCTGTTTTTCATCGCATGGCACTTCATATAATTGAAGGAACGAGGAATGGAGCTCTTTACCAGAAGATTCTTGAGAAGGATCTGCTGCCATCCACCAGGAAGATAAAAGATCAGACGTGGGTGGACCTTCCAGCAGGACAACGATTCAAAGCATACAGCAAAGGAATCGCTCAATTGGTTTCAGAGAAAAGAAATCAAGGTGTTAGAATGGCCCAGTCAATCACCTGACTTGAATCCAATTGTACAAGTTTTAAAGACAATATGTTTAGAAGGATGGGCCAAAATCACACCTGAATACTGTGGCCAATTACTTTATCCATACAGGAAGCATATTGAAGTTGTCAGTGTCCGGGAGGTTGGAAGGTTGAGGCAGAAGCAAACGCAGATTTAAACATTTAATAACGAACAAACAAACAATTAAATAAAGACAACTTGGCAAAAACTCTATAGCATGAGACAAGAAACTGACATAAACACAGTGGGTCTAAGACAACGAAAGACAAAGAGAAAGTGCAGACAAGGACTATAAATACACGAGTGCTCATTAACAGAAACGTGAATCAGGTGCATGAGGTAGCGCATGTGGTCATGTGGTGTAGTGCAGTGGCTGATGGGAAATGGAGTCCGGGTTTCCCAGATACGTGACATAAGTCGTCATCACAAAGGCTTCTCCACCAAGTATTAAATACATTTCCGTTAGCGTGTTCAGTACTTTTTTCCTGTGTCATTCCGTTTTATTACAAACTTCATTTATGGACTTTAATGTGTGGATTTCTTCAGTTAATACTTCAGTCTTGTGAAAATTTCATGTGAATAGCCTCATTGGAAATATATTTACTGAAATTTTTTTTGACATTGTTGAAATGTTGAGTTATTTCTTTCACTGTATATAGATTTTTAAAAATCTAATTAATTCTGTCTTTTTCTTGTTTCAGGTAAGTGAACCACAAGTACATTCAGTGTGGACTTCAACGTACACCTTGGAGAGGAGTTAAATGGATATTTCTACTATTCCACTTATAAGATGGCTAAGTAACACCACTTTTGATTTGTCATTTGACTTAGGGCGCTAATTCAGAGGAATCCCAAAACGATTTTGATTCATTTACAATGTGCCATTTGTGATGTACTGTATAGAAGGAGCAGGCTTTGTGACCTGATGCTATGAATGCATCCAATTAAAAGTAGTTTGTCTTCAGTCCCATGTGCTCTGGGCTTCAGCATTTCACAACGCTCTAGAGAAGCTGTACAAATTGCTTCATTAATTATTAGTAGATTGGGATTGTGTTCATCAAGAGGGATTTATGATCAGTTAACAGTCTCCTCTACTGGGAAGTCTGGCACAAGCGTCTGGCAACCCAGCAGCTCTGCGGAAGGAATACATCACCCAGACAAGTCGGCAATAAAGCACGTTATTAAGAAAGGGCCAACTGTTGAGGTAATGCTGGGCCACCATCTCCCCATCCATCTTTTATTGTCTAATAGAGAGCAAATCGCCCATCAGCTTCTTATTGGGAAGAGACACACTGTTCATGTTACACTGATTACATCTCTGAGGCAGGAGTAGAGTGGACATGGCTATTATACCAACACTGACAAAATTAGCTCACTAAATACTAGAGTCCCATCATTGTGAATTATTGGAAAAACATGATAAAAGAGATAATTTTAGCACTTTTGGAGTAATGTTATACTGCTATGTTTCATGAAGTATGACTGCAAAAGGATTCCTTGTGTAATGTTCTCAGTAATCTGTACTTACAGGACTGTGTAATTAACTTTTACAATTAGCAGCATTAATACAGTCACTCAAAGGTTGAGTGCTCATAGTAGGCTACTTGTTTTGCTGTTTTGTTCTAAACACACATTAGTCAAGTGTGGCTCTGATTACCTTGAGTAATTAGCATTGCAGAATATGGCAGTTAAACAGATAATACATGACAGTTAGAAGTAAAAACAGTACTGTATGGCTTTGTAGTTAAACAAACTAAAAGCATCATGAAATAGCTGCATTTATGGAACCCTAACATTGCTAACTACTATGGAAAGTGAAAGTATGGTGGCACTGTGGTGCAACAGGTAGTCTTGCCGCTTCACAGACCTGTCTGTGTTTAGTTTCACATATTCTCCCTATTTTTGCAAGCGCTTCCTTGGGGTACTCTGGTTTCTTTCAACCTCCCACAAACATACTGTACAGTTAGGTAGATTAGCTGTGCTAAATTGCCCCTAGATGGGAATGAGTGCGCATATGTAGTGTTGCATGGTGAATTCCCACCACTGCACTGCATCCCCAGTGTTTTAGGAGATTGGCTCTGGACTCACCATGACTCTGATAAAAATGCCTGACCATGATAAAAATGGCTCCTGAAATGTGTGTGTAATTATGATAAAGAGCAAGGATTCCCTCTTTTTTTTGGATCCAGGGAGCCTATCACCTGTAAAATAAATTCCACAAACACGGTCAGCGCAGATTTATTTTATGAACATAATTCAATTATCGAATATGTACATTGTAAGATATTTCAGGTTGATTCAACTCAGGAACAAAAGTTCATCTGCTGCCTTAAAAATGTGAGTAAACTCTCAAGCTTTCTTTCAACTCAAAAAAATTGTTTTACAATTTTACAATTAAATTAATTAGAATTTTTGAAAACTTCTAAACTTGAGTTTAGTATCCAAAACCTGTCATGACAATTGGAGTTAAAGAGAAGAAATAAGTTCTTAATGGGGGTTTCATGTTTTACTGTGCACAAATACATCCTTCAGACACTGGAACAAAACAGGTGCGAGTTGTGTACGAGGTAACATTATTTGTAGTCTTACTTGTTTGGAGTTTGACGTAAACTTATTCAATCCAGGTTAAAGATCAACATGGCTAAAAACTCTTCATGACTCAATAATAAATAGAATAATTTTGATAATTAGGCTGTGATTTCGACAAGACCTTGGTTATTCTCCATGGACCCATGAACCTCCTAAGACATAGGGGATTGTTTAAAGGATTAAAACAGACCGATTTAGACAGACACCACTTAATGCACAAAGTATTTTTATTTATTTATTTATTTATTTTTGAATTTATTCTTTATTGTGTGAGGTCATTAATATACTGTTGATATTATTTAGGCCATAACTCTTAGCCTATGACTATGGACAGTTTATATTTTTACCTTGTGAAATTTGGTCAAAACAAGGAAAATTAAAATCAAGGGTAAAAGGTCACTGCATATTCAATATGAAAATATAATATTACCTCATTCTTTCTTTTAACACGTTACTGATTAGTTATTTGTTGAGTCCTTCCCTTGATTATCTGAATTACTATAAGTCGGCTAGGCAGTGTTGTGATCAAGTTACTTCATGTAAAAGTATATAAAAAGTTGTGTGTAAATTTAATTGAAGTCAACCCAACACATGGTTGGTTGTATAAAATAAAGGATTATTTTTATACTCATCAGGAACATTGCACTTGCTTTTTATTTAACAGACACTGTACATTAAGAATGATAAAGGATCCTCATAAAGAATGAACAGGAAGCAAGTCATTGTAAAAGTAATTGCATAAACAAATCAGTGAATGATCGGTCAGTTTCAGTAAACTTCTAAATAACGTCCCATATACTTGTTTTTATTGACGATTTTAAACTTATACCCAAGACAACAAATAATAAAAAATATAAAATTGGATATGTTTTCTTTCTGTTGAACATGGTAGAAAATATAGTTAAATGTGAAATTTTTTAAATAAATAAATAAATAAAGAAGAATGCCTCAGGTATATCAAGTATATGTTCTAGTTAAAAAAAATGTGTGTGAGATATATATATCCATCTATCTTCTACCGCTTATTCCTTCTTCAGGGTCGCGGGGAACCTGGAGCCTATCCCAGGGGGCATCGGGCACAAGGCGGGGTACACCCTGGACAGTCACAATCGCATACACACTCACACACTACGGACAATTTAGACACACCAATCAAGCTACCTAATGCATGTCTTGGGACTGGGGGAGGAAACCAGAGTACCCAGTTTGTCCCCACAGCACAGGGAGAACATGCAAACTCCCCTGGCGGGAATCGAACCCCGGACCCTGGAGGTGTGAGGCAAACGTGCTAAGCCACGGTGCGCCCTAGAATATAGATTAGAGTTAGATAGATTAAAGAGATTTATATATATATATATATATATATATATATATAAATAAATAAAAATACACATACAATACAAGTATACCCAAAACTTACCATAACATACCACAATAATAAATAATATGAACGCACCAAAAATAAAGTAAATGGTAAAAATGCTGAAACTTTTAACCAAGAAAGTTTTTTGTCCAAGTTATTTGTCCTTTTTTCACTAAAGAATTGCACATCCGAAAGCAAAATATACCAGAAAAAAAAATGTAGAGTAATGTCCTATTAAAAGGATGAACTTGTCTATAAGATTTTTTTCCCCATCATTATGATGTAGTTTTCAATTAGGCATTAGTGAACTCAATGTTCTTCTCAATTTAAAATTTTTTAAAAAATCATAATACTTTGTGTTTTTTTAAATAATTAATGCAAACATTTAATATATAATAAAGAAAACAACATGTAAAAAAAATAAACCATGACGAATTTTGGTTATGGTCAAAAACCAACAACTATCTGTTTTAATGCAAATTCAGTTTTAAATTTTTCCCCAAGTAACTATGGTAACCTCTGATGGAGTATATTTTGCTGTAGACATTATTACAGTAGAAAGAGGCTGAGGTGCTATACTATAGTGACATTTTGTACAGTACAGTATGTGAATGTAAATTTTTAGGTTGTGTTTAATTTTCTATTTTTTTTTTTCGACTTTTATGAATATTGACTACAGTTGGGTGGGGTGGGGGATCCTAAAACAAAAAAAACAGTATTGATATTCCTGTTTTCTTTTTTATACTATAAATTCCGCTCAACGGAAATTTATTTTGTAATCTGTTTTCACTTTGATATTGTAACGATACCTGCTGAAGACAACCGCGGACGAGCAGGTTGGCATGGGTTGAATAGACAGAAGAGGAAGACACGGAAGACAGTCGAAGGTCAGGCGATCAGGCGAACAATCCAAACAAGGTCGGGCAGTGAATCGTAAACGATAAACTGGCAGATATGTCCGAAAAACCAGGACAATCCATAGCATAGATAAAGGCTTGGTAAACGGCAGGGTCACGATAACTAAGCGTTTACTTCGCGACGGCGCGATGGTTAACGAGGCATTTTATAACTTATCAGCCGCACAGGTGCTGGTGATCAATACTCAGATGAACTTGAGCACTGGCATGGCTGGTAAGTGAGTACGCCCTCTGAGCCGTGGCGTAACAGATATAAGTTGCTTCTTTGTGTTTAGTGAAACCGGACCATTATCCCTTATGTTTGCTATTGGGGATCTAAATTCTCATTAAAGTAACGAAAATACAGCATCATGCAACAAGTTAGCAACAGAATCACTGAGCATGTCACTAATCATGTTTCAAAGTGGAATTCATCTTTAAGCCTTATATATGCCTTGAATAGGCATATAGTTCTGGTGCAATGATGTCAAAATATCCTAAAATATATAAATATATATATATATATATATATGTATGTGTGTGTGTGTGTGTGTATGTAGAACCCTGGTGTGTGAGGGTGGGGAGGAAGGCTGAGAGACAGGCAGAATTTCTAATGAGCTCTGAGATCACGTTTATTAAGACTTTGCTTTTCAGCACACATTTAAAACTCAACAGAAAACACTCACAGCTTTCGCTCCATCAGGGTTAAATTCAGGTTTCTTGGGGTGTGTGTCACAAGCTCTGCCAAGTGGTCTCACACTCCGTCTCTCTCCTGCTTATGGGTTATGGGACTCAACTGAAAGCACAGATACACATAAATCAACTCAGGCTAATAAAACACAGGTGAAAATCATCATGCGTGAGCTGCTGGTTGGACCTGCCTCTGGTCCTTTCACAGGTGATGCTCAACCTTGCCTCCACCACCACAATACTGAGTAGTTCAGTAAGTTCAACTAGATGTACATTCAGGTCAGTTTGGCTTTTTCTCTTTAGTGAGTTACTGAGTTGTGCTGATGTATTATATCTAGTGTATGGGCCATGTATTTAAAATGAACAGGTGCACAGTATGTGAGTCATTCATTTTGGTCCTTGATGCTATGCGTTTTATTAATCATGCTTATTTGCTTTGCTTGTATTTCTTCTTTTTTTGCCTTTGTTTTTATTCCTTTTGTTTTACCCAAGAACTAAAGTAAAAATAAGAATATAAATAGCCAATTGGAGCTGAAGAGGGACACACACCCAAAGTCTCCATAAAAAAAGGAGACAGCAGTGTATCACCCCTAGGGCTGCCAACAAAGTGGACCTAGAGTAAGCTAAAAAAAAATTGTAAAAAAAAAAAATTCCAGTACGAAAAAAGTCCCCTGCTGACTTCAAATCTACTAAATAGTCTGCGCACTTTAACAAATATAATGTCCATACCTTTTAAAGACTTATACCTAATAATATTACACTGTAGCATATTAAAATAAAATACAAGAAGAGAATAACAAGATGATAATAAAATAAAATAGAAATTAGAATAAATAATATTAGAATATAGAATAGAGAATAAATTGGAATAAAGAATAAATTAGAATAAAGAATATTATCAGAGAAAATAAATAAATAACCAAATAACCAAATAAATAAATAAATAAGGAACACTACACTGTGTAGGTGATGCAGTTCACCTCGGTTTTAAGAGTTTAACGTATTCTACTTGTATTTCTTCAGTTTATTTATATATAGTAATATTCTTTTTTGTCTATGTAACAGCAAGTCCTTTACAGAAAACTGTTACACCAAAATCAACACAGAATCAACGCAGGATCAGTTCCATTAATAAATCTTCAGCAACTCCTCACACATCATCACCACAAAGCCAATATCACATTATGAGCATACAGAATGCTTTAAATTGTGAAATTGACATTCAGATCAATCAAGCTTTTAATGAAGCTCCTTCCTGTCCCTTCTGCTTGACTTCTGATTGATATCTGTAGCAGGCAAGGATTGTAGTGCTTGCCTTTTTCTTGCAGAATTGAGCGGCCCCTCATGCCTACAACATCACTGCAGCAGCCGGCCGCCATAATTGACTTCAGTTTTCAAGGGCATGGAGAGGGCAAGTCATTAGCGAGGGTGCTCTCTCTCTCCTGTGGGCTTATCAGCCGATGGATTGAGCTCACGGCACACAACTCAATCAGAGCACTGACAAGGTGTGCAGCTGAATCAAGAGAGTCAGCATGGCACACACTACACACCTGGCACACACTTAAATATGCCAGCTAAACACACATTGACACACAATACCAACTGTTCTGTTATTCTCAAGCCTCTATAAATGCTCTCTATTATGAGAGAGCATTTTTTATCATGCATAAAAAACCATTGGGTTATACATAAGTAACCCTGTTCCCTGAGAAGGGAACAAGACATTGCGTTAGCTGAACGCAGTGGGAAGCACCCTCACACGTGACTGGTATCTGAAGCTTTTGTAACATCATACCTATTTATAAGCCTGCCGTGATCAGGTGACATGGCAATTATGTGCGGACCGGTCAGCCTCTATTATCTGAAGTGAAGATGCAATTCACAGGCATGCCCCAGTTTGACAAAGCTACGCAACGTCTCATTCCCTTCTCAGGGAACAGGGTTACATGCGTAACCCAGACGTTCTCTTTAAAAGGGAACTTCACATTGCGTTAGCTGAATGCAGTGGGAACGAGTATACCCACTCTGTCATACTAAGGGTACAGTCTGTTCAAAAAGACCCAAGCCTGAGGGTCACTGCAGGACACTTGAGCCTGGGCCAGAATGTATATCCAGGCTGTAAAATCTAATGAATGAGTGTGGCATAGACCACCCCGCCACAGCACAGACATCCTGTAATGATGCCCCTTTGGACAAAAAGTCCCAAAAGTCTCCATGCATTGGGGAGATCGTATGGGTTATGTAACCCTGTAACCCTGTAATGAGCTGCACTCTCACCCGTGGCCAGTATCTGAAGCTTGTGTAACATCATGCCTATTTATAGGCCTGCCGTGATCAGGTGAAGTGGCAATTAAGCATGTCAAGTGATACAAAAACAGCACCAGTGAACTGTGCCAACAGGCTTTATTATCTGTTGTGAAGACGCAATTCACAGGCATGCCCCAGTATGCCAAAGCTATGCAACGTCTCGTTACCTTAGAAAGGGAACAGGGTTACATACCAAGACATTCCGTGAAGTACACGCTTTGGGAACGACAAAACCCATTGAGGGTATGGCCTGTCTAAAAAGATCCGAGCCCGAGGATCATTGCAAGACACTCAAGGGTACCCTTACAAATCCTGTAAGGGTACACCTTTGGACAAAACCTTTGAGGAGCCGACCCCCCTAGTGGAATATCCCCTTATGCCCAGAGGCGTAGCGAGACCGTGCACTTCATAAGCAATAGAATTAGCTTCCACTATCCAATTAGAGATGTGCTGTTTCAACACAGAATCATCTCTGCTGTCGCTGCCAAAGCCAGCCAGCAGCTGCTCTGATTTACCCCACTGGCCGGATCGATGAACATAAATACAGAGAGCCCTTACTGGACACAGCCGGTATGAGGAACAGAGGAGGGCAGAAAGCCTGCAACACTACTGGCTGGGCAGTAGATGTAGGCACTTTAGGAATATACTCTGGCCTAGGATACAGGAAGGCCTTCACTAATCCTGGGTAAAGTCAAGGCAGGAAGGGGCAACAGAGAGCTTGTAGATCTCCTACTCGCTTGAGAGATGTAAGTACCTGCAGAAGAGCTACCTTTAGAGTCAGAAGCTTCTCAGAGGCTGACACTCATGGCTCAAATGTGGCGTCTGACAGACCTTCCAGGACCACAGAAAGGTCAGAGGAAGGTATGCGTGGTCTGCAGATGTGCCTCAGCCGCCTGACACCATACATATCCCTCGAAGTTAGTGGAAGTTGCCACACAGAAACTCCATCAATTGGGACGTGGCTGGCTGAAATGGCCACATAGACCCTGATTGTAGTAGGAGCCAACCCCGCTGAGAAACGTCCTTGTAAGAATTCCAGGACTGTAGCTATTGCGCAGTTCGCAGGGTCTAGCTGACGTTCCTCACACCACGAGAGAAAAAGTTGCCACTTGAGCACATACAATATTATCATGGATGGCGTTCTAGCATTCTACTTGGTCTCTACAACCTCAGTTGTGAGACCAGAATCTATGAGCTGGTGCCCCTCAGGGGCCAGACCCACAGTTTCCGGCCGAGGGTGAAAAATCAGCCCTCCGGCTTGAGACAGTAGATCCCTGGGAATCTCTGAAGGAGCGCTGTCTAGCAGGGATTTTGTCTCTGAGAACCATATTCGAGCCAATAAGGTGCTACTAGCTGCAGACGTAGACTGTCTTGGCGAACTCTCTCCAGAACTTGTGGGAGCAGAGTGATGGGGGGAAACGCATATATATGTGGCCTTTGCCACATGTGCACCATTAGCGTCCAGCCCTAATGGTGTGGGAGGACTGAGGGTGAACCACAGTGTGCAGTGTGTTGTCTCCTTAGCGGCGAACACATCCACTCCCGCTTGGCTAAAACTCCGCCATATGGAATCCACCACTTGTAGATGGAGCCACTAATCCCTGGGCCTCAGCCCCTGCCTCAAAAGGATGTCTGCCCACATATTCCAAATTCCCCAGAATGTACATTGCACTCACTGACAAAATGTTCCCTCTGCCCAGAGAAGAATTGAGATGTCACACATGGTGACCTCTCAATTGAGGAAGAAAGAATTTCAGTGCTAGAAATAT
The DNA here is from genome assembly GCA_012411365.1 of Ameiurus melas. NCBI lineage: Eukaryota > Metazoa > Chordata > Actinopteri > Siluriformes > Ictaluridae > Ameiurus > Ameiurus melas. The sequence continues at coordinate 7,067,411 of CM022763.1, forward strand.
TACCTGCAATTCTAGGCTATTTATATTCCACTCCAGATGAGGGCCGCTTCAGCGACCATGAGCTGGACAGCCATCTAAGACCACACTCCAGTCTGTGAGGGCGGTGTCTGTCATTACCGATTTTGTGCTAAGGAGACACCCCTAGAGTGCGACACAAGGCTAGAAACCCGGGGACATTTCTAAATTCTCAGAACATGTAGGCTTTACCGTGTGACACTGATTACTCTCAGAGGTTTTGTCCTTGGATGAAACCCCAAACTTCTCATCCATCAATGATCTTCCACCACTGAAACAGTCTCCTGTGCAATAGGCCCAATAGTATGATGTTGGCTGCTGCTGCCATAAGCTCCAACATCTCTCATAGAGACTGGAGGGGAGGCCAAGATCCTGCTTTATCTTACTCAATGTTGATAGGATTGACCCTACGGATGTTGGGGATAGAAACGCCCTCATCGTAGTAGAATACTTATAACCCCTATAAAAGTTGTCCACTGCACTGGAGAAAGCATACTTTTCTGAGCTTCAACCTGATCCCCAAGCTCTTCATGTGGGCGAGAACAACATCTCGATGTTGAACCGCCAGTTCCCTGGATTGTGCTAGAATTAACCAGTCAACCAATTAGTTTAGTACACGGATGCCCTGGAGTTACAATATAGCCAGAATGACACGTCGTGAAAGTGCGAGGGGACAAAGCTAGCCTGAAGGGAAGAAGCCGATATTCTGGATCTTTCTATGTGGAAATATGCACTTTTTAGCTCTATTGTCACAAACCAGTCCTCAAACTGAATCTATGGAACGATAAGTCTGTGCATAAGCATCTTGAACCATTATGTGCAAAGAGTATAGTTCAGATGACACAGATCTAAAATTGGCTGCATACTCCTCTATTTTTTGCAGACCAGGAAATAATGGCTCTAAAATCCTCCCTCCCTCAGGGAACGGGGTACATGTTCTATGGCCCCTTTGTCCAAGAGGGATCTTACTTCCTGTGTTAATGTCGGGCTCTGGTCTGTGCTGACTTTTGTGGTAAGCACAACTATGAACTGGGGGGTCGAGCTCTAAGCTGGATCCGGTAATCCTTTTCTATGCTAGACTGAACCCATGGAGACACATTTGGCAGTTGTTTCCATGCTTCCATGTAGAATAGTTAATGTCACTAAAACACCAGTGACATTAACTATTCCACATTCTATTAGAGGGAAAACATCAGATTTCCCATCAGACACACTGAAAACTTGGGACAGCCTTGGCTAGGGGAGGCCCTACAATAGCACTGGGGGCTAACTGCCCTAACAACCTCATGTCCCCTGATACGTCCCTCCATGGCCCCTCAGGACCACTCTTCTTTGTCTGCTTGACCTTTATGACCATTCTCAGATCAGGCCTAGTAGCAGGCCACGACTGTGGCCGCCCAGTTCTCCTGGCTGTCTGCGGGGGTTGGCAGGCTGCCATACTTGCCTTCTATGTCTCCCATACACCAGTGCAGGCCCGGGCTCCGCTCGTGGATGCCCGGGTGAACTCGACACAACAGGGAAGGAACTGGATGCCGCCATATGTCGAGCTCACTCAGCAGGTCTGCTTGGTAGGCCTGCAACACTGTCATTGTCTGCAGTGACCCTCAAGCAAGACTTGCCCACCAATGCCACGGTGGCCTGACATGGCTTGGATGTCAAAGCCGGCCTCCCTTAATTACCTGCCATCGATTGAGAGAGGTAGCTCACAAGTGCCTCCTTCACCTTCAACATAGCTAAATAGACTTGCAGTAAATATTTTATTTACATTTTATTTTAACCCCATTTTCTCCCAAATTAAGTCATAGCCAGTACCCTCTAGCACATACTTCCACCAAAAAAGTTAAAAAAAAAGTTCTTGGAAAGCAAAAATACATTCACTAGTTGCGCTGTGGGAGTTGTCGACTAGTTGGAGCAGTGGGAAAATACTTTGTTACTGATAATATAGTTGCATAAGTGTGCACACCCCTAAGCACCTTTTGATTTTATTACAGTCAGTCAGTCTGTTTGGATTGGATAAGAGTCTATCAGAGTGGCACATCTTGAAATGGCAATATTTTCCCACTCTTTCTTGAAATCCATGAAACTGTAATTGTCTCCTGTGCACAGCCTGCTTCAGGTCACCCCACTGATTTTTAGTTGGAGTCATTTCTGGGCTCTGGCTAGGTCATTCGAAAACATTCAAAAACAAAGACATTACTTTGTTAATTTGGATGTACAGTGAGGGAAAGAAGTATTTGATCCCCTACTGACTTTGTACATTTGCCCACTGACAAAGAAATGATCAGTCTATAATTTTACTGGTAGGTTTATTTGAACAGTGAGAGACAGAATAACAACAAAATAATCCAGAAAAACGCATGTCAAAAATGTTATAAATTGATTTGCATTTAATGAGGGAAATATGTATTTGACCCCTCTGCAAAACATGACTTAGTACTTGGTGCCAAAACCTTTGTTGGCAATCACAGAGGTCAAACGTTTGTAGTTGGCCACCAGGTTTGCACACATCTCAGGAGGGATTTTGTCCCACTCCTCTTTGCAGATCTTCTCCAAGTCATTAAGTTTTCGAGGCTGATGGTTGGCAACTCGAACCTTCAGCTCCCTCCACAGATTTTCTATGGGATTAAGGTCTGGTGACTGGTTAGGCTAGTCAGGACCTTAATGTGCTTCTTCTTGAGCCACTCCTTTGTTGCCTTGGCCGTGTGTTTTTGGGTCATTTTCATGTTGGAATACCCATCCACGACCCATTTTCAATGCCCTGGCTGAGGTACATTTGACGGTACATGGCCCCGTCCATCGTCCCTTTGATGCGGTGAAGTTGTCCTGTCTCCTTAGCAGAAAAACACCCCAAAGCTTAATGTTTCCACCTCCATGTTTGACAGTGGGGATGGTGTTCTTGGGGTCATAGGCAGCATTCCTGCTCCTAACACGGCGAGTTGAGTTGATGACAAACAGCTCCATTTTGGTCTCATCTGACCACAATACTTTCACCCAGTTGTCCTCTGAATCATTCAGATGTTCATTGGCAAACTTCAGACGGGCATGTATATGTGCTTTCTTGAGCAGGGGAACCTTGCGGGCGCTGCAGGATTTCAGTCCTTCACGGCGTAGTGTGTTACCAATTGTTTTCTTGGTGACTATGGTTCCAGCTGCCTTGAAATCATTGACAAGATCCTCCCGTGTAGTTCTGGGCTGATTCCTCACTGTTCTCATTGCAACTCCAAGAGGTGAGATCTTGCATGGCGCCCCAGGCCGAGGGAAATTGACATTTCTTTTTTCTCTTCCATTTGCGAATAATCGCACCAACTGTTGTCACCTTCTCACCAAGCTGCTTGGCAATGGTCTTGTAGCCCATTCCAGACTTGTGTAGGTCTACAATCTTGTCCCTGACATCCTTGGAGAGCTCTTTGGTCTTGTCATGGTGGAGAGTTTGGAATCTGATTGATTGATTGCTTCTGTGGACAGGTGTCTTTTATACAGGTACAGGTATCCCTTTAAGAGTGTGCTCCTAATCTCAGCTTGTTACCTGTATAAAAGACACCTGGGAGCCAGAAATCTTTCTGATTGAGAGGGGGTCAAATACTTATTTCCCTCATTAAAATGCAAATCAATTTCTAAAATTTTTGACATGCGTTTTTCTGGATTATTTTGTTGTTATTCTGTCTCTCACTGTTCAAATAAATCTACCATTAAAATTATAGACTGATCATTTCTTTGTCAGTGGACAAACGTACAAAATCAGCAGGGGATCAAATACTTTTTCCCCTCACTGTATGCCTTGAGTCATTGTTGTGCTGAAAGTTGAAATTCCTTTTAATCTTTAGTTTCTGTAGGGAATTTAGTCAGCGGTGGGCAGAACACAGACACACAGGAGGCTACTTCGGGTGAACACGTGTGGAATTTTATTTACAAAAGTCCGTGAGAGTGTGCGTGTGTGTGCACACGGGTGACCGTAAGATTAATTGCTCTCTCTTCATGGGGCTGCCGGCGTTGCTCCAGGGTTTTCCCGGGTGGCAGGGATCCTTCTTTTTCCCTTCAGGCAGCGCCGCGGGTGCAGTCAGTGGCCGGAGTCTACGGTTGCATCAGTCTTGTCTTAAAAAAACACAACACGGATTAGTACAGGTGCCCAGAGAGTCTTCTCTCCTTAGCGAGTGGCGTATTGGCCCTTTTATACTCTCCTGGATGGTGGAATTTTCCCATGCCGCCCACCATTCAGCAGCCGTGTGTGCGTCGGTGGCCCTGCCCCACTTCCACGCGTTCTCCGGCTGTCCAAAACATGGGTGGTGCTGAAGCAGAGCTGTCGCTACAGTGGCAGTTGCGGGAGGAGCCTGAAGAAAAGGAGCCCTAACGCGTGATGCCGCCACCACCGTGCTTCACTGTGGATATGAAGTTCTTTTGTTGTTATGCTTTTTTTTGCATCAATCATACTGTTTTGAATTCTATAATTATTATACCATTTGGAATTGGTCTCATCAGACAGTAACCCATTTTTCCACATGGTTCAGGGTGATTTAGTTGAGCTTTATGTTTTTTTGTGAGAAAGGGCTTCTGTCTAGCCACCCTAGCCCACAGTCCAGAAATGTGAAGAATATGAGAAATTGTTGTCACACGCAGAGAGTAATCCGTACTTGTCAGATATTCCTGCAGCTCCTTTAATGTTCCCATACGTCTCTTGGCAGTCTCCTCTGTAAGTATTTGTCTTGTTTTTTTTTTTTTTACACATTTTGGAGGGACGTCCTGTTCTTGGTAATGTCACTGGAGTGCTCCATTTTCTCCAGTTGTTGCTGATGGCCTTTACAGTGTTCCTTGGTACATACTTTGGAAATGTTTTATACCCCTATCCTGATCAACACCTTTCAACAAGTAAAATACCATGCATGCTATGGAAGCTCTTTGCGGACCAAGGCTTCAGCAGTCGGATGAAAACAAGAAGATGCAAAGAAAGTCTTACAGAAAGAGCTGATCATGAGACTGAATGTGATTGGTTCATTCTATTTTCCCCAAAAAAATCTGATTATTTTTTGCTTTTTTGTTTTATATGGTGTAATTTCAGTTTTATATAGTGTAATTGCTGATTGGTGTGTCGAAATTGATGAATGGGTGTGTGAGTGTGTATGTGATTGTGCCCTGCGATGGACTGGCACCCTGTCCAGGGTGTACCCCACCTTGTGCCTGATGCTCCCTGCGATAGGCTCCAGGTTCCCCGTGACCCTGAGAAAGGAGTAAGTGGTAGAAGATGGATGGATGGATGGATGGATGGTGGAACGTCTTTGTTTATTAATACATTTTTTTACTGCTCACAAATTGCCATTTTAATGGGGGTGTGTAGACTTTTTATATTAATTGTATTGTAAAACCAGCTTTGCAGCCAAGAGACTCCTGTCTCTCTATGAGACACTCACTCTTAGTCACAGTATATCTGAAACCTCTGAAAAGGCTGCTTACTCAATGTGTACATAATTAATCGGAGAGCTGTGTCTATTGAGAACAGAATAACAACAGCAAGACCTTGAGGTCTTTTCATCAATGTTCATGACAACCGTAAACATATATCCAATTTATTCTTCTCATTCACTGAACTAATAATCATATACACTAACTGCCAGCTTAGTGTTACAGAAATGAACACTTCCTCAGTTACTTGCTTTCTAATTTGAAGGTAAATTTGGATGGATGACAGAAACAAAGGCGGCTTTCTGGGGGAATTATGAGCATTGCTGTTGAAGCAGTCTCCCATCCCGTACTCACTTTCAAAACAGCATGCTTCATTTACTGCCATATGCAATATGAAGTAATGCTGTGCATGATTGATAATAATTATGGGTTTAATTACCACCTAACCCAGTACTTTCTCCCTTTACACTATCAGATAGAGCTGAGTATGAGGCCTTGTCCAGCTGATTGATTCCTTCGCGGAAATACAAAAATTATAAAACCTCGACTTTTCAGGCTGCATTATCATTCACCTGAGTGCAGTGCTGACAGAAAGACATGGCTCTCTTATCATAATGGCCTCCCTCTACACCTAATCATTTTCCATTAAAGTGGAGTTCATATAGGCAAAAGAAGAAGTGCTGTATAAGACGGTGTGACAGGAATGTTGAGAGGTCCTCTGTTCTAGAGGTACAAAAATGTTGGTCAGTCAGCAGGTGAACCAAATCGCAATATGGCAGACTGTTTCATATATTAAGGTATCGTCAAGCCATTACTTTTCCTTGCACCATTAGAAAACCCCTCCTCCTACAATCACTACTTTATTAGGAACAGCATTCTAATACTGATAGGTCCCTCTTTACTCTCAGAACAACCTCAGTTCTTCATGGCATGGATTCTACAAGATGTTGGAAACACTCTTTTGAGAGTTTGGTCCATGATGACATGACATGATTTGTCAAGTGCACATTCATGCTGCAAATCTCCTGTTTTACCACAGTGCCAAGACTCTATTGGCTTCAGATCTGGTGACTCAGGATGCCATTGAAGTACGCTGAACTCATTGACATGTTCCTGGAAAAAGTTTTTGTGACATGGCACATTATCATGCTGGAAGAAACCATTATACTGTACTATGGATAAATTGTGACCGTGAGAAATGTGGAAACAGTACTCAAATATGCTGCAGCATACTATCAGATAATGCTTGATTGGTATTAAGTGGCACAGTGCGTACCAAAAAACATTCCCCACCTCATTACACCACCCCGATCAGCCTGACATGTTGGGACAAGGTAGGTTGGGTCCATGAATTAATGCATTTGACACCAAATTCTGACCATACCATCCACATGTGACAGTGATTTTCCCCAACCGTCAACTGTCCAGTTTCTTTGAGTCTGTGCTCACTGTAGCCTCAGATTCCTGCTCTCCTGTATGCTGACAGGAATGGAACCTGAAGTGGTCTTCTGCTGTTGTAGCGCATCTGCCCCAGATTTGTACATAATGTGCATCCTGAGACATCTTCTCTGCTCACCATGGTTGTAAGAGTAGTTTTGCAGTTACTGTAGCCAGTTTGAACCAGTCTGGTCTTTCTGATCTGACCTTTCTAAGCAACAAGGTATTTCTGCCCAATAGAACTGCCACTTACTGGTTGATTTTTTATTTTTTTTGTCATCCTAAGTAAACTCTAGAGATTGTTCTGTGTGAGATCAGAAATTTTTGAATATGCAAACCAGCTTGACCATGCCATCCTTTTTCAGGTTTTAATAGCATTGAAATGTCATTGCTTTGGCTATTTGGAAATGCTTCCCTGTGTTTAATTGCTTCATCAATTTTGTTAAAAGTGTGTCCTGTGTGTGTGTGTGTGTGTGTGTGTGTGTGTGTGTAGAAATGTTCTGAAATGGCTTGTATTGGCACTTTCTGCAACTCTCTGTGTGAAACTGTAGAAAGAGTTTAAAGGCCTGAGGGAGTTGCAGCTTAGGGAACAGTCAAGGACTTAAGACCCCTCATTTCCGAGTCATAGCACATGTCTTTGTGTGGTCAAGGCTGTGCATGGTTATGTGGATGTGCTTTCAGTGTTTGAGTAGGAGTATGCAACAGTTGTGCAACTTGTTTCATGGCACATCTGATTATGTGGGTGATACCTAATCAATAACTTTCTGAAGTTTCTTTCTCTTAAATGTGTGTAAGCCATTCATTCATTTGAAGTCTGGGGATATAAGTGAATTTCAGCATGTTTGCCATGCTAATATAAAACCCACCAGTGAGTCAAGCAGAATCTTTTTCTTCACTTGAGTCCACATGCTTATGAATATGGAAGCAATTTTTCAACACACAAAAGCCCTAAGAACTTTCACACGTTTATGGACTAATCCACTTTGCCTCATGGACTAATCGTGTTTATCCACCATGAGTGCTGTACAATAAATGCTCTTGTATAGTACCATTCTACATTTTTAAGTAACAAGTTCTATATGTAAATAAACATAGCTGAACTGTAGGAATCTTGTTTATCCAATGCCTACATATAATTTCTCATTTGCTGATTGCAATATTTTGTGAAATCATGAATATGTTGACCAACAAATGCAACTAAGAGGCCAAAACCTATTCCGGAATGTCAATGCCCCTGCGCACAAAGCGAGATTCATGGTTTGCCAAGTTTGGAGTGGAAGAATTTGAGTAGCCTGCACAGAGCTACTAAATCTAGAACAGGATGTTCAAAAAGCACAAAAGAGTGTGCTGGTTAGTTATCTACAAACTTTTGACAAATTAATATAGTGAAAAATAGCCTAAAGGAAAATTAGACATCTAGGATTTCCAAGGAAAAATAAATGCTTTCAGAGCTGGATGAAGTCAAACAATGCTGATCATATTTGACAAATATTTCAGTTGTGGGAAGGTACTTTGTTCTCAGCCATGCTGTTAGAAAGGCTGTTTATGAAAGAACTTTATGTTTGTCATGTGACATTGGTTTTTCTCTTCCATTAGATGGGTAAATGGATTTCAGTAAGAGGGTTGCACTGAGTGAATTAGCTATTTGAGTAGAACATAAAAACTTTTTTTATTTGTTTGATGCATCTATTTCCCTTGGGAACCCTGGATGCTTCACCTTTAGCCTGGAACACATCTGTAGAGACATTTCACTACATTATCCTCCATCCTTGGATGGTCATTCGTTGAGTTATAATGAGGGCCTTGTTGGTGGACATTAGCTTCTGTGCTGTGCATTCAGGTTGTCCATGCAAGTGAATTTTAAATAGTTGTATATCCTAAAATAGTGTAATATAACAGACAGTGGAAATGCCATTTTTTAAGCCTGTGTATAAGTGTTAATTGACATGTGGTTTGACATTCATTGCTACACAAAAAAAAGTCCTGAATTAGATTTTGCTTTAATTAGTTGACAAACTTTTTACATAAAATTGTATTTTCCCAACTTAAATATCTCATGCCATTTCCAAAATTAGTGGATACTTCAACCAACTATTAATTAAAACCGAATTACAGTATGTAAAATAATATATTATATAATAAAAATAAAATAATAAAAGAGAACTCCATTGTAGTTACTAAATGTGAATCTGACATTCAATACATTACAGCCCAGAATATCAAATCAAACTAATTGAATCAATATATTGTCTCACAAAGCTAATAAAATGTCCTAGAGGCTCAGACATGTTGAACACCCACAAGAAGACAGAAACACATTTTATTTAACAAGACAAATATTCTACCACTAAAATATTGATATAAAAATCTATAAGCGCAATGTAATTGTATTACATTATAAATATGTCACTGTGTTATGCTGAGCTGTGGGTGTACTTGGTTTTTAAAGGGAATGGGAGGATTGTATTTGATTGGATAGCATGTAACCATGCCTCTCAGATTTTTTATTATTATTTATTTATTTTTTTTAATGTGCCACTTTTCAGCAAGGTACCCCCTGCTTGATGATGAAGACAATATCAAGAGTATAAAAGAAAATGGTCTCATATTTTATTATTCTGCTTATAATGAAAATAGGGTGCTTAAACTTAAACAGGATATACAAATAACCTTTAAAGTGGTTGTTCATCCTGGGTTTGAATTAATCCCTAGCCAATGTTTTAGTGAATCATTACTGCTGCCCTTCCATGCAAAGATTACCCTTTGTATTTCAAGATACCATCAGACACGATGTAATTTTGTCCAAATACAAAAAAAAGTGTGTTTTTCAGCAGGGCTTGGCATGGCATTGAGAAGCTCATAGATAAATGTCAAGGAAACTATTAAGCATGCGTGTAAATCACATTTTAACAGGAGACCTTCCCTCCTGTGCACAAGGGCAGTGCAGGGGTGGCGGCCCATTCTAATGAAAGAGATTTAGAGTCAGCGGTGTTTATATTAGCTCTACATGGACCTAGGAAATGTGTTGAAAAAACAAAATAAATCACACCATAGCATCTTGGCTGAACGCTGCTTGAAGGCACAATTAATCTAAATGCATGCGTTTTTCTCATCAATAGCTCCCGTGGACATGTGCTGAAATTACGAGCAGTGAAGACACATATAAAACGGGCACAGTCACAGCAGATCAATGGCACTTAATTAAAAAGAGATAGATGCTAAACAATGAATCAGAGCAGCTTTAATAGTAGACGCTCCAGTCTCACCCTGTCAAGAACAACAATGGTGAACAAGGACTTCCACATTGATTGTTTCTTTTCATTTATTGCTTTGGTTTAACCTCAGTCCTTTATTGTGTGACCGTTGGTTGGGTTGTTCACCTGGTACCCTAGGCCACCTATTCAGTAAGATTCGCTCCATTGACTCCATGTGTGCTTCAGAGGCTGATTTGCTCGATGTAGCCAACCCTGGATATACAAATCTGATCTATTATATGGGTACCTCAGGCAATCAAAGCACATTTTAATTGATCAATTTAACTGATTGCCCAATCAAAATCTAATCTACTTTAGGTTCGATTTTCCCATTGCCCTCTGTCACTGATTTTAGATAAACCGACATTATCAAATTGTGTCAGTGAGACAAGGGTGAAAAAGTTAGTAGTTGCGAAGACTTTAAAGAATAAATGTTTGTAGATTAAAAGTTTGCTGTATGGAACTCTCTGAAATAGGACATTTAAAACAGTCACTTGTAATATCTGTTTATGCTAATGTTTACAAGGCAGTCACATTAAAGCTACTTTCAATGATAACAATATTATAAGACCTTGAAAGCATATGAAGAATTTGAGTATTCATACAGATCACTCAGGTAAAGACATCGCAAAAGGACACACTGGAGGGTGCTGTCCATCCATCCATCCATCCATCTTCTACCGCTTACTCCTTTTCAGGGTCATCGGGAACCTGGAGCCTATCCCAGGGAGTATCGAGCACAAGGCAGGGCACACCCTGGACAGGGTGCCAGTCCAGGGTACTGTCAAAAGGCAATTGAGAGATTGACGAAATAATAGAGGGAGAATTTATTGCTTGGGTAGCATAGCGGCGCAGCAGGTAGTGTTGCCACCTCTCAGCTGCAGGGTCCTCAGTCTGATCCTGATTTCAGTTTATTCATGTTCTTTCCATGTCCATATGTGTTTCCTCTGAGTTCTCTGTTTTCATCCCGCTGTCCCAAAAACAAACATGCAAACACAGATTGGTGACTCTAAATATATGTGTGTGTGTGTACATCGTGCCCTGCAATGGACTGGTGTCCCATCCAGGGTGCCCCATCCATCTCAGACATTTAAATATTAGAGTTGTACAGTAAGACCCATGACTAAATATTGTAAGGATTTTAGCCAGTGGCAGAGCACAGACACAATGGAGGCTGTGTCAGTGTCATGGGAGATTTATTCAAGACAATCGGTGAGCAGGGTGTGTGTGTGTGTGTGGGTTGAAGGGTGATTGGGTGGTGAGGGTCTCAGCCGTCGGAGGTTACAGCCAAGGGGGTGGGGCGGAGCCATCACTCGCCTCGGAGTCACCTGAAATCAGGAAAAAACACACAACAGAAATTAGCAGACATGCACGCGTCAGCAAAACTGAATAAAACATGCCAGAGATTCGTGCACATGCTCTGAGATACTTCTCTCTTTCTGCGAGTGGAATATCGCCCTTTTATACTCTCCCCTCGCTTGCTGGATGGTGGAAATCTTCTGCATGGAACACCATTCTCGAACCGTGGGTGTGTCGGTGGCCCCGCCCTGCCGCCACGTGCTCTCTGGTCGTCCAAAATATCAGTGGCGCTGAAGCGGAACTGTCTCTTCTGCGCCACTGCAGCAGTTGCGGGAGGAGCGATCTTTGCTTCCTGTGCGCCGGCTACCGGCCTGTAGCCACAGTACCCCCCCCTCAGGTCCGATCCTACTGCCGCCGCGTGTCGGGCATTGAGAGGCCGTCTGCATTTCCGTGTTGGGTCCCTGCCCGGTGCTGGACTTGGAATGAGAAATCTTGTAAGGAGAGGAACCACCAAGTCACCCGGGCATTAGGGTCCTTGGTCTTGGCCATCCACTGGAGTGAGGAGTGGTCTGTCACCAGGACGAAGTTCCGCCCAGCCAGGTAGTACCGTAGTTCCTCGATGGCCCACTTTATTTCTAGGGCCTCTCTCTTCACAGCCGCATACTTCCTCTCCACTGGGGACAACTTTCGGCTAATGTATTACATAATGTACATTTCACCTGGTCAGGCTGGCCCTTCTTTGTGAGATCTGAGAGGGGGGAGGGAAGAAAGAAGTTAGGTACAAACCTACGGTAGTACCCCACGAACCTCAAGAAGGCACTTACCTGTTTTTTTGTCGAAGGTTGAGGATAACCCTTTACTGCCTCAATTTTCTTTGCCTGTGTCTTGAGTAAGCCCTGGCCCATACGGTACACGAGGTACTGTCCTTCGGTCAGCCCCAGGTGGCACTTTTTGGCGTTGGCTGTCAGCCCAGCCTTCTGGAGCTCCTTCAGGATTTCCCCCAAGTGGAACAGGTGGTCCAACCAGGTGGAGGAGTGAATGACCACATCGTCCAGGTAGGCGGCTGTGAAGGCACGATGGGGTCGCAGTACAATGTTCATCAGCCTCTGGAATGTCGCGGGAGCTCCATGTAGCCCACAGGGGTACTGCTTCTGGGCGGGGGTGAGTTCTTCGCCCAGTTGGATTAAGGTGCCCTGGTCGTGATCTGTGTCTAGGGCCGAAAACGCAGACTGTACTGTTTCTGGCCCTATCCACCTTTTCAACAGGTTTACGTGGTACGGTTGTGTGTCTGCTCGCTTACCGGGCTGCTGCAGGTGATTAGTTTACGGGACCTCTCCTCTCGAGGACTGTCCTGCCACCGATCTAGGAATTTGCAGGAGCAAATACTACAGAAAATAGTACAGGGTATTAGCAGGAGTACTCGATCACCAGGTTGGAACTCGTGGGCTTGTGCTGGGTGGTTGTACACTCGTTTCAGTTCCTCCTGGTTTGCTCTCATATGTGCCTGGATGATCAGGGCCACTCAGTCGATCTTCTCCTGCATCTCCTGTACATACTCGATGACTGGGCGGAACGGGGACGGCTGTTCTTCCCAGGCTTTCCTTGCCATGTCCAGGAGTCCATGCGGCCGCCATACGAAGAGGAGCTCGAAGGGTGTGAAGCCCGTTGATGCCTGGGGGCACTCTTGGACGGCGAAGAGAACACATGGCAGGAGGAGGTCCCAGTTCCTCCTTCCCTGATTACCACCCAGCGCAACATCTGCTTTAAGGTCTGGTTGAACCGTTCAACCACCCCATCTGTTTGTGTGTGGTAGACCAGTGCCTTTAGGTGTTTCACCTGCAACAGCCAACACAGATCAGACATAAGCTTTGACACAAAAGAGGTACCTTGGTCAGTTAGAATGTCTTTTGGGATCCCCACATGGCTGAACAGGAGCGTCAGTTCTTTGGCGATGTTCCGGGAGGTGGCTTTACGCATTAGTACCACCTCGGGGTATCTGGTGGCATAGTCCACGATTACCAAGATGTATTCATGGCCTGGGGCAGATATTTGGAGTGGCCCGACGAGGTCCATGCCGATCCTCTCAAACGGCATGCCTATGATGGGAAGCGGGATGAGTGGTGCTGGTGGGGGCTTCCTTGGGGCCATGCGTTGGCACTGGGGGCATTGTTGGCAGAAGCTCCGGACCTCTGCATCCATACCTGGCCAGCCAAACGGTCTTTCAGCTTCTCCAGGGTGTTTCTTGCCCCCAGGTGGCCCCCGAGCAGATGGGCATGGGCCAGGTGCATCAGGGCCTGCGTTCTGGTTTTGGGCACGACCAAGAGGTCCACGGTTTCCCCTCCGCGGTTGGTCCGCTTGTAAAGTAAGCCTCCTTTGACTAGAAAGTAAGAGGAGGGGAATCTCTGGTTTGGGCTCTGGTCGACCCCTTCGATCTGGCACACCTGGGCCCAGCAATACTTCAGGTGGCTGCCCTCTTTCTGATCTTGGCCAAAGTTCCCCTGCCGGTTTAACTGCTGGAATACAGACGAGAGAGGTTAGAATGTGTGTGCAGCTTACCTTCTGTCCCGGCGTCCACCTCGCCTCGGGCCTGGTAGGCCTGTTGCACTCGTTCTTCCTTTGCTCACTGGGGCGGTTTTGACCGATCCAGTGTGGGGAGGACACGTCCTGCCGGTCCTTCAGTGTCCCATGGTCTGGCTCGGTCGGGCTGGGCTCGTCCTTCGGCGTCCCGTAGTCCCGGCGGCCTTGCTGGTGCTGTCCCTCTTTTGGGGGGGGGGGGGGGTGGGGGGGGGGGGGGGGGGGGGGGGGGGGGGGGGGGGGGGGGGGGGTTAATGGGGAGGGGGGGGGGAGCCATCTCTCGCTTAGGAGTCACCTGAAACCAGGAAAAAACACAACAGCGATTAGCAGTCAGCAAAACTGCATAAAACACGCCAGAGATTCACGCACATGCCCTTTTATACTCTCCCCTCTCTTGCTGGATGGTGGAAATCTTCCGCATGGTGCACCATTCACGAACCATGGGTGTGACGGCGGCCCCACCCTGCCGCCACATGCTCTCTGGCTGTCCAAAATATTTGGTGGCGCTGAAGTGGAACTGTCTCTTCTGCGCCACTGCGGGAGGATCGATCTTTGTTTCCTGTGCGCCATCTACCGGCCTGTCGCCACAATATGTAGGAAAGCTGTCTGACAGATGTTCCTGCAATTTGATTTACTGCTGATATCTGGAATTCATATGTTTGTCATTAGTTTTACTGACCACTATATAAATATAGCATGCTAAACAACTGCATGAATATCATACCGTTGAGTTTATAATGCAGGTAATGAGAATATGCTTGAGAAACACAGAAGCAGAGCAGCGCAAGCAGTGCAATTCCCATTAGCTTGTTTTTGGGGAAAAAAGCAACATGATGTAGAACTAAAGTATGAAGCTTGGACTTCACTGGCACATGATTAGGCTGGTTAGGATAGGTGGAGAAGGAACAGAGAAAGCTATATTTAAGCAAAAATATTAGGTATTATCTCACGTTTTTCCTCAGTTAGAAGTACAATGAGTTGGTCAAAATGACACTTAATTGAAGGTTAAAAAAGTGTCCGCACTTAATTGTACTCATTTCAACCTTGAATTTCTGTTATTTTATTAGCTAAATTGTCTCCTAGTTGAGTAAGACGTTTTAGATTTTTTTCCAATGGACAAGATATTCTTTTTTCATTGCAAAAAGTAAAACTTGAAATGAACCGAAAAAACTTAAAAAAAAATTCACCTTTTTGTAGAAGCATTTACTCATATAAAAGTGAACATTCAACACCTTACATTGTATATTTTGAATTCATATGATTCAAATAAAGCAAGTACATTTGATTAATAGGCAATATTATCCTGGATTTGTTGTGGCATCTAAAAGGATTTGTTGTGGCATCTATATTATAAATTAAGGCTATTGATTTGATTGGATGTTGTGAATAATTGAATTAGTAAGGGTAGTAGTATTCATTGTCAAGTATCTATTTCAGGTAAAATACAAGTAAAATTACTTGTTCTTTCCATGTCTGCTGGTTTTATATGCCATGCTAATTATGCTCTCATATAAGGAGTGAAGAGAATGGAGGACCGGAGCAGTAAAATGTCAGAGTCTCTTGTAAATACAGCAAACAGCAGCTTTGGCAGTGTATTTATTTCCATCTTATACAAGAAAAATGGAGACAGGGCCTTTGAATACATCAGCACTTGTTTAAATGCAGACCTAACCTAGTATAATACTGATATAATACTGAACTTTACACAGCTGAATGCTACACAGTTTTCCTCACTTGCTGGTTCTCTATGTTATGCACCAGTAGGGTTGAAAGAGCAGCCTGTAACACCATTGATAAAAAAAGAAAGCGTCTGTCAGCAGACTGATGCAGATTTTCCTCAAAAGAAATCTTCACTTTACTATGAAGCTATACTCAAACTGAATACTATAACGGGAACAACTTATTCAGAAACGTCAATAAAAGAAGCCTTGAAATCTGGTCTTCGCTGCAACCAAAAGAGTGATGCAGCTTTATTATTTTACTATTCCTGATTTTATATATTTGACACATGATGCTACTGCTGTATTATGTAGAAACTTTATGCAAATTTGCTAGACCACAGCAGGGGAAAGTTTTTTTTTTTTTTATTCTGTCTGTTGAATGTTTAGGCTTCTAAAACATTTTTATTTCTGTACTAGTAATAATAAATAAATAATAAATTAGCCCAAACTATTATCACACTTTCAGGCTAATTTATTAAGTAAGTAAGTAGTTGTTTTAAGTGCTATAGATAAGCTGCTTCATTAGTTTCAATAAAAAAAGTCATAGTAATTTCTGTAGAGATATTATATTTTGGTCTGTTTCTTTAGTTTAGAGTGTTGAAAAAGATGAAGTGAAGACCTGTTTGAACATTAGTATTTTAAATATACAATAGAAATAGACAATTTCAATAGCATGACATCTGGTTGTGACTCATCAATGAGGTAAAGAAACAACCTTGAATGACAGCCAAAGATTTGAAGGCATCATTGGAAGTGGCCAACGTCTTTGTTCATGAGTCTACAATACGCAAAACATTGAACAAGCAGGGTATCTACGGCAGGATACCACTGGAAGGAAGCCACTGCTGACCAAAAAGAACATTGCTGCACACCTGAAGTTTGCAAAAGAGCACATTCACACTCCACATCGCTATTGGCAAAATGTTTTGTGGACTGATGAAACTAAGATTTATCTATTTGGAAAAACCACACAGCACTACAGAGCGGCATAGAAAAGATGAAAACATCATTAAATTTTGGAGGACTGTCATGATTTGGGCTGCTTCGCATCAGGGCTTGGCCAGCTTGCAATCATTGAGGGGAAGATGAATTCTCAAGTGTATCAGACAATTCTTCAGGATAATGTGAGAATGTCTGTACGTCTGCTGAACCTGTGTAAAAGCTGGGTGATGCAACAGGACAACGACCCAGAACACCGGAGCAAGTCCACAACAGAATAGCTTCAGAAAAACAAAATCCGCCTTTTTGTCACGGGAAGGGACGGAAGGAAGTGATGGGAAGGAAGTAGGCAGGATGCAATCGCAGTGAAACGGTGATGTTTTATTTACAGTGTTGAGTGCAAAGCAAAACAATAGAAACACAACTCCTAAGCTAAGCTATGCTCACTGACTATGGCTAAGGCTAAAGCTAACTTGGCTATGGCTATGACTAGAACTATGACTGTGACTAGGACTAAGGCTAGAACAAGGCATGAAGACAAGGTCACTCTGTATAAGTCGTTATATAAGTCCTTATACAGTGCCTTGCGAAAGTATTCGGCCCCCTTGAACTTTTCAACCTTTTGCCATATTTCAGGCTTCAAACATAAAGATATAAAAAAAATTTTTTTTGTGAAGAATCACCAACAGGTGGGACACAATTGTGAAGTGGAGCGAAATCTATTGGATATTTTAAACTTTTTTAGCAAATAAAAAACTGAAAAGTGGGGCGTGCAAAATTATTCAGCTCCTTTACTTTCAGTGCAGCAAACTCACTCCAGAAGTTCAGCGAGGATCTCTGAATGATCCAATGTTGTCCTAAATGACTGATGGTGATAAATAGAATCCACCTGTGTGTAATCAAGTCTCTGTATAAATTCACCTGCTCTGTGATAGTCTCAGGGTTCTGTTGAAAGCGCAGAGAGCATCATGAAGACCAAGGAACACACCAGGCAGGTCCATAACTCTGTTGTGGAGAAGTTTAAAGCCGGATTTGGATACAAAAAGATTTCCCAAGCCTGAAATGTGGCAAAAGGTTGAAAAGTTCAAGGGGGCCGAATACTTTCACAAGGCACTGTACAAATCGTTAACAGCGTTATGTTGAACCATGCCATGCGAAGCACGGCTCACAGTATATATAGCTGTCCATTCATTAGCCGGCAACCGCTAACAGCTGTGCGCACTTCCGTGTACGCACATCTGACGCGACGGGGCGAAGACATGACGTCACCCCGGAAGAAGTCCGCGCGTGCGTAACAGCGCTCAGCTCGCACTGTTACTCCAGGAGAACCGTGACACTTTTGGAGTGGCCAAGTCAGAGCCCAGACCTCAATCCAATAGAGATGCTATGGAATGACTTGAAGAAAGCCATACACATCAGACAGCCAAAGAATGTGACCGAGCTAAAGCAGATCTGCCAGGAAGAATGATCTAAAATTCCTCCTGAACGATGTGCAGGTCTGATCCACAGCTACAGGAAGCACCTGGTTGAGGTTATAGCTGCCAAGGGGGGGTCAACCAGTTATTAATTCACTTACTTTTTCCATTGCCATTTTGAATATTGAATGAGTGTGTTCAATAAAGGCATGAACGATCAGAATTTTTTTGTGTTATTCTTTTAGGAACATTATATTTGTCAATACCCCTGACATAGATGAAGATCAGATCACATTTTATGAAAAATTTATTCAGAAAACCATGAAAGTCCAAAGGGTCACATACTTTTTCTTGGCACTGTGTGTGTATGTGTGTGTGTATATATATATATATATATATATATATATATATATATATAATATATACACATATATGTTTTATAATTGAAAAACAAAGTGCTAATCACTAATAGCACTTTTATACCATCCGCCCCCGATCAGGGCTCTTGAATGATTGAATGAGGTGGAACAATAATATCAGTATGTCATTTTGAATACTTGACGTTTTCTGATCCAGACATTTGTGTCTGATTCAATAGAATAGCATTTGTTTATAGAAATATTATCTTTTCAAAGCCCAGAAAAAAAGTTATTTTACATGATAATCATTTGAATAGTTTTGCCGAATCTGGTGTTTCATCATAATGGCCAAACGGGCAGGTGATGTAATTATGATATAATTATGGTACCCCGTGAAGTCCTGCCCACTTCCCCAGTGCATCAGCAAGCACATAAATTGCAGTAATGATGATTTTGATTAGAGTTATTGTAGTGCTGATTACGCAGCAATCTGGGAGTACACAATTAACATAAGCTATTTGATAAATCTCCATGATATTATCACACTGTCCCAACAGCTGCCTCTTAATTAAGAAGCATAACAGTGACAGAACAGCTCTGCTCACTGGGGGTGGTCATGACACAGGAGATGCCGAGACACGGTGTAATAAATGCAGGAGTGGAGGCACATCTTTAAATAATGCTTCTTCACTTTTAGTGAATTCTCACTGATTTCCCCATTGCCAACGCCTGTGCATCATCCTTGGCACCTAGTCTTGAGCAGTGTGTAAATTTGGATGCAATAAACACTGTGCTTAGTGCCAGGCTAGCTTAATAAATTTCACTTTCTGACTCTCATTACTGAGAACAGCACTGCGACTTATGATTAATGACACTCCCCTAATTATACATGCAGCCTTGGAAGGCATTTGATGATCTCATCTCCAAGGATATTTATCATATTTTATTGCCAGCAGTATTCAGATAATGCCTCTCTCTCTACACACATATATAAGATTATGTTGTGCCGTAATGGGATTCTGTGCTAAAGGAGAGGATAACGGAGCTCCAGCTCTTAAAATGGAATCTAAATATTGGGGCGAGATTGGATATTACATTTTTACAGCATCAGGACTGGGTGGGGCTTAGGGTAGATGAGTTCGATTAAAGGGCATCTTAATAAAGGCACTGAAATACTAGACATAAAATGGAGGTTTTAATGAGGGCCCAAATGCACACATGCCAGGTATCACCCAGAAAGAAGCTTTTCAAATAACTGCTCAGGTATATAGGCTTTTGTTGAACTCGTTTTCTTGAGAAAGATGAAGTAGCTGATTATTCCTAACAACAGAATCAATAGGGTAATTGATTGATTTAATCTATTCCATTTTGCATTGCTGGGTGGAAAAAAAAGCAATCACTCTAACAATTTATCTTATTATGGGCAAAGTGTGCAGGCGGTTTAAATCCAAACACACTGCTCAATCTTTCTGACAGAAGAATAAATTATGACAGAGAGAAGTATGGGGAATTTTGACCATCGAGTAAAAATGGAAAATGTGTGTGTGTGTTCGTACTGAAGAGGAAAGAAAAGAAAAAAAAAAGAAAGTGAACAGGTTTTCTCCCATTTATAACCCATCCTGCATTCAGAGGACAGGTGTGTCACGGCTGTTAAACATCACTGCATCCAAAACCAAGTAAAGCACTTTGATGGCGAAGCATATCTGGGCTGTCAGTCCTGGAAATGAGTTTATATGATTTTCCTTTTTATCCTCTATGATCACATCCTGTTTAAAACTCTTTGCATAATTAATTTAGATCAATCCTTATTTAAACAGATGCGAGCTGCATGCTTGTAGTGTATTTATTTTGATTTTTCCAGAATGCATAGTCCGTTTATACAGATACAACAGATTCATAGACATGGATTATAATCAGTGGAGAACAGGCAGGAAAGTAAAAAACATGGCAATGTGGAATTATGAAAAACACATAAGCACAATAACAAAAGACAAATTAATATTTTAATGCTGTAATGTATTGTGTAAGTTAAAACTGGCTTTACAATGTAAAATTATCAGAATTATTTTACTTTCACCGTCAAAAGTCGCACTTTTTATATTGGTAAAATATAAAAAATGAGTTGAGATCAGCTGTCATTGAATGCATAATATGGCTGATTTAGTGCTATTGCAACCAAAGACAGACAATGTCATTTTTCTGGCAATGTCTGAAATATTATATTAAAATCCACCACAGGAGCGTGGCATAGCATGATGCAAAACTCACAGAACAGCTACAAATTAAGCAGTGGCAATGGTGGGGAACAATCAGACAAATACAAATACAAACAGACAAATCCAAAACTTTAAGCAAGGTCAAGGTTGAAAACAGGCTTTGGTCAGGCAATCAGCAAACAGCGTATATGAGAATACCAATATACAAAAACCAGGAAACGAGCACAGAAATAACAGCCTTGTAAGTTCAGATGCACAAACAAACTGAGCATTACTTCCCATTAAGTGTGGTGTCTCTTTTATGCTGTGGGGTGATGGGGAACAGGTGAGTGTGATTAGAAGTCTGGCGATTGGGAACGACTTAGTGGTACTGGGTTCTGTGAAGTGTAATCTGAGCCACCCATGTTTATACGATGTGGTGCATTCTGGAAAGTTGAGTTCATAGATGGAGTTGGCCTTTCATCAAAAAGCCTGCTATGGAATTTGGACAAGATCTAATTGGGATCAGCTCAAAAGTGTGACAAGCAATATGCTGAAATTGCACAGTGTAAAACCAGTTTACAGAGATGGGTGACAGATTACTGGAAAAGACAGTGGCTCTGTTTTGTTGTGCGGGGCATTTTTGCATTTAATTGACATTGTCTGTGTTCACTTGTTCTGTTAGAAAGAAAGGCCATTGCAAATCAATTAAAAGTTATTCAGAATGATCACCTTTTTCCTATAATCAAACATTTCTATACTGATGGGAGTGGTCTCTTCCAGGATCCCCCCATCCACAGAGCATGATGGCTTATTGGATGGCTGGATGAGTG
Source organism: Ameiurus melas (assembly GCA_012411365.1). Lineage (NCBI taxonomy): Eukaryota > Metazoa > Chordata > Actinopteri > Siluriformes > Ictaluridae > Ameiurus > Ameiurus melas. Next base: position 7,088,846 of record CM022763.1, read on the forward strand.
TTAGAATTATGTATATCATAAGCAATGGAATTTAACAAATCTCAACAATTGAACACCTTTTTGCACAAATGTATTAGACAGAGCTCTCCTCAATCATCATCATCATCATCATCATCATAAAAATACCAAGTGAGGGAATATCTTTTCATCCCTTCAGTAACAATAATAGAGATTTGTAGAATCCATGCCAGGGTGCATTGAAGCTGTTCTCATAGCTTGTGGTAGCCAGACACCTTACAAAAACACTTTATGTTGTTTTTTCCTTTCATTTGTCCTAATTAGACCATGGATAAAGAACCTGTGGTTGTGTAATAAGAGAAAACCGAGCTATCAGATGTACAGGTGAAGCTTCCATGATATATTTGCAGAAGCAATAATTGCTGTACATTTGTACATCTGTATATATTAATCTAATATATTAATGCTTACTGATCTAATTTTGCTAGAGTGAAAACTGAAACATGCTCATTAATTGGTTGCCTTATAAAGTTGTTATTTTATCATTGTCTATCAAGGTTGTACTGAACTTCTTTCCTGTGACAACAGTCCTAGTCCCATTTGGTTTGCAGCGCATGTATCTGCAAATAGGAGACCAATTTGCTTTTCCATTTTCTCTCACCCCAATCCTGCCTTTTTATTTCCATTAGGTTTTTGCATCTCCTGAAAAATAATTGAAACTACAGCTGTGCCATTCTGTTCATGGTGCCTGCTGAACTTTGCTGTCTTTGTCCTCCACTGCCTGATGTCCATCAGGAACTAAAGTCATTTCTTTGTGTGCTTTTGAGTTGTTTGTGAGTCGATACGGCTTGTTCATATATGGAGTGAGTTTCAAACTCAATACATTCCTCTTTGTCTTCTCATCTTTTACCCCTGTGCTGTCAATGCTCATTCATTTGTATGTATAGTTTTGTGCTTGCCTTTTGTATGGTACAGGCCACCTTGACAGGAAAGTGATGTATTGGCCCCAGAATTAGATATTTAGTGGCTGTTTTTGGGCCTGAAGGCTGTTAGATGGAGAGTGCTGTACTTTCATGTCTGGTGCTAGTGGCTTTCATGCTAGAACAAGGCAGCAAGGACACCTGCAGGGTGGTAGTGGTGAGCATGAACGTGTGTGTGTGTGTGTGTGTGTGTGTGTGTGTGTGTGTGTGTGTGTGTACGTGCATGTACATGCACACGCTTATGTGTGACAGGAAAAGAAATGGAAGCAAAAAGATAGAGCAGGGAAAAGAGGGCAGCATATTTGATGGAGAGATTGTACTTTAGGAGCAATATCAATAGAAAAATGCTTTGACATGCCCAACACCTTTATGTGTTATTTCCATTTCGCAAACAAACACATTTTTACTAGACAATGACTCCTATACATAGAGGATTCTGACAACAGCATCCTACATTATTATGAGATATAATATGGATAGTAATTTTGCTAAGTGCAAACAAAATTATAGCAACTACAGCTAAGTGCAAAAATTTGCATCCCCTGGGTCCTGGTTGAAAAATCACAATTTTTCTACAAAACCTAAAATAAAATGTAGGTGTATCAAAACTCAAAACTTGACATGACATCTTGAAGAGTTAGAACAGATAAGTCAAGAAGAATGAGTAAAGATTTCTGAGATGTCAGGAAGAATGGGGAGAATGTTACCACTGAGCAAATACAAACACTTTTGAGAGGATACTTTTAAGAGGTTGGAGGAGGTTATAAAGGCAAAAGGTGGGCATACACAAAATTTATTCCATAGGGCGGTTGATTAGAAATTTTTTTGTAACAGCACGGCTTTGAAAATAGTCCGGCCTATATTTCAAATGAAAGGTTTCAATTATATTAATGCGCTAATCATAGCATATTATGGTTTCTTTAGAAACAGCTTATCATTCAGCACTTTGTAATGGTCAGAAAGTTTTCAGGACAGACCACTTTGTGCATTCCAATTTCTCTGTAACATGACAAGCTGAATTTTTTTTCCCTACACACTAAAACCTACATACGGTTTTCCTACACACTAAAAGTATATACTTTTTCTCTACAAAAAGAGTACATACTTTTAATGCATAGTATGCAGTAAGTAGGCAAATTGGTTCATAGGGCATGGCACTATAATAAAAGCGATAACTGGAACTAAATTGAATGAAATGTAAATATGTATGGTTAAAAATCACAATATATTGTTCATTACCAAATACAATATTGGTGTACGAGCAGGAGAAAACACTTCTTGATGTGTTAGGAGAATAGTGGTATGAAGCAGTTTTCACCCTGAAGTTATTCACAATTATTCAGAGAAGTAGATACTTTTTTACTATCATCCCCTAACATACAATGTTAACCCTGTTGTTACTTGTGATTATAAAAAAATAAAATATGACACACATGTTGTCTTGTTGCTATTAAGTCAATTTCTTTGTTTTCATTTTATTTTGTTGTCTGATGGTTATGCAGTTTTTTTTTTTTGGTTTGGTTCACAGCTGTTTGAGTAACCACTTCATCTCCACAGTAAACAAACCAAAACCTACAAATGGTCCCAGGTTCTAAAATCAGCTTATACTGTATTACATGGCTGGTCAGTGGTAATCCCAGATATTCATTTCTGCTTTAATCTAACACACCTGATACAATTAATCAAGGCTTTCAGCATCATCCGGATGTTAGAGGCAGGTGTGTTGGAACTAATCACTGCAAAGGTTTAGCTGTCCAGGAATGGGGTTGGCATATCCTCCTATAGACCGTCCAGCCAACCTTCAATCTCAGGTTCTCAAACTTGTATGGTAGTGGCTCAGTGTTGGTTTCTAGAAGGTCCCTGGTTTGAAGCCTAAAGGATTATGGCCAAGTAATGGAGAATTGATGTCCTAACCATCGGTCTCAAGCTGCTGCTTCAGGGTCTACTAATCGTGAAGGGATATTATATTGTCCCGGCAGGGAGTGTGTTTGAATAATATAGGACTCATCACGGTTTGAATTTATGAGCGAATAGAAATTAATTAAAGTTTGCAAAAATTCAGTCATTTCACAAATGCTGCTATTGTTTTAGCTTCAGGTTCATCACAGATGTGCAACAAAAATGCCAAGTAAGACAAATTCATTCAATTCTGCATACATAATATAGAATCTCTTTGCTGCAAAACCAGGCAACCTAAATTAAATAAAGCATTCCTGTACATCAGATGGCTTGAATCATTTCGGTATAGCTGATGCTTCTGACTGTCACATCAGTTTGAAAAATTCACTCATTGAATTGTTGGAAAGCTTCAGTTTTCGGCTATCATGTCATCCATTTGTTGAGTCTGAGACTTTTAAAACACAGGAGACAGGTAGCACTGTGTAGTGATTCAGACACCTTTACTCAGATATATTTACCATATACGGTAGCAGGAAAGAGCGAGTGCCAGCACCACATAAATCTCCCAAGGGTTCTCGTAGATTGCATCCAAATGAGATTTTAAACATCGTCCTGTCTGGCACTGGAGCAGTGCTGCGCTGGCTGCATTTTAACATGCTCTTAAATTGGCAACAACAGACCACAAGGTGCACAAGCCAAGTCAAATGGAGCCTTTTAAGCTTCATTTGGAGGAGAGAAAAAAAGAGAGACTTTTTTTTTTATCTCAGGTAATGACTGCACCAACTTTAGGTGTAAGGAAGCCTTTCTCTGGGTTATAGATTTGATGACTGTCCAACACAGTTTGGGACGTTGAGAAAATGATGGTGCATGGACCATAAAATTATGATGAAATGGCTTTGAAATTAAACTGTCCTAGTTTCAGGGTTTTCACTGCAATGTTTACTCTCCTGTCCTTGGATTTCAAAGCTAACCCTATCAGACGATTAAAAATCACCCTTTCACTTTTCTGCTGAAAAGTCATTATTTTTCATTACTTATTCATTGAAGCCTGTTTGTTGACTAAAATGGAAATGACTGTCCTGTTTATAAGAAAAATAACACTGCTATTAAAAGTGCACTAATTGAAAGGGATTCAGATCAGTCTAGGGAGAAATTTATAAATTAAATTTCTTTACTCATTTGTAATGAAGTAGGCAACCCAATAAACTGAGGTGAATTGGATTCTAGTTATGTGAATTAGTATGAAAGCCATGACAGTTTTTCACAGATCTAAAAAGACATTAAAAAAAGATATTATGGTATTTGATCAACATTGTGATCTCGATAAACATGGAAGTTCACAATTTAACAAATGAATAAATACTTTGCTATTAATAAGAATGCACACAATTTATGTTACTATTGAGTGCTTATTATTATCATACACTTATTTTTGGTTTTCTTTTTGCATGACTAAAAACACTAATGTACTGATACAACTGCATGCAATATTACCTACAGTGACTCAAGTGCATGCACTTCAGGCAAATAATGTTAATTATAGTAATGATTCCTCAACCCTAGCCTCTGGTGGGCAGTCCGTGAAGTGGAAAGACATGTAACAACCACCCCCTAAAGCCTGGACATGGAATTCTTGTACTGTGTGTGTTGATAACTATGTGAAAGTGTGAAACTCTTTTCCTAAAAAGTGTGTGTGTGTATATATATATATATATATATATATACACAAAAAATAAAGGGAACACTTAAACTGCACAATGTAACTCCAAGTGTTCCCTTTATTTTTTTGAGCAGTATACAGTGAGGGAAAAAAGTATTTGATCCCCTGCTGATTTTGTACGTTTGCCCACTGACAAAGAAATTATCAGTTTATAATTTAAATGGTAGATTTAATTGAACAGTGAGAGACAGAATAACAACAAAAAAAATCCAGAAAAACGCATGACAAAAATGTTATGAATTGATTTGCATTTTAATGAGGGAAATATGTATTTGACCCCTCTGCAAAACATGACTTAGTACTTGGTGGCAAAACCCTTGTTGGCAATCACAGAGGTCAGACGTTTCTTGTAGTTGGCCACCAGGTTTGCACACATCTCAGGAGGGATTTTGTCCCACTCCTCTTTGCAGATCTTCTCCAAGTCATTACGGTTTGTAGGCTGACGTTTAGCAACTCGAACCTTCAGCTCCCTTAACAGATATTCTATGGGATTAAGGTCTGGAGACTGGCTAGGCCACTCCAGCACCTTAAGGTGCTTCTTCTTGAACCACTCCTTTGTTGCCTTGGCCGTGTGTTTTGGTCATTGCCATGCTGGAATACCCATCCATGACCCATTTTCAATGCCCTGGCTGAGGGAAGGAGGTTCTCACCCAAGATTAATTATAGACTGATCATGTCAGTGGGCAAACGAAGAAAATCAGCAGGGGATCAACTACTCCATGTTTGACGGTGGGGATGGTGTTCTTGGGGTCATAGGCAGCATTCCTCCTCCTCCAAACATGGCGAGTTGAGTTGATGCCAAAGAGCTCCATTTTGGTCTCATCTAACCACAACACATTCACCCAGTTGTCTTCTGAATCATTCAGATGTTCATTGGCAAACTTCAGACGGGCATGTATATGTGCTTTATTGAGCAGTGGGACCTTGCGGGCACTGCAGGATTTCAGTCCTTCACGGCGTAGTGTGTTACCAATTGTTTTCTTGGTGACTATGGTCCCAGCTGCCTTGAGATCATTGACAAGATCCCCCCATGTAGTTCTGGGCTGATTCCTCACTGTTTTTCATGATCATTGCAACTCCACGAGGTGAGATCTTGCATGGAGCCCCAGGCCGAGGGAGATTGACAGTTCTTTTGTGTTTCTTCCATTTGCGAATAATCGCACCATCTGTTGTCACCTTCTCATCAAGCTGCTTGGCAATGGTCTTGTAGCCCATTCCAGACTTGTGTAGGTCTACAACCTTGTCCCTGACATCCTTGGAGAGCTCATTGGTCTTGGCCATGGTGGAGAGTTTGGAATCTGATTGATTGATTGCTTCTGTGGACAGGTGCCTTTTATACAGGTAACAAGCTGAGATTTGGAGCACTCCCTTTAAGAGTGTGCACCTAATCTCAGCTCGTTACCTGTATAAAAGACACCTGGGAGCCAGAAATCTTTCTGATTGAGAGGGGGTCAAATACTTATTTCCCTCATTAAAATGCAAATCAATTTATAACATTTTTGACATGCGTTTTTCTGGATTGTTTTGTAGATATTCTGTTTAAATAAATCTACCATTAAAATTATAGACTGATCATTTCTTTGTCAGTGGGCAAACGTACAAGATCAGCATGGGTTCAAATACTTTTTTCCCTCACTGTATATTTATATATATATATGATTGCTTGGTTAGAGACTACACTACTTTTCACTATTACAGAGTTTGGAGAAACATTAATTAATGATTCAGATGTTGCAGTAAGCCTGATGAATTGAAGCCAGGTACTCTTTGATTAAAAAAAAAAGATGATTTTCAAATTAAAGTTCTTATTGGAAAACTGGGTGAATTCGGACAGAGTCGTTAATATAAATACACCGTTGCTATGCACTTATCTCATCTACCAGTGGAAATGGACCAACAAACAGTCACCTATGGCACAGCAGTGACAGTAACATGATAGTGTGGTATAAGTAGGTAAAAGTACATAAGGCACAGCATAATTTCTGGGCTGTTATTGATGTTACTGGCAAACTTATTAGACTCTCTGACCTTGCATAAGGAAAAAAATACTATAGGGCATGTTATAGAAAAATACAAAACTGTGGGATGGGGTGATGTGGCCCTGAATTTGATTATTTTCCTATTAGTGTTTTGTTCTTCTTATACCACAGCGATTTGATGATGATTACAATTTTGAAATGACATGTACTGTTTTTGTTTTATTCACATTTATTGTTTTAAGTTAGTTCCTGTTGTTGCATAATTTATAGTACCTACAGTCACGGAAAAAAAGAAAGAACACCTCCCTTCAATTCTATGTTTTTATTTATAAAGGCCTAAATAAGTCATTCTATAAAACAGATACTGATGAACCCAGAAAAGAAAAGAGAAAACATTTACTTCAGGTTATTGTTGCTAAAGGTGGTTCTACATGTTACTGAATTATAGAGTACATTTTCATCCTACCTAGTTTTATAGGTTATTTGTTTTTTAGAAGTTGGTGAGGACAACACAATTGTTATTTAGGCCCTGATAAATAAAAATATACAATTGAAAAAGGGTGTACTTTCTTTTTCCCATGATTGTATAAACAGTTGTTTCCTTATCAACCTCTATTATTTCTCTCTCTCTTGAAGTTAATAATAAAAACAGACAAACATATATTGTCATACAGTATTACAGAGAATTTTTCTAATACTACTGTGAATGTTACAAATTGCTGGTTACTGGACACTGGAGACTCCTTAAAATAAATAATACTTTTCAGATAAATGTCTGCTTGTGGAGTGCCTCAAATCATTGAGTATATATATATATATATATATATATATATATATATATATATATATATATATAGATAGATAGATAGATAGATAGATAGATAGATAGATAGATAGATAGATAGATAGATAGATAGCAGCACAGAGTTAGAAGTATACTAAGAGTGATTTAAAATGGTAAATGAAACAAAATAATTATAAATATACATGTTTATATATACAAAAGAAAACAAATACAAAAAGAAAATCATGTTTTTATTTTACTGGCAACATATTTTAAAAATGTGTTCTTTATTATTATTATGCTTAGATTAAGTGGACCAGCCTCCACACAGATACAAGTATCTTATTAGTTGTTACTGTAGAAGCAATAACATTATAGCACATTAGCACATTAACCCTCTCTGCTCCAGTGGCACAGTATCATGGCTGACCCTGAACTCTGACCCCAACTTCCTAACAAAATGGGATATGTGAAGAAAAGTTTTTCACTGTACTGTAATGTATAATGTATGTGAAAAATAAAGTCTTCTTCTTCTTCTTCTTCTTCATCTTCTTCTTCATTTAATATAAACCTGTGTTTTTAATTACAACCCACACTTCTGTCAGAGCTGTGGTGTAATAAAAAAAAACACCATCTAACCAATCAGAACTGTGGTGAAGGAGACTATAGCACAATCAATGTTAATCATGCTCTTCATTAGTGTCAGTTTCTGACTAGAGCACTGCTTTTAGATCGATATTTTTAGTTGCTGGAATGCTGCTCTTTCTGATGCACTTGTACCAGCACAGCACATATTACCATGTCAGTCTCAAGCTGAGAATGATCCACCAAACAAAAAATATCTGATTAGTACTGCATTATGAACAAATAATATCATCCTGTAATTATATTGCTACACATTGTAAATGCAATATGCCTTAGAATATACTAAACTGGTAAATGTACTAAATGTATAACAATGGTACGTAACCTTATTGCGAGAGCGACCCACTTTTAAGAATGGCATTCTTTTGTTGTTGATACAAATGGTTTTTTTTTCTATTCCATGTCACTCAGTTCTTGGCACGCATATCCAAAAATCTGCCAGTGGCTTCTCTGTGACCCTCTATGACAATCATTTAAAATTAAAGTTTTTCTCATGACCCCCCTGCTACTACATTGTGACCCCCAGGTTAAGAACTGATGTACTATAATGTATTACACTTAATGTTTGGCTTTAAGTTGACCAAGGTATTTTTTGAAAAAATATTTGAACCCTGTGATTTTTAAGAGCAATAAAGGAAATTGTGGTTTGTTAGCGGGTTCATTTGCATATTGCAGGGATGGCAGAAAGTAAATGCAAGAGAGGTAGCACATTGGTGGGTTATTACGTGTATTAAGACTAAAACATTTAACTTTTGTTTAAAGTCATTGGCTGTTTGATTACCCCATAACCCCATACCCTGCCTAATTGGATACTCACTGTATAGTCATTAGTGTTGTTTACTATTAGATAAAACCAGTATTGCACAGAAACAAGAAGTGAAAAATATAGCCTTAAAAATGCATTTACATAGAAAGCAGCACAATGTTTCAATTTCAACATATGTCAAAATGTTGTTGTGGCATACATAACAAATATTGACAGCTGGAAAATATAGCATTGGCAGTGCTGTACTTTTTTCTCCACCATTATCTGAATCTGTGGTTGAGTGCAAATCCTAATGAAAAAGTAGATGTAGTTCACCGCAACCATTATTTTAGTTCATTAGGTTTCACAATTGTGCCTTGTTCATATATTGTATATGGGAAAATTAATAATGAAAATGATCATCTAAAGGGGATCCCGCTATATATAAACACATCTTGACAGCTGGAACCTGTAGTGGTGGCTAATGCTTTACTACTATTAATAACTATGCTCACCTATTTCCACTAAGCAGTTTTTCTGTCCTCTTCCTCTTTCTGACATTTCTATTCTAATTGGATTGCTTGGCAAATCTTTGCCTGTTCTTCATATAACTGTCATAAAACTGCCAGATGTCAAACACTGCATTCTTCAAATTCTATCTATCTATCTATCTATCTATCTATCTATCTATCTATCTATCTATCTATCTATCTATCTATCTATCTATCTATCTATCTATCTATCTATCTATCTATCTATCTATCTATCTATCTATCTATCTATGATTAAAAAGCAATGGCCACTCCATTTATGGATCTACATAATCAGAATTACAATGTATGTACCTCTGAAACATATATCTATAGGACCATATAGCTTTCACAGACCTATTCATAGACTTTAACTCCATGTCAAGGGCCTTAAGAAAGTGTGTTTTGTTTTCTAAAACTATGGTAACAGTACCACAGATGTAGTTACTGAGGCAATTGTTCTGACAATTATGTATGCTCTATACTGCAAATTGTGGGCTTAGTGTAGATTTAAAATTATAATGCTGCAACCTAGTAGTTTGTTTACTATATCAATTATAGCTAGCTAGTTAAGTCTCTCATCTAACACACAGGCTGATAAATGTTTATGCCAATAGTTGTCAGTGTGTTCTGTAACTGTTAAGTTTCAAGTAATGTTGAAGTAATGGGAATGGTGCACTGCATGGGCAGGTAAACATACAGTAGCTCTGTCCCAAAGGCCCATTTTTTATTCATGCACCCTATGCACAAAATGTCTTTACTTCACCAACATCACCAAACTGAGGACTCAGGGTTTAAGACACCATTTTGGTCTGAGTCAGCTCTTATCTCTTCCTGACTTATTAAAACCTATAACTATAGTGACAGGCTTCTTTGCCATCCACTATATATATATATATATATATATATATATATATATATATATATATATATATATATATATATATTCAAAATTTTATAAATCCTTCGTAGTGCATCATGCTTCCATATAAAACAATTATTCTGTTCATTCACATACTCACATTCACTTGCTCCCATAAAGGGTAGACAAAGCTTCTTGTTTTATAATACTGTATGAATGATGAATGACTCTAAAAATGTTAATGTAACAGCACATATGTAGTAAATACACACATATATAATGGGTAAAGTTAACAAAGTTAAATAAAACAGTTAACAGTACTGCCATGACTCTGAGCTATAATTGTATATCCATCCATCCATCCATCCATTCCTTCATCCACACAGCAATCCATCTGCTGTTTTGCTGTTTTGGATCTATACTCTAGGACTTTGCAGTTAAAATGGTGACTGTGAAATTATAAAAATCCATCCATACATCTTGCCAGTGTTTTGCTGTTTTATATCTGTAATCTATGATTTTGGAGCAATCTCTCATTTTAGAGATAAAATGATTAGAAAATGAAATCATTGTAAATACTGCATTTGAATATTGTATATAACTTTTAAATATTTTTTATATAGAAAATATATACATGCCAACACAAGTGAGAGTTCTTTTTTTTCACTGTCAGTTAGCTTTTGTTGTTTTCTCTAACTCTGAGGATCAAAATACTTAGACTATCAAAGGGCCCGGGAAAAGAAAAGACCAGTGTTGCCACAGGAAGCAAACCATGGCTAATCATTAAATGCAGAACAGCTTCCGGTTAGCTAGAAAGTTAATACAAAACTATCATGGAGCGATGAGATCATCTCATTCTGTCTGGTAAAGTGGCTGGAGATAATGCCATGCCTTGCGCCTGCACTGTTTCTAGCGGAACTGAATCAATTGTCTTTATTGAGGATGTTTATTGCCAGCAACAGGAGCAGGATGAATTCTGTAGTGCAGAAGTATCTTAAATCCTCCGATTCAACTCAGTGCCTCAGAACACTTCACCTTTCAGAAGGAATGCATACTAGTAAAGCAACTGTGGAGATTTTCTGTGCCAAAACATTCATTGTACCTGAGTGCAATGTTTATTCGCTTGACATGAACTTTGATTGTTGATTTCACTTAACAGTGAACACTGATGGCAGACAGCCCCGTAAACCCAGCAGGAATGGGATATACTCTTATACCTGCTAATAGTTATGGAGGTAAAATATTCACAAACAATTACTACATATGATAATTAATTTCAACTTTTGTTCATCGAATAATTTATTGCTCACTGTAACTGGGGACGCTGTGTATGAAAAGAGCTACAATTCCTCTCTAGTCCACTCAATGTAGATGCAAATGGATTCTGAATCCATTGTACAGAGCCAAAACTGTTCAATTACCTACAGACTGCATAGAATCCATGTATCATAAATATCGATTTGTCTTTATCTATCTGTAATGTATTTACGTATTTTGTCTATTTGTCTTTATCTACTTTTCTGTCCCTCCCTCTAGTATCTCTCTAAGTCCCACTATCGCAATCTGTCTTATTTAAATAAATCATAGCCATTAGACTCCCCATTTCCACCTTGAGCATCAAAAATTCTATCGTTTGCAGAAATTAATTAGGTAAGAATTAATGCCTAATTTTTCAAGGCTACTCAAAAAAGTCAGTGCAGTTATGGTACTTATTGATGGATGAGCCAACCTACATCCTAATGAGGAGAGTTTCAATCATTCTTCACACTTCTCTCCCTATTTCTGTCCTCCAAAAGTTACTCTGTGATTAGCTGCCTGCAAGTGCTGATCATTTAAGGTGTGTATGTACTGTATGTGAGTGTTTTATGTGTGTATGTGTGAGCATGTGTGCAAATTAATGAAATCAAAAACTGAGGCATTTGTCAAGGAAGTCCCAAACCTCTGTCATATTTTACAGCCTTGTACTGGTTTTGCACTGACGGTGTCACGGTTTCCCCTTGTGGTTTCCCCTTTTCCCGAGTGACAGCTGGACATGTGCGTTTGTTGTTGTTTACGTTTCTGTCATGTCTCCTCCCTGTTCTGTTATTGGTTGTGCTGTCACATGTGTCGATATTGCCCTCAGCTGCTAGCGGTTAGGAGGCTGATCATACCAGCATAGATACCGCGCGCCTCCCGGCACACGGGGCGGTTTATTATAATAGAATAGATTTCAACTTAGATTTCACGTTCCATGTTAGAGTTAGTCACATTGGGTTATCCGCTCCCAGGTCCACGTCCATGTTCACGTTCATGTTCATGTTTGTTTATGTTTATCGACCCTGTTTTCTGTGACCACGACTTTGATCTCTGCTTTGCCCTGTGTATGCCTGTTTGCCTGACCTTCACCTGTTTGTGGATTACGTTCTGGATCACATTTTGGATTTGTCTGCCTCTCTCTCTTTAATAAACCTTCCGTTCTAAACTGCGATTGCATCCGTCCTTTATCCGCTACGTCACGATACGTGACAGACGGCCAAACCGCATGTTTTTGACGAAGCCAACAGGACATAATGGGAGTCTATATAGCAGGGTCTTTGCTAATCAAATCACCTCTCCTATCAATAAAGCAACAGGGAGTTTTTGCAGCTTCTTAAGCTCTGCCCTTCTAATGCAATTACCGATTTCAATTATATTTATATAACGTACACTTAACAATTATAACCTATATGATACTTTATATCCTATACATACTGTATATATTTCATATATTTTTTATTTCTTGAATAATTCTTGCTTGCTCATGCAATTTTTTGCTTGCTGCTATAATCTTACTTTTCACATTATTTTGGGAATGAAATATAGGGTAAACTAGTGTTCATAAGGATGCATGACACCTTTATGATGGCTGGAACAAACCTACAAAACTTTTAAGTTCATATTTGTCAATTTTGATGTCAGGTTCATGTAACTCCTGAGTCAACTGAAATGTATTTTTGGACATAATATATTGTATAATGTATTGTATAATGTATGTTGATATGACATACAGGACTGGTTGACATTAGATCATTAGTAATTGAGAGATGTAATTCTTTGAGTTATGTAATTTTTTCTGATCCTTAAGTTAAATAAATTTTATGTTTCTGCTTAGAATGTATTCCCAAATAGTTAGTCTTAGGTTATCTAATAGTTTATGTAATACTTGTGTTCATTAGGCTTCATAGTATGACAGCTGACATTCCTACATATTTTATACATATTCCTACAATTCTAAAGACTTTTTCCATGTTATGTTATGTACTGTATTTTTCTCTTGTTTATAAAGTAAAGGGAGTTATACTTAACAGTTGTGGTGCTCATTAGCTTGCATGACACCTTTTGTACGCCCTTTATGATGGCTGGCAATCTTACATATCAATATGTATCTGTATTTATAAAGTTTTACTCCAATAGGCCTCAGCTGTCATAAATACTGCTTTTGTCCATTTTGATGTCAAGTTGTCGCTACACCTGACTCATTGGTCGAAAGGTTGTTATTACACTTTCTCAGCTGACTGATGTTACATGATCGCTGGTCTTGTACCTTATTGTATTTCTGCTCTGAGTTATGTACCTTTTCTGTGGTTCCTAAGTAAAGTGAGATTCTCTTAACAGTTGTGTTCATAAAACTGCATGACACCTTCATAAGCCTTTTATGATGGCTGACAATCCTGTATATATTTATAAATATTTGTTCCAGTAGTACTCAGCTGTCATAAAGATGGTTTTGGTCATTTTGATGTAACACCTATGTCAAGTAAAAGATATTTGTTGACATATGGTTGTTATGACACTTTCTATGCTGACTTGCATCAATGTCATAACACTGTAATGACAGATTTTTTTTATTGTCAAATTCATTTCGTCATTATATATGTTTTATGAAAATCTGTGACTAAAGATAAGATATTTGTACAAAGAGATAAATGGTACATTTTGTACATTTTCAGTGACACTAAGTGAGAGTACATCATCATTATGTGGTATTATGGCATACTAAAAGGTCATGACAGCTGATCTACAAAGTCAGCCGTCATGACCAACATGTGTTATAACTTTATGACAGCTGATGCCTGTTGGAGTAGATACTGATGTAGTCCCAGACCAATTGTTGCCAAAAAAATCCCCAACAAAACACAGAAATCTACAGAGATTGTGCTGACCTCAATAGAAGCCGAAGATCAGCCTTTCCAAATCATATGTGAAGCACACCTGTGCAATCTCACACACTGAAACTTCATCTCCTGGACCTGACCCGATGCTGTTTGCATGGGATTGAGAACAAAGGCTTGATATTAAAGTAATCCGTGCTCAGCCTGAGCTCTTGGAAGACAGATGGGTTGATCCAGAGGACTCTCAAACAAGAGCCAGAAATAGATGAAGAAGGAAATGTCACACAAGTTTCTCGTCAAATGTCACATACTTTCCTGCATACAGTGCTTTCTCTGTATTGATTTGGATTTCTGCTTCCTGTGGTCATGTTCATTTATTGACAGATAAAACTGTGGAAACCAGAAGCATGAGTAATTTCATTAGTGTATGGTATTCTGAAAGGGACAAAATTAAGGTTATTAACAAGTGATTCTTGCAGGATGATAGAGTAGCCTTTTTTATTAAAAAAAAATAACATGCTTGGAAAAAAGGTTTTAGTGCTTGGAGCTTTATAGGGAGTTTTGTAGAAATCCACTGAAGCAGCACCACAAAGCTCTCAGATAAAGACATGCAGAGAGATTGAGAACCATTGACCTATGAACCTAAAAGATCCATTTGCTACTGTGGGTAAATGCACATCATGTTCAGTAGCCGAATGAAGGAATTGTTGTTCTGGTTTTTTTTCTGTTCATTCCATTCTTTGCTGTTCATCATTGTATTTCTATACACAAACACCATGTCTTTTCTTCTCTTCCTTTCTCTTTCTCTCTACTTCACAACCTTCTCATTCACTCTGCTCTAAATATGTCCTTTCTCTGCCCTCTCTTGTTCCGTCTCCTGTGAATTTCTTTCTGTTGCCTTTATTCCAAGGACAGCATAGGAGCCTTGGGCTGTCGTTCTCTTCCACTAGGGAACAAGACGATAGAGTGATCTACAGTTTCACGGGTCGCTCTGCATGTCAAGGGATCTCTCATAGTCCATGTCATCAAGCTTTAAGCACCAATTCCAGGTCTTTCATTGTTTCTGGAGCACCTTGTTTTCTTTTTCACAAGTCGTGTGAGTTTCCCATTTAGATGTTTTGTAGGGTTCGTCTTTTATGTCCTGCAGCACATAAGTTGAGCATCTCAGCAGGGAGCGTCACTTTCATGGGCACTCTGGAACCTAATTAACATTCTGAGGAGAGTGGAAGCTAATGGATAGCAAAGTGCTGAAACTGAGCAAATTAGCGCAGGTCTAGTAATCAGGGTACTTTTGTTGGTCTACTTGAGACGAGAAGGTGAGAAAATGTGTTCCATCTTGCTTCATTACTTCATCGAACATATCATCAAGGCGACATCAAAGAGCCCAAACGCTAAATGCTAAAAATAGGCTTGAGAGCCTCACCTGTTATCCTAGCAGAATATTGGTACACATGTAGTCATTTTCCTCGCCTCCTCCATCAGCGTAAAAAAGGAGAAAATAACAGATGAAGCCAAAGGTGAGAGAATGAAGAAATGGATTTTCCATTGCTCTCCTGTGCGGAAGGCGAAAACAAGAGCATCGCTTGACCAGATTCCCCGTTCACTGCACCATCCTTTTCACTCTGCTCCCTGAGAGAAGGACGCAACGCTTAGTGAGATGGAGGAGTGAAAAATGTGTGGATGAGTTTTGATTGTACAGTGTTTGCCATATGCTTTCGTAACGGCTTCCACCACATTGGAATTTGTCGAATTGATTCTGTGATACAGCGTATTAGGAGTGGGCCATATACCATAGATCTTTCTTTACTGTGATGTGGAGGATGGAATTGATTTTTGCAAGGAGCTTATGAGACCATATTGCCATTAGATGAACAATTACCCTTCGAAAAAGTGGATTTATTCATTTTAGATTAGCATTTTTTTCTACAATTTGAGACATTCTTAAATATTAGGAACCACCTCTGCAGGATTTAGCAAATTTTACCAGATTTTTTTTGCCAGAATGAATGATGAGACTATTTATACGGCTTGATAAATGGTAATATTTGCCATATTTTTGTTTATATTCCCTCAGCCTAATTAAAAAAAAATAAAAATATTGCTCTTTGCCTGATGGTATCTATAGCAGCACAGAGGTGAATTGTAATTTTCTGTTTGGTTGATCTCCAGAAAAATCCCTAAAAGCTTCGTATAGGGGGAACACATAAGGCAAAGTCCTTGACTAAATTACCCTGTCAGGGGTGATTTGGCCATGCAGTGTCCTTGTAACCCAAATGTGGACTTCCCTCTCCTTTCCCCTTAATGCTTGATCATTGAGCTGAACAGGATTCTGCATTGCTCAACACAGATTTAAGTCTTTTACCACATTAAGGTCAGAACATTTTTTGTCAGAAGGTCTTTTAGTGCCATCTGGTGCTATATATTGGTAGTGCGCCAAGGCAATCCTTATTGCCAACACAGAAAAGGTCATGGCTGGTAATCTACAACTGTACTGTTTTGTTCCAGCCCTAATCAAACACATCTGATCCACTAATTAAGACTTTCAGCAGCTCAATAAAACCTCACTCTTTGTTTATTGTTCCAGTGATATATGAAAATGAACATCACACAATGATTTATTTAATGTCATCAGCTGCCAGTTTCATATAATTTCCAGCCAAGAAACGTGAATATGTAAATATGTGAAGGAGCCAATGCATTTCTAATCTCTATGGAAAATCTTTGAATTGTCTTTGAAGTTTTTAGATTCAATTACATTTAAAAAAAAAAAAAACACCCTGGATAGTGTATCTCTGCCCCTGTCTCATACCTGGCACAGGATATCCCAATTCATTATGTCCTCTCATCTTGGCCAGCGATTTAGCTATTAGCATAGATATAGCCCTCAAGGAGATGAGCCAGATCTGCTACTTTACTGGCATGCACTCAAGCATTTGAGAGATGCTACAATAAAAGAAAAGAGCAAAGTCTGGCCTTAACCTCAACCTGAAGATTGAGTTAAAAAAGAATAACTCAGTTCACACTGTACACACTGTGTGTGTGTGTGTGTGTGTGTGTGTGTGTGTGTGTGTGTGTATGTGCGTGCGCATGCGTTTGTGTGTTTTAGTCAAAAGGATGCCATGACAGTATAGACTAGTGCATTACTCTCTCTAATAGTTCTCCTGAGACCTGAGGCAGAATGCTTGTCTTTCTTTCTTTTTCTCTCTCTCTTGCTGCCTCTAAATCTTTTAAAGAGCGATCCTGTGCAGATTCTGCAGATTTGTAGCAATCCCCCGGAGCAGCAGGAGTAGCCTGTAATTAAGAGGGTCTGATATATGACAGAATCGATTGCACAGGGATGCATCCTGTCCCTACATTACGCCCCCATTTCACCCTCACGTTTAACAAGCTCCTTACTCAAACGCCTGTCACCACTTAGACTGGGTCTTCTTAAAACGTGGCAAAGCTGAGAAAGAGAAAAACTGCTCAAATATTTCAAATATATGGCTTAGCCCAATTTAGTCTAATTCTTTGTTTGAATGCCATTCTTATTGCACTAAAATTTATCACCTTACTCTTACTCTTGCTTAAATAGTAACATGACTTCCAGTGCTCTTATTGACAGTGTTAATTTATGAGCAATTTTCTTGTAATAGTCCTAATTGCTTGGGGTGAAACAGCTTGTATAATGCTTGTTGTATATTGTTTGTGCCTTCACTGTAAAAACAAGTTACGTAATTAGCGACCTAAAACATTTTTCAAAGGCAACATTCTATCATGATAAAACAAAAGTCTATTTCTAGCCATTGTTCTGTTCTATTGATTAACGCATAATTTATCCAATTATGATCTTTCATTTATTTATCTCTAACTATGGAGGGGCAATTTGCTAACCTAGGGGCAATTTAAAGCCACCGATTGACATGTATTTTGGAGTGAGGAAGAAAACCACAAAATCCACTCAGACAGTAACTTGAGGTCAGGATCAAACTGGGGACCTTGGAACTGTGAGACGGCAACACTACTTAGTGCCCACTGTACCACATGTGCAGATGCATCCATTCATCCAACCATTTTCTATACCAGTTATCCTACACAGGGTTGCAGGGAGCCTGGAGCCTATCACAGGGAACTCGGGGGGGAAAAGGCGGGATACACCTGAAGTCGGGTGCCAACCCATTGCAGGGCACAATCTCACACAAACATTCACATACTACGGAGGAAACCAAAGTACACAGAGGAACCCCCGAAGCATAGGGAGAGCATGCATCTCTGTGCACAGAGGGCGGATGCAGGATTCGAAATCCCAATCCTGGTGGTGCGAGTCAAATGTGCTAACCACTAAGCCACCATGCACCCCCCATACACTTATTTAATTAAAAGATTATTATGCAAAAAATTTAAATTATTATTTTTTTTAACTTATATTTGGAAAGGCATCATTTCATGCAGAATTTATGTATAACAGCGGTTCTTAAGGTCCTTAATGTTTAGGTGAACAATATTTACTAAACGTACCCCAGTGATAAGAAAATTTATAATTTAGTACCCTTTCAGCCAAGAGTGTGATATTAGCTAGGCTGTTTTGTTAAAATCTGAGGATTATATTATAAGGTGACCCCTTTTTAACCTATTCACACAGCCGAGGCTTTAGTGAGAAGAGTCTCTGTCTGCAGCTGCAGTATAATCTCTTTACCCGTCTATGATGCTTACTCATGGCTGAAGTTAAGCAGCTTAACTTTTCTGAAAATATGCTCAAAACATAGACCCTTATAATGTAAGCATGTTGTAAAGGAAAAAGGCAAGGTGAACGGTCCAATATGTCTTTATATGATTAAGCAGTCTACAAACTTGGTTTTCATTTTCAGTTCAAGGTCAGAAGAAGGTTAATAACATATGCAGCAGAACATTTTGCAGAAAAATTGGCCACTTTAACACTTTATCTCCAAGTCCATATGTTACAAGATGCCATATTGCTAATAAAGGGTTTTTTGTACATTCAAGGGGTTCACAGGAAGTCATAGCAGCTTGCAAACATGCTGTTATGAGTTGATGAGTGGGGAGAGAAAAGATGGAGGGACAGAAGGAGGGAGGATGATTTATACTAGTTTGAGTCATATAAAATTCCCCTTCCAGTTATGTATTTCTGTACACTGAGAACTTCGCTGAGGTGTGTTTAAAACTTCTAGCAATGTTACTTGCTAGAAGTTTTAAACACATCTCAGCGAAGTTCTCAGTGTACAGTAAAACAACACAGTGTTTTGCTATGCATTGGAGGGAAAATTACTAAATTGTTAAGTAATGAAACACAATGAGGCATGCTTTTATTGGAAAATAATAAATTTTGGGGCGGTGTGATGTGTGTGCTGTTACTAACTGGAGATTATTTTCCAATAACAACATGTCCCTAAGGGTTATACTCTTTTTATACCACAGCAATTTGTCAACAATTGCATTTTTAAAATGTTTTTAAGAATGTAAAGAATGACACCATACTTTTAACTGTTTATAGTTACATTGAATATTGCAGAATGTAGCGAGGCACAGTGGCTTAGAGGTTAGCACATTTGCCTCGCACCTCTAGGGTTGGGGACTCGAATCACCCCTGTGTGTGCAGAGCTTTCATGTTTTCCTCATGCTTTCGGGGTTTCCTCCAGGTACTCTGGTTTCCTCCCACAGTCCAAAGACATGCATTTTAGTCTGATTGGCATTTCCAAATTGTCCATAGTGTGTGAATGTGTGAGATTGTGCCCTGCGATGGGTTGCAACCCCATCCAGGGTGCCCCCACCTTGTTGCCCAAGTTCCCTGGGATGGGCTCCAGGCTTCCCCATGACCCTATGTAGGCTAATCAGTACGGAAAATGCATGGATGGTTATAAATAGTTGTTCTCTCATCATTTTTTAAAATTAAATTAATAAGACAAAAAAAGCAAAAAAAAATACAGAAACAAAACAAACAACATCAAGCAACAACAGCAACAACAACAAAAAATACAGCTTGTCAGGTTGGAGAAAAACCAGAAAGAGCAAAGTCCTCTGTCCTGAAGACTTTCGAATATAGTAAAACATACTGACCATTTATGCTGACACTAGAGCCTCCTTACAATGACATTAAATAAATGTCTCCTTTCGAAATGTTTACCATATCAACAATTATACATATCTTAAATAGCAAAACATTTTAAAAATCCATTTAGTAGTGGTCTTAGATTATGTGGAGCATATGCCATAGAATTATCTGTCATTTTAGCACTGACCTTTTACTAACATTCTATTTTTCCTGTTGCCTCAAATAAACATTTCTGCTATTGTTGCCTCAAAACTAAATAAAGTTTTTATGAACCATATGATCATATGGTAACCAGCTTAAATGCTTCATTAAGTCAAAAAAAATCTATGAACATTACCCATCTCTGATTATCTTGCCAGTCTATGTAGCTGATTTGCAAATCCTCTGCACACTGAGGTTTGCCAAGAATTAAAGAGCATCATTTATTACATCTGCTTTTTATAAATATGCTTCAATCTCCTAGCCACCGTGTCATTATGCAACACTTATTGAGGTCGAGGGCAAGGTTAATGATGCAGTGTGGACTCTGCTCTCTCTTCCCAATTATCAGGCCGATGCTCTCCAAGTTTTAGTTAATGGAACTTCTCATGCCTGTTCCTCAATGGCACATGCATCATGCTGTCAGAGAATCAATTCAAATATGTACAGTATATAGTATTTGTGCTATTTCAGAGTGAGTTATAACATGACAAAATTGTGTCTCACAGAATGCACACCCTGCAGTGAGATTACACAAATAGAGGTTCATGTATTGGGTTGTTATGTGAAGTGTGTGTAAATGTAAATGTCAAAGCATGTGGTGAGCAATGAAGCTAAACAACACACTACAGATATGTGAGACATGGGGTTCCTCTAACAATAAAAACATTTATGTAGTGAGATATTGTGGAGTAGGTGAATAACAGTTCAGTTAACATTACAGTAGAGTTTTTAGTGGCTAAAAGCACCCTGATTTTATCATAATGTGCAGTTTTATAATAATAAAAGTGGTTGAAGGTGGAGTCAGCAATTTTGGTTAGGACATTTTATTTAATGTTTGCTGAGGTTCTCCTCACATTCCAACAGCTGTCAACTGTCAAAAAAACATCTGCTCAGAGAAGATCCTCTGGTCTCTGTAGTGCCCCAGGCTCTATAAAATAGAGAGAGAAAAAAACAGTCAAGACATAGAGAGGACTCTACTTGGCTATTAATTATTTTACTTGTCAGTTCAGAAAGCACTCACTCATGCAGTAATTTTGAGGTTAGACTACCCATGAGCTAGCGCTTTGGGGGCTTGAATTTGGAAAGAACACAGAAAGAAAGGACAGTATTTGATTGAAGTTGGATTTTGAATCATAAAATGCAAAAAAATCATATTTTATTTGTGTAGTTCTTTAACCAATACACCTTGTCACAAAGCAGCTTTATAGAAATCTGTGTATAAATTTAGATTCTAATGATCAAGCAAGAGGAGATAGAGGCACGGAAAAACTCCCTTAGATGATTTGGCAGGAAGAATGTTTGAGAGGAACCAGATGCTAAAGGGAACTATCCGCTTCTGGGCAATGTATGCAAAGACAGAAAACAATGCCTTGTCACTTCAAGTCTTTTTGTTAATAAGTTTGGCAACAGTGTCGTGTGTGATGTGCTTGCCATGTTTCTGTTAAAATCCATCACAACATTGTGACAGCTTCCTGAAGCAGATATAAGAATGATTTCAATAAATTCTTCTTTTGTCAAAAGTAAAAAAAGCCATTTTTCTTATAGCACAGGTTATCAGCATATATATATAAACTAAGTATGAACAATTTTGGAAGACATTTTGCTAAAAGTGCTGCAACGTTGCATGAGCTACACGCTGTGGGAAGCACTCTCGCATCTGACCAGTATCTGAAGCTTGTGTAACATCGTGCCTATTTATAGGCCTGCCGTGATCAGGTGACGTGGTAATTAAGCGCGTTGCGTGATATAAAAAGAGCACCTGTGAGCCACACTGTCAGCCTTATTATCTTCAGCGACACTGCATGTCGGTTGTTTGTGTAACGCTCGCATAAAGACACTTCATTTTTTCAAAATCTCTTTACTTTCCTGTCCTCAAAACATAAATGAGAGAGGGAGGAAAGTATGAGTGTGAGAGAATTCAGGAAGTGTGTTGTGCTTTGCTCCCCTTTCATCATGGGCCGACGGACACACATTCTGTGTGAAGTGCCTAGTGATGGAGCATGCCACAGCAGCCCTCGAGAAGTCTAACTGTACACATTGTTAACACCTTACAATTAGAGAACTCTGCTCGCGACTCGCATTCTTCTCGGCCGAGGGGAGGTGGGTTTCAGAGCCTCGTGGATCTGGGCCGGCACTACTGAGGCAGCCAGCAGGTTCAGGTCCTGGGGATCTCATATGGATCCAGATTTTGGAGCTCCTCCTTCCACAATGGAAAGCCAAAAAATATATTTTAAAAAATGTAAAATAGATAAATAAATTAATTAAATTAAATTTTCCTCTCTGACTCTGAGGAGCCAGAAGGGTGTGCTAAAATCTGAGAGCAGCTCTCAAGCATATAAAGAGCTGCTTGAAGTGATTACTAAGGCTGGATGAGGTTTTTTTCTCCCCAGTGAAAATGAATCTCCCTCACACTACAGAACACTCTCCTTTTTTTCCAGAAGTGAATGATAAAATATCAAAGTTCTGGGGAAAACCTTACATAAGCCATATGTAACACAGTGATGTCTGATTATTTGGGCATTGTGGGGAAAGATCGGCACAGCTATTTAGCTATGCTGAAAGTAAAGGAGGTGCTTGTGAGCTACCTCTCTCCATCGACGGCAGGTAATTTATGGGGTAATTTTGTGAACTTGATACAACTCTGTTGTGTCGAGTTCACCAGCACTAGTGCAAGGGAGGCACAGAAGGCGAGTGTGGGGGCCCACAGACAGCCAGGGCAACTGGGCAGCCACAGTCGCAGTCTGCTATTACGCCTGATTTGAGAATGGTCATAAAGGCCAAGCAGACAAAGGAGGAGCAGTCCTGAGGGGCCGTGGAGGGATGTATCAGAGGACATAAGGCTGTTAGGGCAGTTAACCCCCAGTACTACTACAACTGTAGGACCTCCCCTGGCCAAGGGGTAAAGTATGATAGGTCTTGGAAAAATGGGCCATAGAACATGTTCCTTGAGGGAGGTTTTTACAGATGTTTTTTCTGGTTTGCAAAAAAGATGGCCAATTTTAGATATGCGTCATCTGAACTGTATTCTTCAGACATACAAGTTCAAGGTGCTGATGCTCAAACTTATTGTTCCACAGATTCAGTTTCAGGACTGGTATGTGACGATAGATCTAAAAGATGCATATTTCCACATAGAAATATTGCCCAGTGACAGGAATTTCCTGAATTTTGCATTTGAAGGAAACACATACCAAGATCGGGTTCTTCCCTATGGGCTAGCTACCTGGACGACTGGTTAATTCTAGCACGAGCCAGGGAACTGGCAATTCAACATCAAGATGGTATTCCTGATCTTGAGATTCAACCTGAGCCTCTATGAGTTTCTATCCCCGACATGTGTAGGGTCAACACTATCAACAGTGAGCATGATAAAGCTGGACCTCGGCATCCCCTTCAGTTTCTACAAGAGACTGTTGGTGTATATGGCGGCAGCAGCAGCCAACATCATACCGTTGGGCTTATTGCACATGAGACCATTTTAGTGGTGGCTTAAAAGTCAGGGTTTTGTCCGAGGATCAAACCTCTGAGAATAATCACTGTCACACGGCGATGCCTACTTGCTCTGGGAATTTGGAGGTGTCCCTGGTTTCTAGCCTTGGGTCACACTCTAGGGGTGTCTCCTTATTGCAAAACGGTAATGACAGGCACCTCCCTCACAGGCTGGGGCCCGGGCTTAGATGGTTGTCCCTCACGGTATCTGGAGCAGCACACATCTGGAGTGGCATATAAATCACCTAGAAATGCGGGCTGTATTTCTAGCACTGAAATTCTTTCTTCCTCAATTTAGAGGTCACCATGTGTTAAGTAAGACAACACAGCAGTGGCAAAACTAATCCTTCTCTGGGTGGAGGAAAAGTTTTTGTCAGTGAGTGCAATGTACATCCTGGGCAACTGGAATGTGAGGGCAGACATCCAGTTAAGGCAGGGGCTGATGCCCAGGGATTGGTGGCTCCATCCACAAGTGGTGGAGTCTATATGGCGGAGGTTCGGCCAAGCAGAAGTGGAAGTGTTTGCCTCCGAGGAGACAACACACTGCCCTCTGTCGCCCTCACTCCTCCCACACCATTGGGGCTGGATGCCATGGTGCACATGTGGCCGTGTCAAATCTGTACGTTTTTCCCCTGATTGCTCCGCGTTCTAGCGAGAGTTTGCCAAGACTGTCTATGTCTGCTTTTAGTAGCACCTTACTGGCCAGCTTGAATATGGTTCTCAGAGAGAATATCTCTGCTGAATGGCACTCCTTTGGAGATTCCCATCCTCAGG
The DNA here is from genome assembly GCA_012411365.1 of Ameiurus melas. Classification (NCBI taxonomy): domain Eukaryota; kingdom Metazoa; phylum Chordata; class Actinopteri; order Siluriformes; family Ictaluridae; genus Ameiurus; species Ameiurus melas. Next base: position 7,113,591 of record CM022763.1, read on the forward strand.
GATCTACTATCTCATGCCTGAGGGATGATTTATCAGTTTCCATAGGCTGGAACTATGTAAACTGTGGGTCTGGCCCCTGAGGGGCACCAGTTCATTGATTCTCGTCTCACAACTGAGGTTGTAGAGACCATGTTATGTTAAATGCTAGAGTACCATCCACGAGGAAATTGTATGTGCTCAAGTGGTGACTAGTGGTCAGCTAGACCCAGTGAACTTCGCAATAGCTCCAGACTATTGGCCTGGCATTTCTCAAGTGATTACGAGTTCTACAAGCGCTCTCTGTTGCCCCTTCCTGCCTTGACTTTGCCCCTGGATAAGCCAAGGCCTTCCTGTATCCTAGACCAGATTATATTTCTAGAGTGCCTGCTACCCAGCCAGTAGTGTTGCAGGCTTTCTGTCCTGTTTCTGTCATCTTGGTATGTAACCCTGTTCCCTTTCATAGGGAATGACACATTGCATAGCTTTGTCACACTGGGGCGTGCCTCTGAATTACGTCTTCACTTCAGGTAATAGAGCCTGATGGCACAGTTCACTGGTGCTGTTTTTATTTCACTCGACGTGCTTAATTTCCACGTCACCTGATCACAGGAGGCCTATAATTAGGCATGATGTTACACAACTTCAGATACTGGTCACGTGGAATGTGATAACAGGAACCAACTTGTAACTACAAGGATAAAACATATGATGCATCACTCCAATAATTAGAAATTTACAAATTGTTCTTACATACAGTATATAAGGAATAAAACACCTCAAGGAAGAGCTGTTAAAGGAAAATTAACCTTGTGTCAAATCACTTAAAAAAAAGCCTGTCCTTGATTATTTTTCTACAAATTGCCATGTTGTGTTTTATTGTTTGACAACATATCTTGTCAGTGTATTCTTTACTTTTGTTTTTGTGTTTGAATGCAGTTTTATATTCATTTTTAGAACAGCTAAGTTTGTCTTTTATCATTGATGAACATTTTGAGAAGTTTGTACTACCCCAAAGTGCATTTTGTACAACTTCAGTGGCATTCTGTACAAGGCCCACTACATATGGGCTAACCTCGACCTTGTCTAACACTCACCTAAGCTTGTTATAAAGGTTATATCGAACATCTTGTAGGGGTTGTCCCTCTGGGTGAACCTTTAAAGGTTATATGTTGAACCCTCAGTGTGTTTCCATTTCAGAAAAGAACCTCATTAGAAATTAAGATGCGTTAACCATCCCTGAGGAACTTACAATTTTTCTACTTACTGTAGCTCTTACAAAAAAAATATTTAGCTTTTTCCTAACCACAGTTTGATAGGTTTCGTTTTTAAACTTTTCTCCTTTTATTATTAAACCAACACTATGCGTATACAGTAAACTTGCTGTTTTTTTTTTAAACGGTACAGCTTTGTCACAAATTAGCACAGTGACCCTGAGGTTATGCGCATACTGGCGGTAGGCCATGCAGGACTTATTCCCATCTCTGATTTCCAGGCTGTGATTTAAGCCAGGTATCACTGCTCCTGCTCTCATTCATGTCACCCACTGATCCTTGGAAACCTTTGATAGTTCTGAATGACCACTGAGTCCTGGATGAGAGACAGTCTAGACTGAGCCAGCAGTCGTAAAAGCAGAACGATGGCAGCATTGAGGTTAGTGGAGGATAATGTCCACTGACAGTTATGTTGACACAATGACTCTGGCTCGCCTCTCATTCGCAGGTCAACAGAGAGCAAGAGAGCTCAGCTCTGCAATTACATTATGTTACATTACAGAGACACATGCACCGTTGCTGTTGTGAGGACAAGAGCAAGACACACTGTCTGAAAATAAAGAGCTGTAATAGCATAGTGTAGTGAGTCAGAGAGTGGGAGAATGTGTGTGTGTGTGTGTGTGTGTGTGTGTGAGTGTGTGTGTGTGTGTGTGTGTGAGAAATAGATTCTGTGGTGTTTTTATATTTGTTGGGTCATTTTTTTTATATCAGCTTTTAGATATTGTAAAGGCAAAAGCAACAACCATGCTGTGTTAAAGAAGTGGTAATAACACAGGATAATGAGTGGAAGACTATGTGGAAGTATGTGTGCATGTGTTACTGGTTTTTATAATTCTGTGGGATGATTAGTATTAGTTATTTGATCCTAGAGGACAATAGCACAAACCACATTGGGAAAAGGAGGTGGAAAATAAGGTGTAGTGTGTGTGTGTGTGTGTGTGTGTGTGTGTGTGTGTGTGTGTGTGTGTGTGTGTGTTAGTTTGAACAGTGTCAGTGTTTTTTATATTTCTGCTGGATGATTTGTTTCAGTTTCTGCATTTAGCAATGTTGGTCTTGGTAATGGGGGCTGGACGGTGTGTGTGTGTGTGTGTGTGTGTGTGTGTGTGTGAGAGAGAGAGAGAGAGAGAGAGAGAGAGAGTGAGAAATCGGCTATATTAATGGAGCAGCGTTATGGGAGCTTCTGCCTGTTGAGATCAGTGGAGGGAAAACTATTAGCATTTATCAGCGCAGTGGCTAGCTGACACATGCAAGGACGTCACAGTCTAGTGTCTCCCCTCTAGTGTCTTTCTAGTGTTTTTCCCCTCATCTTTCACTCTCCTTCTTCTACCCCCCACTCCCATCACCTTCTGGATTAGCTTTTAATTCACACCTTTTTTTTAACAGCATTTAATTACCCTGCGAATCCATGCTGCTAAGGAAGTCAGCAAGTTGTCATATACCAAGAGTCAAATTTTGCTCCCGTGATATTGTTGTCATTAAATCCACACTGCTTTTATTTGTCTGGGGTGTGTAGTATGAAAGAGTGTAGTACGTAGTTTGAAATTGTCACAACTTGTTACTAATACTAATACTTATTACTAGCAATGGCACCAATCCAAAACCCAGTATAGGGACAATGCCAGCAACAAATGGTAGATCTTGTATATATTGTATTAAATTATAGAGAAAAAAAATCAAATTCAGTCTGATCCTGTTTGGTAGATTGGAATTGCATTTGGGGGAAAGATGGAACTGGAAGTGTTTACATATACAGAGGACATGATTGTATTTTTGTTAGGATAGATTTAAAAAAAAATATTTATACTATATTTATATGTAGTTATTATATTTGTTGTATTTGCCATGTTTAACTCAATAATATAAATTGTGGTTTTGTGAAAGTCATGTTTTTTTTTGTTTGTTTTTTTTAAGTGAGGTGCCTCCAATTTTTATTTTAAATATCACTTTAAATCTTAGTAGCTTTTAAAGAAAAAAAATATCGGATAGGTGTCGATATCAAACCACACCCTGATATCAGTATCGGTATGGTTATCAGAAAAAAACAAGTGTATCGTGCCATCTCTAATTATTAAATTACACCTTCATCTTACAGATCCTTCAGGAGTATAATTTAATAACTATTTGGAAACCTTAATGTTCACAATAATTGCAGATTTAGACATATTTGAATAGCCTGATTGAATGAATCAAGAGAACAAAAATAACACGGTAAAAAAGATTAAATGAAATAAAATGTTGAATCTCAGATGTTGGAAAGGTTTACTGAAGGATTGGCATTTCAAATAAGTGTGAGCCAGTGTAATCAGTGGGGACTCATAATTGTGTGTGTGCGCTGTATGTGTGTGAGGGCCGTTGAAGTGTATGACTTAATAAGAGCTCATTAAGGACCAGCACAGAACTGATAAAGGCCCCCCTGGGACACAGTAATTAAAGTTGAGCATGTCTAGGGATGAATTAGAGCATTGCTGAGTGAAAGCCAAAGTTCAGACTCCAGACAAAAGATTCAGTGTCTCATTATTTGCTGTCCTGCACTGTACAACCCACTGCACCATATTCAACTTTCAGACACCCAGTTATTGCTGAATACTCATAATACTCATAGTATCCGGAGAAGTTTTAAAATAATACACATTTTAAACATAGATATATAAAAAGTGAGCAGTGCTGTGTTTTAGCTATCCATTTGGTGGCAGTAGAGGTCTATTCAATAAATGAACGGGCAAATGGACAGGATTTTATTTAATTTTTTTTTAGATCCATCTATAATACTATTTCCAGGCTATATTAGTACGGAGGACATGGTGTGTTTTTTTCCCCACACACATTTATTTGTATTAATCAAGCCAGTTAATCAGCTAGTCTAACGTAGCCAGACCTGTTATTTACATAAGCGGCATGTGAAATTATCCTCAGATAATATAAATATGGCTTGGATATGCATGCAGCATTGATTCACAGGCTGAGGTAGATGGTGAATTGCTTAAGCAGTGTAAGATTATCAGTAATAATAAAATGGCATTTTTATGCGGCAGAACAGATAATAATACTGATCATGTGAGATATTTCACTAGCAGGGGATTTGGTGTAATATATATATGCAGTTTATTTAAAGAGTTTGTCATGAAACCAGAGAATGGAGATGGTCAGTAGAGCACATCAAGAACAAGCAGAAATCATCAGGAACTCACCACACATTCCCTTATATTTTCTATATTTGACATAAATACATTTAAAGAGACAGCAGATGTAAATAGCTCACCGGTTCAAAAAGTCTGTAGTTTTTCTGATCATACAGGGCTCATTAGTGTTCCATATAAAAAAATGTGCATGTCAGAAATGTCATAACTCTTTCCACACATTACAGTAAACTGTCTGCAAATGTGCTTTGTTTATTGATTTTATCGTCAGTGGCTTCACTGATGACAGAGGCAAGGAGCGTCAATACACAAACCATTTCTCTTCTCAGCATGATGGATTTAATGACGCTGTCCAGTGCCCACAATCGATGGCGCAGAAAGCAGTGCACATGATGAACAAGAGAAGCCAGATAATGGAGGATCACTATGTCATTTCCACCCCACTGACACCATTCTTGAAATTAAACCTGTTATAACGGAGCCTTGCACACTACAGAGAAAGAGGGAGGGTGAATGAAAGAGAAGGAGGGAAGCCTGTTGGAAACAGAGAGGAAGCTTTCATTAGTTTGGTTTACGCTTCAGCCTTTTGAGCTGGATGAAATGGTACAGGAAGCTCAGAATTTGGTTAGAGATGCTCCTGAACCATGTCCAGTGCACATGTGGGAGTGATGGTAATGATCTGGTGCAAATTCTTGAAGTCGCATTTGATCTTTCTCAAGCTACTGCACATGCATATATTACTAAATCAGCTCACCATTGTGTAAATGCATAGAACCTAAGATAAAACTTTTATAGTATTCACCCCCTTGAACCTTTCCACATTTTGCTGCGGCTTTTTTCAAAATTTGCGATACAACCTGCAGGGTTTTTGTGTTGATTTATTTATTTTTTTGTGTGGAAAACGAATAGATTTGGTGAAATTGCATTTGATAAAATTGTTTTACATGGCCTTTTGCAGTGATGCTTGTTGGTAAATGAGACCTTTTATCTGTACTCATGTTCGAGGCACATGAATCGAAGCGGCCTTTGTCTTAATGCACTTTTTGTGATGATGTCACATGATGTGATTTAGCCCAAAACTGTGGAAAATTTGCAGTATTTTTTTTTAAATTGTAAGCTCCTCGAAATATTACAGAGTTTGCTTGATTGCTTGAACAGCCATGTCATGGTCAAAGTCACTGAGACCACATTTTCCCCATTCTCATATTTGATGTTAACACTAAACTCTTGACCTGTAACTGCAGGATTTTAGGCAATGTACTGCTGCCACTTGATTGGCTGATTGAATAATTGCATGTAGGGTTACAGGTGTTTCTATTAAAGTGGCCAGTGAGTGTTTATAGTTACACAAAGGTTGATTAAACAAACAAACAAAAAAAAAATAAACCCAGACATTTGTTGGTTATATAAGTATTCAATGAATGGAATGACCATTGGCATCAATTACAGCTGCAAGTATTCTGGGATATGTCTTTATCAGTTTTTCACATCTAGATACTAATCATTTTACCCATTCTTCTTGGAAAAATTGCTCAAGCTGTTTTAGATTGAATGGATACTGTTGGTGAATAGCAATTCACAAGACTTGCCACAGACTCAACTGAAATGAGAAACACTGAAATTGAAACCACTCTCGACTGAAAACACTCCAGTGTAAATTTTACGGTATAGTTAGGATTGTTATTAGAAGGTAAACCTCCTCCCCAATCTCATGTCTCTTTCTGACTGGAACAGGTATTCTTCTACGATTGCCCACTATCTGGCTCCATCCTTCTTGCCTTTCATAGTCCATGCTGATGAAAGAAAAGCATCCACCCAACATGATTCTACCACCACCATGCTTTTCCAGAAGTTTTTCTTGTGCTTCTTTTGATATCTCCTTAGTCCTTATGATGTTGTTGATGCATGATACATAGTTATGTTCTCTATCAAACTCAGGGGTCTTCCGGAAACAGGTGTATTTTATATATTGAGATCAAATGACACTTTAGTTGTACACAGGAGGACTCCATTCACCTAATTATATGACTTCTTTTGGCAACTAATAGCAATAGAGCTTATTTAGAGCTTTCACAGCAACATGGAAGAATACTTACACAAGACACTCACTTTAGATGCAGTTTCTTTGATGGATACATTTGTTTATGTGACACTGAGTAACTGAGTGGCAATGCAAGCAATTCAAGTGTCTTGTATACTGTCACTTATTCATTCATATTCCCTCAAAAACGTTACTGGTTAACCATCATCACTAAAGCCATCATCTAAAGCATCCTCACTTCTGGTGTGATTACTGTGCACAATAGACCTAAAAAGATTTTTTGCTAACCTTAATTTGATAACATTTCTAATTCTCAATGTGTTTAAAGAAAAAAAGATTGTTTCTCATATGATGAAGAGCACACATGTTACTGAGAAAAAATAATGATATCCTATAGTGAAAAACTATGCTGGGCCAATGTATCTCAGAACATTCAGTCTGAGACTTCAGTGTGGCCACAAAGAGGCCTGTTCCTCCTCTATGGTTTCTCCATGGGCTCAGCTTAACTGTTCTCTCTGAAGCTAGTAGCAATGTTCATTGCAACAGCTGGCTAATGTTTAATGAAGTGTCTTGGCAGAATTCTGCTTGAGAAAGTTTTGCATGCTGTCAGCCAATCTCTGGCCCAGAGTGCCCACGCTGGCTGCTGTTCTACAGTGAGACCTGCTGAGGAGTTAATGCAGCCCTGTGATACAAAGAAGTGCAGGATTTTAATGTGATTATGCAGTTGGGGGTCATTAGGGCCGGATGGGCTCATTGCACTCAAGCAGACTGCGAGAGAGGCCTGTCTTGTCAGCCCATTCCAAAAAATGTATCTAAAATTGCAAGATGCAAGAGTCAGTGTACAAAAAATGTACTTGTGAGGACTCTACTGTTGTAGCTGTCAATATTAATTAATGTATATTTAAATAAAAAAAAAAATTCAAATATCTGATTCAGATGCTTTCTATAGATGATAGACCGCTAAATATTAGACAAAGGTTGAATTTAGTCAACCTGTGATGGGTTCAAATACTAGTTTTACTGTGGATAGCAGAACTGTAAACACAAATATAGTATTAGAAATATAACCCTGCTGAAAAAAACCCTAAACCAATAGAGATCCTAAGAGAATTTGTAATGGTTATAATGTCAATTGTATTGATTTTAATGGTAACTGTAATGGTCTCTACTGGAAATTTGTTGCCTTCAAATTGGTGGCATCTTATGTCTACCATTAAGGACCAGTAGTGGTAATGGTATGTTTTAATGGTTAGCTGATGGTTTGTAATGGTATTTGTAGTGGACACTATTAGAATTTCTGTGATGGTTTCTATTGACTTTTTTTTTTCAAGCGGGAAAGCACATAGCAAGATAAGCAGGTCATTTGACCCAGAATTTAGTTATTACTCAGATGTTACCCATCAGTTACCCAGTTTTATACATAATTAGCTAGAATCTATAGTTACCTTGCCAGGCAAGACAACAGAACACTTGTAACTAACTAGCACGCTAGCTAGCTGCTACCACTGATTGTTGGTTAAACCCTTTTGGCTTGGTAAACTACCTAATTAGCTTTCTAAATGTTTTAGAGTGTGTTTGAAACTATGAACTAAGTATTCCAAAAGCATCTTGAAGCTGAGATCATCTTAACTGGTAGAGTGGGTTTTTTTCACTGGAAGTCATGAGCAGCCTTGCAAAGTGTGTGATTTATGGATAGAAAGGAGTGCTTCAGGGCTATACATTTATAACTTTCCTGGAAACATTTCCTAACAGCTAGCCACAAGATCATAACAGTCATTTACTATTTTCCACTAATTAGCTATTTCATTCTTTCATTTATCAATTAAAGCTGTTGGATATAAGATTTTGGAATTTTGCCCATTCTTATATAAAAATGCTATCAAAAAATACTTGCTGAAAAACAGTTTGTAACATGGGTTGCCTTGCACCATTCTCCGACATGCTGGTTAATCTGTCAGGTGCCAGTGTCAAGTCAGAGCACATTTAGAGAAAATTCAAGACTGCACCACAAACCACATAATGCACACTAAGTAGGATGTCTAAATAGTAATGACACTAAAGTTCTCACCCACTCACTCTCAGAAACCACTTATCCTGGACAGGGTTGTGGTGACTCCAGTGCCAACCCCAGGAACTCTGGGCACAGACATTAGTGAGACTGTCAGATTTACTGTATTATTAGGTAAAAAAAAAAAAAAGCAAAACGTCAACAAGAGCTGGTATTTTACTGTAGCTGTCATCTTGTTAGCTTTCACTGTAAATGCGTGATCAAGTAGTTGTGTCCATGCATAGCTGAACTTCTGCATTACAACTTTTCTCATTCACAGCATGCCCATAACAAAACATAATCTACATAAAGTTTTATAAGGATTTTAGTTATTTGAGTTTTTTCTTTGCTTCAGTATAGTAGTGCGTGAGAGGGGTTGTGTTTTGGGACATCTTCCGCTGGCTTCATTCTCAAGAGAGTACCAGATGTGCATGTGTGTGTGACAGTGTGCATGCGCTCATGCTGGTCAGATTCCACTGAAACTGCTGTGCGCTGTCAGCTGTTTGTTGTCCATATGCTCCAGGCCTCACCTCTTTACTGCCACGCTGAATCTGTGGCTCTATTAGCATGAGAAATCAGACAAGCATTGCGCCTCGAGCAGCCCAAGATGCTGGCACTGAATATTAAAGTGGATACAGATTTGGGTTGAATGTCGAAGTACAAACAGCTTTTTTTTTTTTTTGCAGCCTACTATTATCAAGAACTAGTGCTGATGATGATTTATTTCACAAGTAATGAATATAATACAAACACACAGCTTGCACAACAGCTTGCTAGGATTACTATTTGTCATGAGGCAGCTCTGGATATTCACAGCGTATGAATCTTTATATCTAAATTAAAAAACAGGTGATGGAAAAAGTTTGTGATGTTATACTGTATGTCTTTATAACAACAGCAGGGTTTATGTTTTGTATCTGACAGGTCGGAAGGTGTTGATTAAATGGTTACATTGTACAATAACAGTACATGAATAATCATGCACTAGTACCTGAATTAATACTTACTTAAATATGAATTAATTATGAGGCATGTACTAATCACAAACTAATGAAGAGCTAGCCTGAACTGTGATGTGAGTCTTATGAATTCATGCATAAATAACAACCACCTTAAGTACATGTTAGTGCATGTTTGTTAGTTAATGTATTAATTACCAGATAGGAGTAAAGAAAAGAGTTTCTAATTGTTTATATAATTTGCCATATGCAGCTGGGTACTCAAATATCACTGGATGGCACTGGATTACTTTCATATTTTACACTGATCCTTCCTATCGAATGTAGAAAGACATAAATAGTAAATAGTAAACACCAATTATTTAATCTCAACCCATTTTGCATCATTCTTCACTCATTTCTCTTAAAATCCCACTGTAGTACTAGTACATGCTCTGGGTGGCGAGGGTCCAGGGCACTGCTTCTTTGCCCATCAGGGTGAACTTAATACAGTAACATATATTCATTTAGCAGACACTATAATCTATTAACATTTAAAACCAATGTTCTATAAAATTGTTTTCCAGTGTTTTAGTCTTATATGTTGCTGTGTTTATTTTGATTGCTTTACTGCGTCTTGTGTTCTTGCTGATGTTTTGGGCCCCTGCCCCTTAACATGTCTGTGTACGGGTTGAGATGAACTTATTGGTGCTTATTATTAGGGCGTCTTTCTAGTTTCCATAATAAACAATTTGAAATTATGCAGGTTTAATTAATATTCTTTCTTATAGAACATGTTTTATTTAGTTTAACCCTATGTATTTATTAATACATTAACTAACAAACATGCTAACATGTTCTTTAAACATACTTAAAGCTCTTCACTAGATTTTGATTAATTCATGTCTTAACTCGTCATTAGGTCATATTTAATTAGTGCATGCTTATTCATGTACTGTTATTGTAAAGTATTACCAATTAATTTTCTTTAACAGAGCTCTGACAACAGTGACAGCTTTAATTGAAACGCTAGGTTTAGATTAAAGCTCTTGTTATAACACATCGTTTCTATAGTAGCAGCTCAAAAGTTCAAAGTACTTGGTGGAGAATCTACCTAACCTAAAGCTAATTATAAGCCGATAAAATGTGCTGTTATTTAGAAAAAAAATTACAGTATAGTCATTGATATAATGTAGTGTTCTGCAAGCAGACATTTATTTAACAATTATGGAAGGATTTCTGTCTTAATAATTTCAAGAGAGAGAAAAAAGAGATGTTATTGAGAGAAATATTGTATATATCTGCTATAATTTAAAGGAACAGGACCTAACTTGTTGTAAGGACATTAAGTAAAACATAAAATATAAATATAAATGGTTAAAAAGAGCATTTGGGATTTTTTTTTATTGCAAAAGTTGGCAAATACAGTAGCTATGATTTAAGAGCAATAAATAAAAATAAATTTTTTTATATAATCAGTGCCCTGCAATGGGCTGGACCCGTGTCCAGCGTGTCCCCACCTCATGCCTTGAGTCCCCTGGTATAGTCTCCAGGCTCCCATGCAACCAAGTGTAGGATAAGAGGTACAGAAAATGGATGGATGGATGGATGATATGATGAACCATTATTTATTATTATTATTATTATTATTATTATTATATAATACTAATAATAAAAACTGCAACAAAACAACAACAACAATAATAATAATAACAATGTGTTGTTATTGTAAAATAACAAACTTCTGGGTGGTAATGCACTCCACCACCCAGTCATCCGTGCTTTTTATACTGTAAGTAATGTACGTGAATTTAAAAAGAAAAACTAAATAGATTGTTTAATTTTACAAGGATGGCAATAACATCACTTATAAAGTATTTTCCCCAGCTTTTTGTTCTTGTTTCTTAATAATTAGCAGGCAGTTTTTCTCACTGTTCCTTATACAGTGCAGTTGACTGTTTCAGTAGTTTCCTGAGCATCCGTAACGACTTGTGTATTTACTCATGAAATTCACTCAAGTTATTCTAATATTTCTTTTCCATTATTGGCATCACTGCCATGACGGAAGAGAGCATAAAGATTAAAATGCAGCAACTTGTTCCTCTTCAGTTGAAAAGCCATGATAAACAGAAGTAATTAGCTGATACACTTTACAGTGATTCATTTACACCCACACCCCACACACCCACACCGCCCCAGACACACACTCTACTGTAATGTTCTATTGTGTTTCTGCATCAGTAACAGCAGTTTTGTTTTTACTGATTGAAAGCACATTTGTATTCAGAATATTTGCCCAAGGGAGGATGGGGCTCCTTATTGGAGTCTGGTTCCTTTAATGTTTGTTCCTTAAGGCATGTCAGAGAGTTTTTTCTAGCAGCTGATGCCTTTGACTTGCTCATCAGGACTCTAGTCCTAGATTTCCATAAAATTGCTTAGTAACAATGTCTGTTGTTAAAATTGTTATACAAATAACTTTAATTAAGCAGAATAGAAAATAGCAAACCCGGCTCCTTTTTCCTCTCGGAGAGATAAAAATATCTGCAGCTTTCAGAGACTCAGATCTGTGACCTTTTTCATTTGTCTGCTGCTGGTCAGGGCCAGCGCTGCAGGTTGGAGCCATCACATTAGAGCAATTAGTGAGGTGGACTTGCTTTTCTGCTTGGAGAAACACACACACTCACAGACAGACACACAAGGGATTATGTACGAAAAAGTTCTTAATGATCAGTGAGGCTGAAATCCGCTAGGAGAATACAATCATCCCTAGGAGAGAGTAGAGTTAGGAATGAGTCTCTCTGAGTCTTGCACACATTTCTCATAATTTGTGATGGATTCTTTAATAGGAAGTCTACAGAAATAGCTTTATTGTTGTTGGCGACTTGTCATTCTGTCACTGTTCATCAGAGTAATATATCACAAGCAGAACCGTTTCAGTGTATTACATCATCAATAGGGCAGACGTCTGAAATCTCTCACATCAGTGTGCATAAGTCAGCTGGTCTGCATTGATAACACACTGGCCAACACAGTTGCACTAACAGAATCAAAAAAGCTGGGGTTTCACCAGGATAGACTCTGTATGTTACATTCAGTGGTTCAGTGCATCAAGGGCTGTTTTGAAGCTTGAAGCTTTGCTTTTTTTATATTGGTTTTTTGCCAGCTGCCTTCTTTTCAATGCCAAAAAATGTGGAAAAAATGCAAATACAGTCATTTATTAGGAGGCTTTTGTATCTGTTGTTTGCATCGTTGCTGCTTTCTTGTTGTTTTTTTTTGTTTGTTGTTTGTTTGTTTTTTTGCATTGCTGCTTTGCATTCTGATGGGGTACCAAGGTTCCCCCTCTCTTTCTCTTTCTCTTGCTCTCATTCTCTACCTGCATGCACTCTTCTTTTCCTGAATATCCCAAGCTTGCATGTGTTTGCATGTGACAGATTATGCATCATGGCTTTTAATTGATCCCTCTGGGCTGGCAGAATCTGTGTTTTGTGTGCGATTCAGGAACAGCAGTGTTTTGAACTCGACATTCTCGCAGCATTCGCAGCACCTCTCGACTCGCACTCTTCTCGCCTTTGCACTCCTTCATTAGTTTTACAGTGCGTATACTGTTCGTGTTTTAAAATTTCCCCCAGGGGCTTTGTGTGTGAATGTGAATGCAAACTGTGGGATGGAGGCTTATATGTTAAGAGCTTAAGTAAAATCATGGCAGTGTGGGGTTTTTGGTGCTGTGTATTATTCTTAGGAAGACTTCTTACACTCTCAGTGTTCTAATCTGGAGCAAATGAAGCTCTTTGTACAGACACAGAGACTTAATCTGCTGATGATACTGAGCTGCATGCTAACGAACACATGGCTCCAAGAGGGAAAAATTGTGCATTCTGGAAGTTTGTGTGTTAACCCTCTTTGGGTCTGATGTCCTATGAACATTTTCAGACCCAGTGTCAGGGATTGGTTGGAGATGGATGCAAATGCAGAGTATTTTATTGAAAATAAAACACACGTTAACAAAGACTAGGACTACGTAACATAAACACTAACATAAACTTGACAAGCATGAAATATACATGAGCATGTCATGGATATAACAAAATTTAATGACACTACTCACAACGGACGCCAGACTAAGAATGCTACACAGGCCAATATTAATTACAACATAGACTTAAGGGAAATGACGTAGAGAGGCTATCACAGCTTAGTTATGCTACAAGCTACTTTCAAGTGAACTTTAGAACAACCCCTTAATAAGGAACATTCAGCCACCCACATACATAGACCACGGACACATTTGAGCGGTTTTATACATACATGTTCATACCTGTTTACCTGTTTGAGGTAATATCATTAACCAGGGTTGTCAGTTTTTAGCAAACTTTCACCAACTTTGTCTCAAAAACCACAAGCCTTTGCATGGGAAACAAGGTCACCATAGTGCACACACATTTCTGGTCTCTGACTGATCCAGTCCATACTACCCCATTTCAGTCACCAATCTTTGACATACACAATAGATATAATATAAATGTCTCTGTACATCATTGACACACTATCTGTATTTATAGTGGGCCTTTGCTTTCATTCTATTATATGTAATTCTGATTATTTACTATGAAATAAGATTTTGCAGCCAGAGAACATTTTTAAACTAACCTACACTGGCAACCCTGTCATTCACTGTCCTGTCCTCTGCTATTCCCCTGAATGTGGATCAGTGTGATTCTTTATTAGCATGTGTTGTAGTTCAAATGTTTGAACACTAGGTGTAATAATAACTCTATGGGGCAGTAAGCACAACATTGAGAAAGCCAAGCAAATCAAGACAACACCTTTGTGTTGTCTATGACTTTAGTTACTATACACTGAATTAATAGGTGTATTTGATGATATGATGTCATACCCATGTAAGGTATGTATGGTGAATTTTATAAAAGGTTTTAGTACTGTCATGAAATAAATAAGGCTGGCCAGTTAAAAAAAACAAAACATAATACAGCAATAAGACATTTGTATTATTTGTAGGTGTTTGGACCATAATTGTAAAGCTTACATTCAAGGTTGAAACAAGGTTTGGAGACTAAACTCGATGCCATTAAACCTAATGAGTTTATACTCAGTGCCTTCAGAGTGCTGAGTGCATCACTATTATGATAATGCAAAATCCTCTTGGTTGATGAGAGCTGTGCTTGTAAACATGGTACTTTTTTCTGAGAATATTATCCTACTCCCACTTTCCTACATGCTCTATCAAATCACCACAAACACTCAATTCAAAGGCCCAGAGAATGTTTAGTGTGAACCTGTTTTCTGATTGCAAGATAGCAGACACATTCCTATGAAAGAGACTTGATGACTTAGACTTGTAGATGAAAAGACGCGATCTTAACCTAATCAATGGCTTTGAGAGGCACTTTCTACCAAGGGCAAACATGTCACATTGTGCCGTCTAAATTTAGAGCACTGCTTGCATGTCGCCTGCAGCCACCCCTGAGTAACAACCCTTCAAGGAAGTGTAATGGGATGAGATTTTATTTACACGAGAGCATCCAGGAAATTCCAAATGACATAAAATGAATTATAAAGTTAGCTAGGCATAAATTGGACAACTTGACTGTGACTAATAAAAAGCATATGTAAATTGCTAATTAATGATTATGTGCTAATTAAGGGGAGCACAGTGGCTTAGTGGTTAGCATGTTTGCCTCACATCTCCACGGTTAAGGGTTCAATTCCTGCTGCGGTCCTATGTGTGCAGAGTATGAATGTTATCCCCGTGCTTCAGGGGTTTCCTCCGGGTACTCCGGTTCCTCCAATTCAGAATCCATGATCAAAATCATGAAACAGACAAAGGTCAAACACAGACACAGAGTCACAAAACATCCAAACAACAAGGTAAATCCAAAATGTACTCAAACATGCTAAACAAACATGTTAACATGCTTTATATAGTCTAAGTTTATCTTTTGTTTGATTTAATAAACTTTGCAAGTAGCAACAGCCAGATTTGCATGTAAGTTTCACCATCTCCAAAACCCATATGTTAATTAGTGACTTTGCACTAGTAGCCAGGTGAGTGTCTTGATACTTTTACTCAACCTTAGATCTGCATGTTATTGTATGTAGACCCATTTGTGCCAGTGAATTTGTTTACTCCTTCTCAAAATTATTTCTTATTTTAGTTTAGGAACCTTACTGAGATAGTACACCTTTTAAGGTGAAGCCAAGTGCATTGGGACTCAGCCAGTTAAATGCGTGTTTAGCCACAGCATAGCAAATTGAATTAGATGCATGAAGCTGTTTTTTTGTACTGTGTCTCCTCTTGTACGTGCATCTGTCCCTGAGTATTTGAGACTGTTAGATCACTTTATGGCATTGTGACAATTATGAGTGCCTGCAAGTAGCTCTTCAATTAGAAAACAGTAATATTGATGTCAGTCTAATCAGCTTACTGGAGCAAAATACGATCCAGGATGCCAATACTTGCTTATGTAAAATATTTACGTCATGTGTCCATGTTACAGTAAAAGTACTGTGCTAATACCACCTGAGATTTCAATTCACCAGATGTCACAGAAAACAAGAATGAACCCAGCTTACATGTCCATTTTCTATACAGCAGACAGAGAGATCCTAAATTACAACTGGTTTCTGCATGTATGTCTTCAGGGTGGTTGCAC